>VDFB02263869.1:0-377617 GCA_007258455.2 Sequoia sempervirens
AAAATAGTTCAAATCTAACAAATTTAGGTCAAAACCCACAAACATATTGGATCACAGCAAAAAGTCACTAATCACAATAGCCTATCAAAAATTTGAACTTTGATGACAATAACAACAGCGAAGTTCCTACCAGAAAGTTTTAGAATAGTTTTATTTGTATTTGTTGAGTTTAATGTGTTTTAGGAACAATTGGTCAAGATAAAGCAGTTGTCGCCTAAATTTAGGAATTTGATCATTGATAGAGTCAACTTTGTCTTCCATTAGAAAATGACTCTTATAACAAAAGAATTTTGCTCACTTCAAAATTTGGATGCTCTGGTTGTGCTTTTAGGCATGAAGAAAGCACAATTTATATGTTGCCAACATTATGCAAATATTTATGAGTTCAAAGATTTCCTTAACCGTTTAGCATATATGATAAAAAAATCCTCTTTCAAAAATCAAAGATCTTTAGAACTTTCATTGTACGTAGAGTCATGTATAACCAACTTGCTTAAATGTTACAGTTTTCTACACAAATGAAAATGAAAGCATATAGTCCCAAGTCCTCTTATAGGTTCCTAATGTCTCCAAAAAATGTCTTACGATAGAAAATGATCTTTTTATTCCATTCAGTAATTTAGATAACTTGTTTATAAGCCTAATAAAACATAATGTGAAGTGTATTGCAAAAGGCCTAAATCAAACATCAAAAATCTCAATTGAACCCATATGCCCATTTTGATGATTGTAGAGTAGTGGAAAAAAACATTGCAATAGTCATTGGACCAAGACCACAAGGTAGAGGATTAATTGTTGAAGCTATTCTTGAAGCCTCTTCATAGGAAACATGACTGACTAATTTTGGTATTCTCTTTTAGCACTAGGATCCTGCAAAAGTGGAAGCAATAGTTTTAATTTGCTATATATTAACCATCTTTTACTTACAAACTTTTTTTGAAAAAGGAGTTAAAAGGTGACATACCTCTACTGCATTCAATCCAAGATCAATTAGTACTACACCAGGTTTTAGCTAATGACCACGAACCAAATTTGGCACACTTGTTGCAGCAACAAGAATATCTACTTCATGAGTAAAATCTACATAGAAAATTCTTTCTGTTTTGAGTAGCTATCCAGTCTACATTTTTTTTTGGAAACATGCTTTAAAACTTTAAATTAATACTTAAATAAAGATAGTCTACTATGTTTCAAATTTTAGAGCTATTCAATAGAATATGGCTTATATTCTAACATGTCAAAAACTTTTTCAAGAAGAGATAATGTAGTCCACCCTTAATCAATGTGTATTTATTTATAGACTAAACATTTGTACTTATAAATTTATAGATATGTATTTTTCCAGATAAATTTTGTCCTTGTACCAAGCATTTTGAAAATCAACTAAGCATTGTTTATTTATCAGTATTTGTTGACCATTTTGAAGTTGAGATAACTTATAAGGATTTGGGTGTGTTATCCTTTTCAAACCCAAATCTTCTACCGTCTCATTGGACATAAGATTGTTTGTAACACAATTTAACTACTTGTGAGATTTTTTTCATCCCATGGTGATCCCACAATAATGGGTTACATTTTTTGGCCAAACTTGACATTAAAATCAGGATTTTTCACTAGACATTCACTTTCTTACACCTATAGCAGCTAAACTGTTAAGGTTTTGAAGATGAATCAAACTAGTTATTTGTTAGATATTTTGTGTAGATTCTAATTATATTTTAAAAATATAAATAAATAAAAAATTGTGAATCATTTTATGTAATTTTTAATAACTTATTTTTTCTACTAATCAACATTTTTTAAAAGTGATGTTTACTTCGGCCCACGTAACTTTTTTTATAGATAAGATATAATTCTAATTTTTAAAATACAAATTTTTCACACCAATATCTAGGGAATGGATTTTTTTCATAATTTTTGTTACATTTTTTTAATTAATTTTCCAGTCAGGTGTAATTATAATTTGAATGAGAGGTGTACTTACGTATAGCTTTTGTATTCATTTGATTAACATTAATAACTTTGTTGGAATAGGACATCGATACAGTCATGTATTTTTAGAAAAATTTCTCTATTTTATTTTTTTTGTATGTGTGGGAAATAAAAGACTTGATGTTGGACTGAAATACATTCATAGAAATAAAAATAAATATAATAATCAAATTAAACATATTTAAAATTATACTTTTTGGGGAGCTTATAATAAGTACTACATACACAAAATAAATTTTAAATGAATTCATTTGATCCCCCAAAAGGTAAATCAAAAGTGGGGTTTTATCAGCATTTTGATAGGTGTAAAGGAGACTCCATTATAGGTATGGTTTCATCCAACAAGGTTAATGTGAGGTTTTGCTCTAAGGGGTTTTGATTAATCCTCTTTAATTAAAAAATTTAAGAAATGGAACCTTTAAAGTCATAAAATCATTTGTATTTTCTAAAATATGTGATTCGAGCAATCGGGATGTCAAAATGTTGTCAAATATGAATGGATGCCCTCTATCAATATTTATTGCCGCCTCTTTCTAATTAATGTTGATCGTTGTTTTCTTTCAAGTATTAATCGAACCTCATATAATATACATGAATTACAAGAAAGAAACCACTAAAGGTTAGCATGGGAAAGCAAGGCATTCCAGCTGGTCAATGGATTGTTGTTCAAGCTGGGGCCCAACCAAGTATTAAAGTGTGTGGCGCAGTAAGAGATTGGGAATGTACTTCAATAGGCACATGAGAATCTTATTGGAGGCCATTGGAACTTCAAGTTCATGCCACAACATGCAATGTACTCTTAGCAAGTCTATGGTGGCCTTGATGCCAAAGAATAGGTAACAAAATATTGAATTGGCAAACCATTAAAACAAGACTTTATGCCCCTTTGGCCATTCCAACCATAAGAAATATTTGAAATATGAGGATTGAACTTCATTTTCCCATTATATAAAATATAAATAAGAAAGTAATTTATATTAAAATAATAAAGTAATTTAATATAAAATTTAAATGTATGATTAATTTTTTTAGGTTAAAAGGTAATTTCATTATAAACATTGCTTACATTATAATATTTTTTTTATTATAAGTAAGTAAATAATTTTTTAATAAAATATCTATTGTAAGAAAGTAAATATTTTTTTAGTTTTATTCTTTTTAGGGTAAAAAAGTAATTCTATTATAATGCTTTTTCAATTGCAAATAAGAAAGTAATTTAATATAAAATATAAATGTATTATTAATTGTTTTTAGTTTTATTGTTTTAGGGTAAAAAAGTTAATTTCATTAAAATGTTTTTAATGCTTACATTATAATATTTTTTTATAAGAAAGTAAATAATTTTTTAATAAAATATCTATTATGTGATAATGTTTATATTTAACACATACAATTTATATCACATACAAAAGCAAGCAAATAGTGCAATGGATTAATAGATTTGATTTGTAATTGAAGGGTTATGGGTTCAACTCTCATTGTGGGTTTAAAAATTAATATATTTTTTAATTAATTTATTTATTACTAATTTTATTGAAAAAGTTATTAATTAACAAAATTGTAATCATAAAAAAATCAAAATAAACATGTGTGTTTTGTTTATAATCGTAAGGTTGTGGGTTCAACTATCATTTGGATTCAAAAGTTAATATATTTTTCAATTAAAAGTGAATATTACTATGAAATGGTATGTGTAGAAAATAAACAGATATCACTACTTTAAAACTAATAATAGCCAAGGCAATATGTAATTATGCTTTTTTTAACAATGTACTTTTATATTGTATTTGGTTGGTAAAATTATTTATATACCTATGAACCATTAAGTATCTTTACAAATGCTTAACAATTTTATAGATTTATTATTTTTTATTAAAATTTGCAGGATGCCTTGTCGTCCAAGGACAAATTTTCAAAATGAAGAGCAATGAAGAGAGCATCAAAGAGAATATGCTCAAAATTATATGAGACAATGACGTGAAAAAATGGCTAATGCACAAAGAGAGGAAGCAAGGAGTTTTATAACTAAAGAGTAACAAACAGAACAAAGGAGAGAATATGCTCAGAACTATATGAGACAACGATATGAACAAATGAATGATGTACAAAGAAAAGAAGAAAGGATTCGTCAAAACCAAATTGATAGAGAAAGAAGCCTTAAACATAGGGTAGATATGACAACATAAGAGATTGAAGCAGAAATGAGACAACATGCAGATAAAATGATAACACATTCACAAATTCAAAGAGCTATGCATTATGATCAATTGAATGAGATAGAAAGACAACAAATACAAGCACGCAATCATGAATCAGTTAAAAGACATCATCAATCTCATGGGAATGTTGAGGTTATTTTTGAAGGGGTGAATTCTATTACAATAGATCGTGTGCTACAAACACCAAATAATAGAATTCAAAATGTAATGAATGTTGATAATAGAAGAGATCAAGAAGTAATTAATAATAATACAACTATTGAGATTGATTTGAAAAGTCTACAAATGATATTTCGACATGGACTAGATAAACTTTCTACACCGAGTATGTGTTATATTTGTGAAGAGAGTTATCCTACAATGAAGGTTTTACGGGTACCTGAGGGCCCTATGTGCAATCGATATCGACAAGAGAGGAATGAACATCAATTTTTAGCATTAAAAAATATGGATCCTTGTCCACAACCATCAAAACTTGCAAATTTAATGCAAATAGAGGAAATGTTGATAGCACATGTCAACCCAACACTTCAAGTAACACATGCAACTGGAGGGCAATACAAATATAAAGGACATACCATACGTTTTCCACAAGAAGTGAGAGAAATAGCTAAAATTTTACCACATCAAATAAAAGATTTACTAGTCATTATTGTTCAAAAAAAGGATAAGCATGGAACAACTTATAATTTTACAGTTAATAGAGAAAGGGTATATAGAGCACTTAAATATAAAATAGAACATGATAGGTTCTATAAAGATGTTCAAATTGATGAAAATGCGCTTACTGAACTTACATGCAATTCAGATCAAAACATTTTTGACCAACTGAATTTTATTTATATGGAGTTTGATTCAAATGCAGATGAGTATGTATTTGTGGGTCCAATATTGGAGATAGATGAAGGAAACATTATTAATCACACTACATCAATGGCCTCTAAACCACCAAATGCTTGAAGAGAGATGGAACTATAGATGATTGGAAATTACTCATGACAAGAATAGATGCTTCATTACATTCAACAATTAAGGATGAGTTTGATAATAATATGAACATCTATTTGCAACAAATGATAATGTACATAGCCATAACAAAAAAAAGTTACATTCATTAAGAAGACCAGTAGCCCATAGTATTGCAACCAAAGAAGGTAGCACTAATCTAGCAGAAGGTCAGAATGATGAATTGGATGTTGAATTATTAGTTTCAAAGGATGCAAGGGTCATGCTAACATCTAATTATGGATAGAAGCAGGTCTTGTGAATGGATCTTTAGGATACATAAAAAATATCATATACAAAGCTGGATGTGGCCCAGCAGATCCACCTACATATATTATGGTTGAATTTGATAATTACTTTGGAATTCGTTTTGAAGATGCATCTCCAAATTTAATTCCAATTTCACCAATACAAAGGGGCCGCACACGTCAATTTCCCCTACGATTGGCTTGGGCACTAACAATCCACAAATCACAAGGATTAACTCTTTCCAAGGAAACAATTGATATAGGACCAAGAGAAAGGGCAAGATTAACATTTGTTGCTATATCACATGTTAAGTCTTTGGATGAAATTAGAATCTCACCGCCATTTACTTATGATCATTATGAAAAAATGAAGACAGGAAAGCAACTCGCCAAAAGAAAAGCAAAGGAAGAAAGACTAAAATCTTTGGAAACATAACATTTTTATGTGATGTATACATTTTTCAAGTGAATTCTTCTATTAATATTGATATTAATTTTTTGGTATAAAAGATGAATTGTCTCATTCATTATGAATTCCTATTGTACACATCTCTTTGTGCATTTGAATAAATATGATATGAATCACGATTTGTAAAGTATTATAATTCTTTATTTAAAATAAAATATGTGATATATTATTATTTTACATTGTGCATTGCAGATGCTACTAGCTTATCTATCTTAATATATTAATCTATATATTATACGCCGAGAGATATCATTTTTGAGGTGTACTTTTTAAATTCAAAAAAGCAAAAAAGCGAAAAAAAATACGCCTTGAAAATGATATCTCTCGGCGTATAATTTATAGATTAATATATTAAGATAGATAAGCTAGTTATATTAGTTTGAAAAGTTATGACGAAAACATATAATATTTCATCTCTTTAGTTGTCAGCATTTTTTTTATAAGTTAACATTTTTTTTTAACATGGTCACGCTCCACTCATGCTGTCACTGTAGGTTACGCCTCTCGGCGTAAAAATATTTAATTGTATTTTAGTGAACTATAACGTTAATCATAATTTAATTAAAAAATTATATTGTTATAATTGTAAATTAATCTATATAATTATAATTATAATAAACTTAATTCTAAACCTAATTCTTAATTATTAATATTTTCAAATTAGGTTATTTTGATTATATTTATGTAATATTAATTATAACACTCGCCTTAATAAACAATTTTTAGCATTATTATTGCACACCCTACAATTATATGGAAATCAACTTAACTAAAATACTTAAGGTATATCATAAATTTTATCTCTATGAAAATTTGCTAATACATTATGCAAATTTATGTATTAAAGCAAACAAATATTTTGACTGGTGTATCATTTTCATTAGTTGAATGAAGTTCGCCTACAAAAATCAAACAAATATTTTAACTGGTGTATCATTGAAATTAACATTGTTGTGGAAAGTATCTTAAAAAACTACTGCAATCATTGATCTTTTTTATATAATATTTTATTTCTTATAAATTAAAAAAAAAAATTATATATGTTAAATATTATACAGTATATATTATTATAATACCATGTTAAAATTAATATATTACACATGAATTTAATAAATTAATATAATATATAATCACATATAATAGATTTAAAACTAGCTATATTATATTATAAAACCATATTATTATCTTATATCATTATTAATAATAATTTATTTATTGACAAATAGAAAATTTACAACTAATCTCCCATGACTCACCAATTCTCTTCAAAGTATAAAATTTATAATTTCATAGTAACACCATTTACATTGACAATTAAATTGATTTGAATTCACACAAGCTTCATAGTGAAAAATTGTTTTATTTCTTCAAATTGGAAATTTCCATACAATTTACTAGATGCTATGCTTCAGGTATTCTGCATACAGAAGCTCAATTCACTATCACTTAAAATCTACACACTAATTTAATTTATGCCCCCCTCTTCCTTTCTCAAATTTTCCTTCAACGCAGCCCTAAGTCTTTTCAGTCTCTAAATCTACATTTTTATGCCATTAAATTTATGTTGTTATCCTCTTTGTATCTGGCACAACTTTTCCACTCAAAACATATGGTACACAACCTCTTTCTACACTTATCTTTGCATTTTATTTCAAATAGGCAGCCCCTCTCTCAATCTTCTTCAACCTCCAGCAATATCAACAATTTATAATTTTATGCCTCTCTTTATCTCTATCTGCAGTTTTGAATTTTGAAATGTTTGAACATGGTTGCAACAACCCCTCTATCTTGCTTTAAAAAAATAAAATTAATCGTTTCCTTTATATGGCACCCCTCTCTATTTTTTATGCACACAAACATCATACCCAACGCCTTTCTCTCCTTCTCATGGTGTGTTTTTTTTCCTCTCACTGTTGTGTATTATTTTAAGATTATTAATAAGATACGAACAAAAATTAAACAAATTTTGTAGCCAAGACAAAAGAGGACTTGACAATACCTCTAAAATATGTAAAATTGCATTACACCCATGGTATCCTTGCTCTACAATTTTGACTATTATTCAAAATAGAACAATACACTAAGACACTTCAAAAGCACTAAAGGGGAAAAAAGAGCATATGACCAATACAAATGTTTAGAATGGTAATAAATTTGCAAAATGTAGACTCATGGAGAATGCAGACTACATCCACTTTTAGAAGCAGGGGCACTCTATTAATTCAAATTAGGGGCACTCTATTAATTCAAATATAATACAATATCAATAGCTCAACGCACTACTGTTGTTTTTTACCATCTCCAAAGAGAGCATCTCAAAGTTTGTTACAATCAAGAATATGAGAGGACAAAAGAAAGAAATGAAACATCAAAGAATAAAATGGTTACCAACTCCAAAGAGAGCATCTCGAAGTTTGTTACAATCAAGAATATGAGAGGACAAAAGAAAAAAAATGAAACATCAAAGAATAAAACGGTTAGACAGATGAATCAATTGGGCTTCATAATTCCAACATATTTTACCCACATAACATAAATATGAATGTGTACTTGAATCACCTGCAAATTGTAGAGGAAGAAGCATTCACGATGAACTATGAAGCAATTATGTAGTTTGATTATATTCAAATGAGAAAACAGTTATGCAAGAAATGGTTTAAAAAATAGTTATTTCAAATCCAAAAATTTTGAGCCTCAATTTTAAATCCAAAAAATTTGTACCTCAATTGCACATGCACACCCATGAGTATGAAATAAAACTTAAAATGCAAAGTACTTGTTTCTAGTTATATAGAAAATTTAAAATTGAATGATTTATTTAGACATAGATATTAGTTAAAATTTTATTTTATAAAGGAATTTGACATTTATTAACAAAGTAAATAGATTTAGTAAATTTATTTTTTAAATAAAATAGATCAAACTAATTTAGCATCTAATTTAGTATTAGCAAAAATTATATAGTTTAATTTTTAAAATAATCAAATTATTTTAAAAGTAATTATATTAAAACTATCTAGAAATTAATTATTTTCATTTTTTTAAAAGAAAATTAGTTTAGTTCAATTTATCAAATTTCAAAAGAAATTAGTATTAATTGATTTTATATTACAAAAATAGATTTCAAGAAATATATTTTAATTTATCAAAGGCAAATGAAAATTAATATTACCAAAAATTAATCTTAAAAAATATAGTTTGAATGTATAGATACATTATTTAACAAAAAAATAATCTTCAAAAAATTAGCATAGTTGAATTTATTAATATCGAGAATTAGCAAGTTTGTATTGCAAAAATAAATTGAATAATTAACCTATATAATTTAAATTACATAGAATATTTAAGAAATTAGTATAGGGGAATTTATTAGCATTTAGAGTTGGTTAAATTTAGATTGCAAACGTAAATAGACTAGTTAAGTTAAAAGTAAAAGTATAGGGGAATTTTTTAGCATTTAGAGTTAGTTAAATTTAGATTGCAAATGTAAATAGAATAGTTAAGTTAAAAGTAATTGCCATTAAATAGAATAGTTAAGTTAAAAGTAAAAGTATAGGGGAATTTATTAGTATTTAGAGTTAGTTAAATTTAGATTGCAAACGTAAATAGAACAGTTTTTGAAATTAAAAGCGGAAAATCAAGGGTGTCGTCCCTTTAGTACAAAGCCCTGCGGGCCAACAACCAAGACAACGAGAAGAGCAACAAAACAAGGGTGAAGACCCTTCAGAACAAGGCCCTACGAGCCATCAATAACCAAAAATCACTGTAGTGATAGCATAGGAACAAACACCTGATCACAAATAATCAGGAGTGAAAGGAAACCAAGGACCCAAAATAGTCCAAACCATCAACAAACTTACAAACCATTCCTGGTACGATACCAAGAGCAACTGAACACCTAAGACCAACACCCTACAACCATAGGATAGTAACAGACCTTCCACTCGGAAGGCCACAAACCATCTGCAGTAGCAGACTTGCAACAGATCTTCCATTCAAGCAAGACAAACCAAAGCCCAACGTAATCTCAACCACAAAGTGGTAAGAAACACCATTCGCAACAGAGGAATGTTCTTCCAGAAGCCTCAACCACCCCGACACCAACCCCAAAACCACCTCGATAAGTTGGGGCTCCCCTCTACAGGAGAGGAAGAAGTGCAGACCAACACTATCGACAAAAGCTCCATCCAAAGCAAACACATTCCACCTCAATAGGAACCAACAAAGGAGAGAAGTGCCTCCCACCAAGCCCACAATCACCAGCTCCACCTCAATAGGAGCAATATTCACCTCAATAGAACATCGTGATTGAAGACAAAGGTAGCAAGTAGGAACATCAGTAGAACAGGTCCACAACTCCACCCAAGGCATCCAGGTGAGAGAAACAAAAGGAAGAACATAAAAATCCTCCTAGTCCACAACATAGTCCACCCAAAACACCATATGATCAGCTAGGACACCATTCATCTCACGGGGCACCCAACAAACAACCTTCTACCCCAATAACAAGAGGGAAGTTATTGGCAGCAAAGCAGCACACAAGCTCACCATTCTAAGGAGAATATTTAACCAAGCTACCAAGTAGCTTTTTCTGTCACCAACCTGCCCCAAAGACAGTAGAACACCATTCCCCACCCAGGGATCAAACCAGAACCCAGATCAAAAGACAAGAACAAGCCCCCAAAAGTCCCTCTCACAAACCCCACCACCAATGGCGAGTGACACAAAACCACCAAGGAGACAGGGAAGGTGCCCTAAAGCCACCACCTGCCACAAGACAAAGAACACCAGCCCAGTGTAGAGCATATAGTCAAAGAATCCTACCCCCAAGAGGCTAGACCAAAAGAGTAGAGTCAAAGCTTCACAAAGTTGAAGTTGAAGCATCCCAACAGTTGTTCCCAAACAGAGGAACACCACCACCACAAACACTAGGGAAGAGGGAAAAGATAACCTCTTCCACCAACCCAAAGAACAACACAAAGGCCCCAGACCACAGGACCCTATGGGTAGATCACTAGCAACACGGAAGCCAATAGCCTCCACAACCAAGAAGAGGGCAGCCAAACCCCCAAACAGGTCATCCAGCACAACCATAAGGCCCACCACATGTGTGATGCCCAAGAGAGTGGGGGCCAACAGTCCGCCAGAGAGGAACACGTCCTACACCAAACCAGAGGACAAAAGCAAGTCTCTGAGCATAGGAAATAGGGAACACACCCCAACAGGGGCCACCACAAAACCTTCAGCCCCAGCCACAACAACACCAGTAGGGTCATAACCCTCTATGGAAAACCATAGTGCAACCACCGGAAGGACATGGTAGAGTCCATCGAACCTAGAACAGGGTGTTCGCCATCGAACTCCCACCATAGCTCCCCGCAGCCACCGTCCCAAAAAATGCTATAGTGAGTCACGTGGCAACCAAGCAGCAGGGAAATAAAGCCCCAACGCACTCCATCATCATCATCAGCATCGTCTTCGCCATTAGCCTCGATCTCACAGGAATTCAAATTTCTAGACCCGTTGCAACTCCTGCTCGTCACCATTACTTAATAATATTTAAATAGAACAATTAAGTTAAAAGTAATTATCATTTTCTCCTACCCTTTCCATCTCCCACTATAATCGCAACTCTCATAATGGAGCTGGAAAAATCGCCCTTATCGCTCAAAAGTTTTGAGCCAATAAAATTGAAGAAAAATAATTTTTGGAATTTGAAAAGTTAAAAATCGTGCATTTAACTTTAAAAAAATTAAAATATAATGTATTAAAATTAAACTATAATGTATAGGAAAGAAAATAATAGATTTTGATTGGTTGCAAGCAAAACAATTAATCACTAGTTAAGTTTAAGGGGTTGCCTATAGTTCCATGGGAGGAACTAACAATATCATATTTAACCAACCCACTATACTATTAATGACTAAAAATGTTTTATTTTACTTTAAAATTATTTTAAAAATATTTTATTTACTTAAGAATTATTTAAAATTTATTTTATTTATATTATTTTTATTTGAAAAGTTATTTTTATTTACTTAAGAGTTATTTTATTTTATTTCATTTACTTTATTTTTGTTTGAAGAACTATACATTTTCTTTTGTATTGATTATAGTTAATCAAAACCAATTACATCAAATTGTCATATCAACACATAGCACATAATGTCTAGTTTATAACTGTCCTCCAAAGATTATGCCAGCATATGTAAGCTACTATCACTCGATATGTACAAAATCAGTGAGGTAATATAGTTGTTTCACATATCTACAAAATTTACAACCTATAAATAATCTACTTATACAGTATATTACAAATATAGTCATTTTGTAGAGAACTTGCTAAAGCTTAATTATTGATACCTTCCAAGTCCAATCTATCAAGGTCCCTTCTAGGAAGTTATACATTTGTTCTCACTTCCCTTGTAGCTGAGATGGTGTCCCCGTTCCCTTAGAGCCCTACAAGATGTGGATCTTTGGGTTTGCCTTCATTCAAAGCTATGTTGTTGAAGGCTCTCTAAAATTCATTCAAATCCCTTAAGAAGGCTTCAGCCTCCTCATGGTTGTGATGATGTGCATGTCCATGCCTCACCTCCTCCCTTTTAACTATAACTAAGCCTTCCTTGATCAGTCTCTAGAATTTGGGACCATTGAAATCTCCAGGTGGATAGTGACCTGCAAAACAATGCTAAAAAAGGTGAGTCTTTTAGAAGACTCGGTAAGTGCCCTTTTGGCACCCTTGACCTTTTCCTCATTCCTTGCTTTACATATGTGCCACAAAATCTCAATGGTTAAATAATCCCAAAATAATCTATACTCATTTTAAGTTTCCTATCATTAATCAAAATATTATTCCACATAATTCAGTCATCATTATCCCATACCAGTAGATCATTACAAAATATTTTCCATATCTCTTTTGTATAGAAATAATCAATATATATATATTTTACAATCTTAGGAGTTCTACATATAGTACAAATATCAGCCTCATTAAGATTAGTTTTGAAAGGAACCTTTTATAGAGTGACAAGCCACTTGAAGCATGCCTTTTTTGGTTCCTTGATATTATGCCAAACAAAGTATAACACATTATGCCAAGCTTTATCAAGAAGAGAAACATTCCAACAATTGTTAAGTTGTCTATTATCAATTATATTTTTGAAGGTTTTAATACCTTTTTGGGACCAACTCCTAGCAGAGCAGCCTTGCAACAAGGCAAGGGATTTGGAGTTGTGCTCCAAGCTCCACCAAATGGAATTGTAGGTTTGACACTTAATGTTATCATTTATAGAGATTTTGTTCAGGTTAAATTCAATCTTATTCTTGATTAATTCTCAAGTTTTCCATATGCTTCTAAAGACTAAGGAACCAGTTGGGGGCATAGGATGCTTACTAATTAGCAGTTGATTCCATTATGTGGCTTGCTTGGGGTAGTAAGTTGAATAAGGTAAAAGCACAAACCTGTGTCACACTTTATAAAGGAATCGACCAACAAAAAAACAGTATGAACTCTGACCACATAAAAGTGGTATTTATGTTTAGAATCTCAAAATGATGTAAACTAATGAAATGTAGAAATATTGATGAAGTTTATTCTTGTAATT
Organism: Sequoia sempervirens; assembly: GCA_007258455.2. Classification (NCBI taxonomy): domain Eukaryota; kingdom Viridiplantae; phylum Streptophyta; class Pinopsida; order Cupressales; family Cupressaceae; genus Sequoia; species Sequoia sempervirens. The sequence continues at coordinate 13,541 of VDFB02263869.1, forward strand.
TTCAAAAAAAAAAAAATTGTTTTGATTTTTTTTTATCAATTTAAGTAGATTTTGGAGATGCTAAAATTTAGGGAAAAGTGGTGTTCATTTGATGTCAGAAACAAATAGAAAAAACTTATTTTCCATAATTTTTTTCTCTAAATAGGAAACTTCAATATCTAGTGCATGGAAAAAAAAAAATTTTGATGTATATTTTCTCATAATAACATTTTAAAGTCAAACTTGTCAGAATTTGACAATTTCATTTGACGTCAACTATTGTCTATTTTTTTAATCATTTAAAAAAAAAATTATACCCTTTTGAAGAGGACTCTCTCCTCTAGTGCATCATATATTTTCAAAAAAAAAAAATGTTTTACTTTTTTAATTTCTAATGAACCTCTTTTTTAAATTTAACAACCTACTTGCATTATTTTAAAAATAAAATATATTAAAACTAATCAAAATATTAAAAAAATTATATATTTGGATCCACTTCGAGATCTACAAAAGAGTATTTTTTAATTTTTTATTAAATCATTTTGACTGAAGAAATACTTAGTTGAAATTGAAAGTTTTAGAAAATTTTGAAAAAAGTTGAGTTGGCTGCCAACTAAGATGCCACATAGACAGTTTCAGTAGAAAGGGTTTCAACCGAAACCCTTTCTAACAAAACCCCACACATAAAATAAGCCACATTTTGATGCGAAAAAGCAAAAATTTCCAATTTTATGATTTCGGGTGAAACATGTGCCACATATAGGCCATAAGGTTTCAGTCGAAACTGGTTCAACTGAAACTGTTTAGGTCAAAATTGTTTCACTCATAACTATTTAGTTGACTGAAAGTGTGACACAACTTTGTGCTTTACCCAATATTGTTCCTAATTAAAACTTTCCAAGGTTCATTTCCCACTAGGGACTTGGTTATCCATTTTGCAGCAAGGGCAACTCCATGAGTCCTTAGGTCTTTTATTCCAACCCCTCCTTGATATTTATCGGTGCAGTACCATTCCCATTTAACATGTTTTTCCTCTTACCTTTTCCATCCGACCACAAGAAGTTCTTGATCTTTTTCTAGATAATATTTACCTGATAGTTGTTGAAGAACTAGACCGAGGAAAAGTAGATGTTATATAAGGCAAGAATTTTTTGATAGACTTGAATCCTCCCAACCAAGGACAAATATTGTATGTTCCAATTATCAATTTTCCCTTCAATTTTGGATTGGATCTAGAGCCACATTTCCTTGAGTTTTGGGTTAACTGCAAAAGGAATTCATACTTTTTGACCCAGTTAGGAGGGGACTCTTGTCACCCTAAGAGTATGGACTTAGCCATTGGCATTTTAGCTCCATTTGATTTATAAAACATACTGATATTTTCCAGCATTGAGTCCATATTACTTTCTTCTAAGGCTAGGAAGATGGTTGTATCATCAACAAATTGTATGTTTATTACATCATTCTAATTTGGGAGTATTGTCCCTTTAACCTTTGGTGACATGGTGTTTTCTCTTAGTATATAATACAGAGCATCAAAAGCAATAAAAAAAAGGGCTAGGGCCAACGGGCAGCCTTATTTGATGGACCTTTTCAGCCTGAATTCCTCTAATAGTGAACCATTCACATCAACCTGGGCAACAACATCATTTAGTAGTGTATTCACCATCTTGCAAAATGGGTTAGGGAATTGTTGTCAATTAGACTGCACCTAAATGCTTGAATGGTTAAATTCAACAATCTGCTGAAACATTGGACTATCTTCAGGCTATGGGTGTTCCTATGGCGAAGATAGACCTCCAGATTCTAGGTTGGTTCCTATATGACTATTTGATTATAGACTTGAAACTTTGATGGGAAAAAGGAAGAAAAACTTAATTTAATGCGAAACTGGAAAAATTGAATTGTGGTGATGCACCTATTTGATTTAAAGAAAGTAGATTAATTCACAACTGATTCCTTACGAACCTATTTTCACAACTCAGACTGAACAATTTAACTGCATAAATGATTCACAGAAAGGATTCATTCTTTATGAAGGAAGAATTTATCTTCACAACTTAAAGATATGAATGTATTGTAAGCACAATTTATGACCTGCAACTAAAATCATTTTTTGTGTACAAGCATTCACGAATGTGACAGAAATTTAAAGGTTTTGATGTAAAACACGTTAAATTTGCATCTAAAACATTCATAAAACAAGACAATTGAATCTAAGAAGGCTAATATCTAACTTGCAATGATGTCAAAAGGAAAACTCTGTAAATGATACTTCAAGATAACCTGTAAAGACTGTTGCAATATCTATTAAATTTTGAAAACTGAGTTACAAGACAATTCACTTTGCAGAATGCAAAGGCTGAATAAAAAGAACTAAAATGAAAAAGATAAACTTTTTCAATATATACAATGAGAATGCACTTCAAAGTGCATGAACATGTAACTGAAAGTCAATTTTAGTGAGAAAATTACAATTCCAAGGTGAAATCCGAGCAGAAGCAAAAATCCCTAAAAATAAGGTTCAAACTCATGCAAAAATGAGTGAACTTACTCTCAAACTCGCAGTCATAAAGCATGCAACTGATCTGTAACTCAAACTGAACTAGAAATCTCTGAACTTGGGCCAAAACATGCAAAAATCCACATTGCTTTAATCAATTCGCCCATGCATATCAAACTGAAACTCCATCCCTGTATCTTGCATGATTAATCTTCAAAACTGGTGTCGAAACTAAAAGAAAACCTCAACCATTTGATCCACTTTGCATGATTAATACTTGGTTGACTTTCACTTATATTCTCTTGCATGACTTGTTACTTAATTGCATTTAAAAAAAAATAACATTTTAATTAAATGACTTATAATTGAATCATTTAATTAAATGCTATACAATAGAAATATGCAATAAATAACGACATATATGATTTTTGTAAAAAATCCTATCACAAGCTAAGGCACGTTTGACATCTTGATTTTTGAATAAAAATCATAAGGGCTAAGATGATTTCATTAAAACCACATCACCTAGGGTATATCGGTGTTGGCATTAGTAGTTTTGAAAAAAATGTGCAAAATTTTAAATGTTAATACCAAAGGTATTAGTGAGGACATTTGAAACTTAAAATAAAATGCAAAAGATGCCTTATCAGCCTAGGGCTAAGGAAAACCCTAAAGCAAAAACTACAACCAAGGAATTCATTCCAATTGATCTTCATTTAGCAAACCCCACTATACGCCACCATGGAGGATCCTTAATGGTATGATTTGGAGTCGACAGGAAGTTGATTTGCTGAGAACTTCAAGTCTTTGAAGTTGAATCATCATGCAAAATGACTCAAACAAAAGGTAAATCTAGCTTCTAAATCCCTTGCTTTATTTCAGTCAATAATATGCTCGATTTGAGCTAATCTACATGCTAAATAATAAATATTCCATTTCTCCATGCTTTTATGAAGGAAATAAAAGAATCTCTGCATTTTTTCTTCATGGAGGCCGCGACTTCTTAGCATTATGGGTTAACTCTATAGGATATGCTTTTTGTTATCATCCTTGTAGACTTGCTCCATTTCTATGGTCTTTGAATCTGCTTCTAAGTTCTTCTCTCGATGCTTGAGCTCGAATAGAGCTCCCTCCTTAGCATGGCACTGTTTCCTACTACAAACCCATGTGACTGGCTGTGTATTTCTTAAAAAAAAAATAGTTGTAGACATTTTGATTTCTCCTTTTCTTCATAGGATGTGAGATTTGTCTTTGCCATCTCCATGCTTCCACCTTGGTGACTTTCAATGCTCCTGTATGTATTTATGATTTTCAAAGTGAAAGTATTAAATGGGTACCTCTATATTTTGAAGACAGAAAGCTCCAGGCTGCGACCATGACTGAAAATTTAATATCTTTTGTTGTAGACAACAAAAATCTGTTATTGATTTTGACCCACAACTGAAAATATGGAAACTCCATATAGAGGAAAACCCCCAGGTGGGTATTTGAGCTTATGCGAATATTATGCTATTGATTCTGTTTTGAGCTTTTCCATACAAGAAATGAAAGAAATTCCTTCTTTGTTAGCTCGACCCTTTGAAAATAACATGGCTTACATATTTTTCCTTTATAAAAATGACAGAGATCTTGTGAATGTAACCATTTCCATGCTCAGATTTATACAAGATAGTCATTGTATTTGCAAACAATACATTTATGAAAATGCACCTATCTTGTTATTTATATCTTGCATACCTTAAACAATCAGGGACATCAAAACAAAATCAAAATGTCATTTTTGTTTATATTCAACATATTCATTATTGATGCCCTGTATTCTTAACAGACATAATCTTTGCATGTGATTTATATATTTTGTAGATCTGCTGCTCTATTGACTTCGTGACTATGTGAATGGCACTGCCTCTGTGTTTGATTCTTGTTAGTACTCTTGGAAAAAAGATATAAATGTTGGCAATAGTAAAGCTGCAACTGGGGTGTTTTCTAATGTGAATGGCTTAGTTGCTCCATTTACTTGTTCTCAAGGGTTTGCATACTAAACATTGCCTTAAATCTGAAACTCAAACACACTGTCATCTTTGTCCTTCTATTGAACAAAATTTTCCTTTAGAAATCTACCATTTGTATGTTGCCCCACTTCCTTTCAAATAAAGGGCCTTCATCATTTGTATAAGATCATTGACTCCCGCATTGTACACCTTTACTATCTAGTGTCTACACTTTGATATGCATGATCAAAAGTAATTAAATGACAGTCCTCTTCATGCTATTTGTTCACCTGGCCCTTAACTTCTTTAGAAAAAAAGTGAAGACGCAGTGAGATAAGTATAAACAATAGTTGCGAAAGCATAAGCAATTCATGTTAATTGTTACAAGGTCTCCCATTGTAAAAATGGAATTGGATCTGCCCTCTTTACATTTTCTTAGACTATTCATGAGATGTTGTCTCATTTATTGATATCCATGCCTTTTGACTGTCCTTAATGCATATAACTGCTCTTTTGACATTGGAGTATAGTGATTCTTCCTTGTTGTCCTAACTTTTTGACTGTTATACATGATGGCTACCCTACACTTATGATGATAATAGTCTTTGTAATGAACATGGCTTCTTGAATATGCTTTTATTATTCGGATCTATTGCTTTCTATGGTAATCTATGAATGAACTATAGCATCAATGTATGCAATTTTTGATATGAAAAACATAAATAATGATGATACAATCAATAAAAGCATGATGTAAAGCCATTAACAGTATAAAGACATGCCTGCAAACATGGTTTCTTGAATATGTGATCTCTTTTTCTACTTTTATTAGCTTTGTAGCAGCAATCTCACTATGGTCACTTAATTCTTTTATGATTGAATCTGTCATTGTTTATGAGCTGGGCTCAACCCTTGTGGGAGCCACATTTTTCACCACTCATAACAATATATGTTAATTGGAATGATCTGATTGTACCTGTTCCTACACATTTAAACAAACAAGTTAGCAAAAATAACTAAAGTTGAAAACTTCCAATGAATCTTTGTGCTCTTCTAGCTTGATCATCTGATGCATGCTTGAGATGACGTAGATTATATTCTTGTTGGCAATGTAGGCATGAGGAAAATAGTGATTTTTCATTGCTTTAACAACACATTTTAACAATTTTGCAGGTGCCTTTGGAACTAGAGCAGGAGTTGTGCCAATTGGAGCTGAATATGAGGAGACTCCACATAACTGAAATGATGATTCGTCATTCCAAGCAATGGCAAATCACTCCTTTCCTTATGTTTATATTTTCTTCAGTTGTATAGTGTACATTTCCTTTCTTGTATTCATCATTTGATTATCATAATCAAATTTAGTTACTCTCGCGGCTTGTGCAAGATTTCAGTGTTTTTACAAAATGAATAAAAAGCATTATTATGCAAATTTTCAATTTTCTGTTTCAAATACTTGCACGATAAAACTGTAACTCAGATGCAATCTGATCTTTATGATGAACAATGAACACTTTAGCAGCAAAACTTGAAAATTTTTGTACCTATAAATGATGAATTTGATTCAGCTCTACCTATTTGAGCTTGTAGTGAAAAATATGTAACAAGAACTTGAAAGCCTCAAGGGGTTGTCCTTAAGAAACTCCATTCTACTATGTCATACAGTTTTTCAAAGTGTAGTAGAAGCATAGCAACTTCTTGTTTCAGGTATCTTGCCCATTCCATGGCCTCCCAACTTGTAATGAGGTTTTCCAAAATGTATCCTCCTTTAATGAAGTTGATTTGGGTGCTATTAATGAAGTTGGGCAGAATGTTGACCAGCCTTGATGTTATAACCTTGGTCAAAATCTTGTAAGAAACATTCAGCAATGTGATTGGTCTTCAGTTCCTTATCAATGTTTTATCCCCCCTTTTAGCAATAATTTTATAAATCCTTTATTGATAATCTTTCTTATTGACCCTTTTTCTAGTGCTTCTTCATATACCTACAACAGGTCATCACAAATCAATTCTAAGAAGGTTTTATAAAATTACATGGGCAGCCCATCCCACCCGAGGGATTTATCATTTCTCATGGAGTTGATGACATTTTTAATTTCTTCTTTGGTTATATTTGCCTCATTTTTTTTGGCATCCTCAATAGAAATCTTATTGGGGATGATTCCTTTTACAAAGTTCTTGGATTCCTGACTCCCTTCAACCTTAGTTTCAAAGGTGAACAACTTTTGGAAGTAACATTGGAATTGCTTAAGGATTCCATCTTGGGAGGTGAACATTGTGCCTTCATTGCAAATTTGGTCTAGTTTCTCTTTGAATCTTTTTTCCTTGATGCAATTGAAGAAAATTTTGGAGCCCTTGTCCCCATGGTATAGCCAATTAAGTTTGGCCCTTACTTTTTCCCCTTGAATCTTATGGGCATGGATTCCTCTCAACTTGTCTTTTGCAAGGACAGGTTCTTCACATAGCCTTTCATTCTTGGGGTCCATCTAGACCATGGCTTTTGCATCAAATAGTTTGTCCTACAACTCTTTCTCCTCCCTCCTACCATCTAATGCTTTTTTTCTTCTCAATAGTTTGGAAGATTTTTCTCTAGCTTAAAATTTTTTGTTCCCACCTTTCAATTGAATTTTTATCTTTCAACATCCACTTGTTAATTTCCCTAAGAGAGATTATCACATATTTACAATCATTATCTTTCAGTAGATGTGTGTTAAGCATAAAAATATCTCTTTTTTGGCCTTCCTTTGGCCTTCCTTTGTTAATAACAAGATTTTCTTTTATGGGGTGATGGTTTGAAAGTGTGTACGGGTAGACACTCACCTTAATACCCTCCTTATTTGGGATGAAGCTAATTAGGTCCTTATTACCACAAAACTTGTCCAACCTACAATATATCCTTCTATTCCCTTTTTGGGCATTGCACCAAGTGAACCAAACCCCTTTGCAACCCTTTTTGTCCCCTTCCATAGGGTCAATTAGACCTAGCTTGGCTTTCATCTTCTTCCAATAGAATTTCTCATTTCCTTTCCACCCCATGTCTAAACCACCCCATTTATCTTCCATCTACTCTACCATGTTAAAATCACCCCCCAAAATCCAAGGGATGGTTGGAAGGTTGGATACCCATTATCATGGTTTGATCCTCTCTCTGTGATCGTTAGGGGCACAAATAGAGAAAATGCCAATTTTATCAGAGCCTTTTCTATGATCATCCACACCGCTCTATTATAGGGTGAGCTACCTTGATCAATTACATAGTGAGTCCTTTAATTAGATACTAGAATGGTGGCTCCACCTCTTCCCCTTTCACCCATGGTGGTAAAGTATACAGAGTTATTCCAATTGAACTTTAGGTTTGTGTCTAGGGTGAAACTAGTAGCCTTGGTTTCTTGTAAAATGATAACATCCTTTTATTTTTAAGGTTAAGAAACCTTCTAACAATGTACTTCCTGTCTAGGGATTTAAGACTCTAGACATTCCAATAAATGAAATTAAATTTCATCCTCAACATTCATAGGAGTTTCCTCTAGTTAATTCTTAAAATGCTCAAAGCATTTAGGTAGTTTATCCTCTACCTCCAATCTCTTGGAATTTGGTGTTTGAATCACTAAACTTGACTTTTTCCTTTTATTTTTGGCTAGTTGGAATCCTCCCCTGCCAACATAAAAGGGTTTATTGTACTTTCAAGGCCTTCCTAGGCCTACCCAATTTTTTTGTGTATCAAGGCTAAAATTACCAAGGTTAGGCAATAAAGCATATAAATCAAACCCCAATAAACAATGAAGCACAAATAAGCATAAAGACATAAAAACATGGAACAATATTACCAAAAGTCTTCACACCACCATTGATTCACCTTCATTGCACTTCTCCATTTTGCTTGATATGAATAATTTCCCTCAAATTTGAGTTTGCAATAATAAGCCTATGACAATAACTAGCAAAATATTGAAGATTGTTGTCTCACACTAGCAACATTTACTTGCCTATGAACTAGATGATCAAAATGATAAATGTCGATGGTATTTATAGAGAGAAAAATGGAAAATGAATGGTTGAGATTAGAAGATTTTTATTTTGATCAATGGCTTCAATTAATCGAGACAAAACAAGATAAGATCTGAAGTGAAAGAAGAAGAGGAAATTAACTAATTTTTCAACAAAATCAAGTAGTTTGAAGAGGAAAGTGAATTTTGAAATAATGGAAACATTATCTCATTGCAAGAGGAAAAAAGCGAGTTCATTTTTTGATTAAATAGAAATTTAATTTAAAAAGATGAGTGAAAAGGAAAGTCATTTAATAAAAATTTAATTAATTTGTGTCAGAAGAGGCTAAAATGAATAATTAAATAATTGTCATAATTATTTAATTATAGTAGAAAATGATAGATAATTAAATAAATATAAATTTATTTAATTATAGAAGTCAAAGATATTAGTGACGTGATTAAATAATTAATAATTTATTTAATCAATCAAAAGAAAAGATAGAAGGATAAAATGAATTAATTAAATAATTGAGATTATTTAATCAATAGAAGACTTTGCAACATTAGATAATAATTAAATAATTAAGATTATTTAATTATCAAGGATGATAAAGGGGATTTAATTAATTCATAGGCCTAATGATAATTTCTAGGTGTCTACATTCTACATTGGGTCAAACTATAGAGCAGTGTTATTCTCCTTAATCTAGCATCCTATGTTCCCAGCTAATTCCATTTTCTCTTTGTATTGGATGTTAGTGTTCATTTCTTTATTTTTCTTTTCTTTCAAAGTTATTTTCTTCTCTTCTATATTATCACCACACTCAAGCTCTAAGGTAGGGGTCTTACTTATAGTTGAGTCTTCCTTAGTAGACTCAAATTGAGCTCTTGTGGGGAGCTAGGGGTTTGGATGGGGATCTTTAGAGGGCCATTGACTGATGGTGGCTTTAGTACACCTTTTGCCTCATCCAGTTTGGGTGAATCTAGCAAACCACTAGAAGTCTCGTTCTCCTCATGAGTAAGAGGGGGTGAACCCCTATAGTTGTCCAAGCTATTAGCATTTATTGTTTGTTTATACTTGTTTTTAGGCTCAGAGGAACGATAGACCTCAGGAGCTTACTCCCTAGACCAAATTCAAGCTCCCTTAACAGGGATGACACACTATTGTTCCTATTCAAATCACTATCTCCCCCTCCATTCGAAGCTAGGGTAGGACCAACCGACTTAGTCTTGCATGGGACAAAATCCAAGTTATTCTCGTAAGTCTCTGCAACAATTTTAGTTTCACCAATATTTTTATTAAAAAAAAAATCCTCAATCCGTTTTGGAATTTTCTTCATGGAAATTTGTTAGGCATTGAGCTTCCCAATTAGAATCTTAGTCCAAGTGGGCAGTGAGGGAGGGGGTTTTAATGGCATCAATTATGTGCTCATATCTTCTGTAGGCTCCGGTACAGCCTCCTCCTAATTAGGCTCAGGGTCAAAATCCATTTTCGATAGCAAGTCGAAGGAATTTTTTAAGTTTACAGCCTTAGATGCAGATGGGCATGGGTCGCGAGGTTTCAACCCTGAGTTGCGAGCATCGCCTCCATCTGGTGATGGAGATCTCACGCTCCCAAACTTTGGGCTACCAACCTGGGTCCAACCTGCATCAAATCCTTGGTTCCCTTCACCAAGTGTTGGTGAGAGATCTCTACTTGTTGTGGATACATGCTCCATTTTGGGTTGAGAGGCTGCATTTTTGTTATTAGGGTTAGTTTCAGAGTTCACAGCCAGGTTTGACTTCAAGTTTCCTTTGTTTAATTTCTTCTAAATTATAGGACATTTTTTTTTCTTCTGAAGATGACCTTTTCTACAAAGAAAATAAGCATTTATACCCCCAAGACTTCCAGAGGGAACGAGATTAGTTTTCCTTCATCTTAAATTGAGATCTTCCCAAGAATTTATGTCTCTAGGTTGAGGGAGACGAGATCACGTGCATCCAAATGGGGGAGTGGCACTTTAGCTTCGTCAACCCTCACAACATTGCCAAAGGGTGTGGGCAAAATAGGTATAGTTTTCCAAAATTCTGGTGGAAGATTCTTAACCACCAACCATCTAGGGTAGGAGAGTGCAAGAATTTCCTCATCCATGGCCCTTGGAGAACATGCAAGATCCCTAAAAGTGCAACCCCCTATGTTCCAATAGGGTTTCACCAAGACCCTTTCTTGCATTAAGTGATCTTTAGAAAAGATAACAAATAAACCACACTACAGAAGCCTATAAAAATTTAACTGAATCCCAAATTTATTTTCCCATATGTTAGAGAACCAGTTATCTAAGAATTTTCTTGCAGGAACTTTATCAATATTAATGGTTGCTAGAAAGATAGTGACATCCCTTAGTTTATTTCTTATAGAAAATATAACACCTTTCAACTCAATATTGGGAACAAGTTTAACACTATTAGGGTTTTTAGGAGGGAACTCACCTCCTCGTGTCCATCTTCGTCAAGGTTGTGCTCTTCTTTCGCAAGCTACACGACTTTTTCCTTGATAGGGATAACTGAGCCTTTATCTTGCACAATGTCTTTAAATGATTTAGCAGAGATATTTGGGGTTTCCTCACTTATATTATCGCTAGCAAGGGGGTCAGGGGGTCCATACCCCCACCCATTAAAACCATTAAGAAGCCAAGAAAAAAATGGATGTAGAGATCAAAACAAGTTTAACACTATGCAAGTAGAATGCTAATGGAGACAAGCGGCCAAATCTAGAACCTACCACCAACATTTGCGGCACAAAGAAAGCAATTAATGTGGGAAGGAACAAGCATGCCAAGGCACTTACGTGAGTACAAACCTCTATAGGGGAGGGCATGGCCTCACCCGCCCAACCACATGTCGATTGCCACGCCCTCAGCACAAAACCCTAGGTGGCTTGGTCATTGGGTTCCTCACCTCCCATTTATTTATTTTGAAATACAAAGTCATTGAAAATTATTATTGAAATTTTATATAATATATATTTTATACATAATTATTGAAATTTTACATAGTAATATACTTTATACTTACAATATATCAATCAATCATTAGATATTATTTAGAATATAATATAATTTACGTCTCCATGTATGTAGTAAATAAAATAATTCTTTTAGTTAGAAAATTACCTCTAAATTTAAGTTAAGAGGTTTTTATATAGAGGACATTAATAAATGATTTGGATAAATAAGTTATAACAAAAATTATTTAGAGTAATATTTTGAATAGAAATCATATAAATAAAAACTAATATTTAGTTAGAATTTCATTAGTGGAAAATGTATTGTGAAGTGTTTGTAGTTGATTTAGAATTGAAGTAGTTAGCTTAATGATTTAGAATCTAAAAATCTATTGTCAATTATTTTGGGTCACTTCTACAAGTGTAAACACAACTTTAGATCTAAATATGATGCATGGATATGAATTTTGGTGCGGATCTAGTCTATATTGTTTTCTACCCTTTGGATCGTATTCATGCCTAGGTCTATAATAATTGTAGTTATAGAGGGGTGGTGTTTAGAAAAACTATATGGGAGTTTGCTAGGCAAGGATTGGCTCTCCTTTGATCAAAACCCTAGATGGATTGATTTAACAACTAGAAACAAAGATCAAATATAACAAGCATTATTATATAAATGCATGTGTGTAGAATAGGTAATGTAATTTAGATGCTCCTAATTTATTTTTTTAAATGCTCAATACTTAAGCATTAAGATGTTTAGATGCTTGGTTCTAGATGTGTAAAATGAATTAAGATTAGTCTTTAAATACAACTCCAAAGGTAGCAAGTGAAATATTTTACACTTCAAATTTCCACATAATGACTTGTAGGAAGGGTTAGGTTGGCCCCAAATTTGAATTTAAAATTTAAAAGTGGGGGATTCATTTTCATAAATTATGTAATTAACTCAAGTCAATCTAAAAAATTATTGAACTAAAACCTAGATGTGAAATGGATGAACTAAGGATCAATATTAGCCCATGACACATAAGACAAATGGAATTAAGTAAGGCTTGAGTTATGTATTAAATTTTAGTAAAATTATTTAGAGTAATGTTTTAAAGAATTTTATGGAAATCAAATAAATAAAAATGAATATTTAATTATAATTCAATTAGTGGAAAATATATTATAGTGTTTGTAGTTGATTTGTCAATATACTTAAAATTAGAGTAGTTATAGATGAATTATCTAGAATCTAAAAATTGATTATTAATTATTTCACTATTATAGCTTTCGAGAATCTAGTTGAATTGACTTAATTAAAATTGGCCAAATTATATACATAATAGAATCCACCTAATCCAATACCATTTATTTAACAAGAATGGCCCATTTATAGCATCTACAATAAAAAGGGGAAAGAGGTGTTTCTAGGGGGCATGGAAGAATATTCAATCTAGCCAAAGTTTTCCGTATAGTTACATCAATGGAAAACCCCAATCACGTATACACGTATAAAAGTGATTTGCACAATTATGGATCTAAACTTGATGCATGCATATGAACCTTGGTGTGTAAATCTGATATGTGTTATTTTCTACAATTCAAATCTTGTTCACCGAGTCTATAGTACTTGTAGCTACAAAGTAGTAGTGTTTAGAAAAATTATTTAGGAGTTTGCTAGGAAAGGATTGATTCTCCTTTGGTCAAAACCCTAGATGGATCAAATTAATGCCTAGAAACAAAGACCAAATACAATAAGAAATCTTACACAAATGTGTGTATGTTGATGCAAGTAGGTAATACAATTTAGATGCTTGAGTTTTTCTTTTTGAATGCTCAATGCTCAAGGATTTAGATGCTCAATTCTAGATGTGTAAAAATGAATTAAGTTCAATCCTTAAATGCAACTTCAAAGATAGTAAGTGAAACATTTTATACTATAATGGCTAGTAGTAGGGGCTAGGTTAGCCCCAAATTTTAATTTGGATTCATTTCCATAAATTATGCAACTAGCTTGAGTTAATCTCATAAATCATGGATTGAAGCCTTGGTGGGAAATGGATAAACCAAGGATTAATATTAGTCCATGGAGTAGAAGGCAAATAGAATTAAGGCTCGAGTCATATACCAAATTTCAACAAAATTATGTAGATCAATATTTTGAAATAACTACAAAAATAAAATAAATAAAAAATAATATTTAGTTAGAATTCAATTAGTGGAAAATATATTGTAAAGTGTTTGTAGTTGATTAGTCAATATACATGAAAGCAATTACATGAATTATTTAAAATCTAAAAAATAATTGTTAATTATTTTAGGTCATTTTTGTGATGCAAAATCAATTTGCATAATTATGGATCTAAACCTAATGCATGAATATAAAATTTGGTGTGCCAATATAATCTATGTTATTCTCTACCATTTGGATCTTGTTCGTTGGGTCTATAATACATCTAGCTACAAAAGGGTGGTGTTTAGGAAAAATATTTGGAAATTTTTTATGCAAGGGTTGATTTTCCTTTGGTCAAACCCTTGGATGGATTGATTTAATGACTAGAAACAAATATTAAATACAACAAACAATCATACACAAATTTATGTGTGTTGATGCAAGTATGTAATGCAATTTGGATGTTCAAAGTTTGCTTTTCAAATGCTCAATTATCAAGCTTCAAGATGTTTAAATGTTAGGTTATGGATATGCCAAAAATGAATTAAGGTTAGTCCTTAAATGCAACTCCAAAGGTATCAAGTGAAATATTTTGTACTTTGAGTTAGCACATAATGGCTAGTAAGGAGGGTTAGGTTGGCCCCAAATTTGAATTTAAATTTAAAAGTTTTGGATTCATTTCCATAAGTTATGCAACTAGCTTAAATTAATCTTGCAAATAATGGATCTAAACTGGGGAGGGAAATGGATAAACCAAGGATCAATATTAGGTGCTATGACAAAGGCAAATGAAATTAAGTAAAGCTTGAGCTATGTGTCAACTTTTAGAAAAATTATTATAGTAATATCTTGGAACAATAATGGAAATTAAATATAAAAAAAATAATGTTTATTTGGAATTGATTATTGGAAAATGTATTGTAAAGTGTTTGTAGTTGATTTTTAAGTATACATAAACATCAAAGTAGTTAGAAAAATGATTTAGAATCTAAAAATTAATTATTAATTATTTCAATCACTTTTATGAATACAAAATCAATTTGCATAACTATGGATCTAAACTTGACACATAGACATGAACTTAAGTGTGTAGATCTAATCTATGCTATTTTCTACCTTTTGGATCTCATTCATGTGGGTCTATAATACTTGTAGCTACAAAAGGATGTTATTTAGTTTAAAACTATCTAGGAGTTTGATAGGTAGTGATTGATTCTCCTTTTGTCAAACCCTTAGATTGATTGATTTGAGGACTAGGCAAAGACAAAATACAATAAGTAATCTGACATAAATGCATGTATGTTAAGACAAGCAAGTAATATAATTTGGATGCTCAAATTTTCTTTTTAAATGTTCAACACTCAAGTTTCAATATGTTTAGATACTAGGTTTAAGACGTGTAAAAATTAATTAAGGTTAGTCATCACTTTGATTTAGCACATAATGGCTAGTAGGAAGGGTTAGGTTGCCTCCAAATTTGAATTTAAATTTTAAAATATTTTGGTTCATTTCCATAAATTACACAATCAACTCAAGTCAATCCCACAAATAATGGATCTAAACCTAAGTGAGAAATGTACAAAATAAGGATCAATATCAATCCATTGGATAAAAGGAAAATGGAATTAAAGGGCTCAAGTTATGTGCCATTTTCTAGTGGAATTAATGTAACTTATACATTTATCATTACATAAAGAATAATCAATTCAAAGCCAAGCCAAAATTGAGGGGGAAAGTGCAAAGTATGTAATTTACACCTCTACTTTGTACCCCAACTTTTTTCTCATCTTTTTGTGCCAATAACGCAACAAAGGCATGGGTTGAAGTTAAAATATAATGGATAAAAGGTTTTCTTGGTATAAATGGTTGTAAAGCGAGGGGATTAGCTAGGTACTATTTCAAGTTTTCGAAAGCCTTTTGAAAATCTTCATTCCATTTAAATTATGATTCTTTCTTAAGGAGTTGGGAGAATGGAATATTTTGATACACCAATGATGCCGCAAAATTGTAAATAGGTTGAATGATCCTTGTAAACTACGCAATTGCAAATTTTTCTTAGGAGGTGGCATATTTATTATAGCTGATGAGTCCAATCATTATATAGTTTTCTTATGTTTTATGCAAGCTCATAGACATTCTCAAACACTTATCTTATACATATTCCTGTACTATACTATCTTTTATGCTCATTATGCAACCATTCAATTTTGCAACCATTCTATCCCAAGATGTGATCTTTACTTTACCTTTCTTTTTCCTCTCTTTTTACGCATAATTCCACCAAAGAATTGCATGCCCTTTTAGCTTTGTTCTTGCTAATTTCACTTGCCGCCCCTCAAGTATCTCTTCAAGCTCAAAATACTTGTCTAATTCTCCTATCCAATCTAGGAATTCTTCTCCATTTATACTTCCTAAATATATTGGAAGCTCTATTTTTACCTTAGAACCATCATTCTTAACTACCTTTAGCAATATTTCCAACCTCTTCTCTTCAACATCTCCTTCTTCTTCCTATTCTTCTTCTTCTTGGTCACTCAAATCTGCTGTGACCACTCCTATTCTTTGGTTGGTCTCAACTATTGTGAGTCTTGCATCAAGGTTGTCCTTTATGGCTCTTAATTTCGAGGCAAGAGCATCTTTCACCTCTCTGATTATTCAACTTAGGTGCCATATTGGCTTGACTTCAAATCAACTTGTTTATCACCTCTTATTGATCTTCCTCACTTTGATACCAATTTGATGCAAAGGAAGGACATAGCTCAATGAAACTTGACTATCTCCAAGCACTCCCTTAAGGACTTCATGGACAACAACAAAAAGAGCACCTTAGTACACCTTGTCACAATAGATGACTTGGATTTTAAAGCATTCACATGAAGGAAACCACACCAATGCAAGGTGGGACAACACTAACACATCAACTAACTCCATGCATCAAGACACTAAGACAACACCCTAACAATTTGCAACCAACCTTGAGACTTGCAATCTTGTATTGCTTAATCTAGGTGAGATGATTTCGCTGAACTAAGACAAACCATTAAGGAGTGTTCAAATCCTCAATATAGACTTGGAAAATTCCTTCCAACATTCTAAAAATGATTCCACTAACTATTCAATGTCTAAACTCAAGGGCAGGTCCTATCATGCTTGGAAATCGATGCAATTCTTATGATTGAAAAACTAAACCTCTTGGGATAGTCATAATGTGACTTGTATAAACCTTCAAGAATGTTATCAAAACTATTTGTACAGGTCTATGAAACCTCTCATTATACTCCCATAATGCTGCCAATGCCAAACCAACAAGATTTGAGCCCCAAATTCATGAATTATCTCTTTACTGCTATCACACAATTTGATACATGCACATATCAAACTGACTGTCACTCTAAAACACATGAAAAATTACTCATGGGACCTTGCAATATCAAACCAGGATAGAGCACCTGTATACAAACCTCTCCACCCATTTTGATGATTTTTCAATGGTGGAGGGTTGAGTTATTACATTTTTTTAGCTCACTTGTTAGCTTAGGAAGGGTTTCAGGAAGATTTGGAAAAAAATGCAATAAATTTCTCTTAACTCAATGAAAATTGATGCAACCAAAAGAAAAATATAGTAGATTCATGTGCCAATGCAATACAATTGATTTTAGATCAATCCATGGACCATATAGTCCATACCAAATGATAGAAATGAGCTACAACATTGAAATCACAGTAAAAACTTGCTTTCATTCATCAAAAGTTACAAAATCCACTTCAACCAATAATCGTCAACCTTTTTTCTCATGTATACATGCATATTCCATCATTTTTCAACTAATTGTAACATTTTTTTCTTGGTTTGTAACATTTCCTTCATTTTTTGCCACTTGCCAAAAGTTGCATGATAGTTTTAGCAACTTTTTGACAACTTTCAACAATATTGACAACTTTCTAACCAATGACCCAAAGCACTACAAAAATGAATTAACATGATTGAAAATGGTCATAAATGGCCTTATAAGACATATAAACACACCAAATAACCTAAAACTAAAAATTACACAAAATATGCAGATAAGGTCTTGGTGACCATGCACCGCATGGGACTACCATGGCATGAAGGGGATTGATCCAGACCTGTGCATGCATAAGATCTACATAAATGATGGTTTTAAACCAATTAGATAGTCCAAAAGGAGAATGAACCCCACCTTAAGAGAAATAGTTAAAAGTAAGCTACAAAAATTACTTGATTCAGGTTTCATTTACCCTATTTCTGACAGTCAATGGGTGTCACCTTTAGTTATTGTCCCTAAGAAAGGAGGAAAATAGAGAGTGTATGTGGACTATAGGGAGCTAAACACAACCACTAGAAAGGATCACTTTCCACTACCTTTCATTAACCAAGTAATTGATTCCCTAGCAGGTAAAAAGTACTTCTCCTTCCTAAATGGATTTAGTGGCTATAACTAAACAAACATAGCTCCAAAAGACCGGGATAAAACCACATTTGCATGCCCTTGGGGCACATATGCTTATTATGTTCTTTGCTTTGGACTATGTATTACCCCAACCACTTCCCAGAGGGCAATGCTAAGTATCTTCTCAGATTATGCTCGTGACTCCATGGAAATCTACATGGATGACTTCACCACCTATGGAGAAACATATGAAGAAGCACTCAACAATCTAGAAAAAGTTTTGAAAAGGTGTAAAGAACACAATAAATCATTGAGTCGTGAGAAATGTTTTATGATGATGACTCAAGGGATTTTTCTAGGGAATTTTATATCAAGTGAAAGAATTCAAGTGGATCCCAACAAGATTGAGATCATCTCTACACTTCCTATGCCACAAAAACAAAGAGATGTAAGGAGCTTTCTGGGACATGTAGGCTACTATAGGAGATTCATTTAGGACTTCAATAAAATTGTAGCACCTTTATTTGTTATGCTTACCAAGAATATAGAATTTGAATGAACTATAGAATGTCAACACTCTTTTGAAGCACTTAAGACAACTTTAACTAAAGCACTTGTCTTGAGAGGCCCAAACTAGACATTACCTTTCCACATACACAGATGCTTCTAATTTTTCTATAGGATCAGTATTGGGACAAAAGGAAGGTAATAAGGAGTATGTTATCTACTACATCAACAAGAACTTACAAGGAGTCAAACTTAACTACACTGTCACAGAGAAAGAGATGTTGGCAATTGTTTATGTCATTAACAAGTTTATACATTACATCACTGGCTATCCGGTCTTTATCCACATAGAGAACATTGCAATAAGGTACTTAATGAATAAACCTATGGTTGGAGGTAGACTAGTTAGATGGTTTCTCTTACTACAGGAGTTTGATATAAAAATAGTGGATAAGCCTGGGAAGGCTAATGTGGTGGTAGATTTTCTATCTAGATTTCCCACACAACTAGAAGAAGGTGTTGTGGATGACTCTTTTCCAAATGAGTATTTGTTTTCTCTTAATGTAAAAACACCATGGTTTGTTGATATTTCCAATTACTTAGTGGCGGGGCGAGTACCATCACATTTCTCTCCTAAAGAAAAGAGACAGTTGGTGCATCAAAGCTTTCCATATTCTTGGGTAGCTTGTTACCTATTCTATATAGGTCTAGAAAATATTATGAGGAGACATGTATAAGATAGGATGAGGTCTTTGACATCCTAAAATATTTCCACAATGATCCCTGTGGGGGTCACTTTGTAGCCAAAAGGACAAAATTTAAGATCTTAACAACATGTTACTATTGGACAACTCTCCATAAGGATTCAATAAAGTATACAAGGAGTTGTGATAGATGTCAAAGAATGGGAAAACCAACAAGGATAGATGATATTCCTTTGCAACCACAATTGGCACTAGCACCATTTGATAAGTGGGGGTTCGACTTCATTGGCCCAATTTCACTAGCATCTAATAACAAAGAGTATATTTTAGTTTGCATAGATTATCTGACAAAATGGGTTGAAGTCAAAGCATTACAGTTTGCAAGAGATAGAAATGTAGCTAAGTTATTGTATGAAGAAATCTTTACTAGGTATGGAGTATTTAAAGAAGTTATAACTGATCAAGGTCCACAATTCACTTCTAAACTAGTTTAGGAATATGAAATAAGACATAGAAAACCAACACCTTATCACCCACAAGCCAATGGGCAAGTGGAGGTTACAAATAGAGAGATTGAGAATATTCTAACCAAAACAGTGCAAATTCATAGGAAAGACTGGGCAACTAGATTGCCTAAAGTAGTGTGGGCCTATAGAACAATATGGAAAACAACTACAGGCTTCACCCCTTATGAGTTGGTATACGGTAAAACAACAATTATACCAATAGAGTTTAAATACAGGACACTTAGAACAAAATTGAAACTAGAAATGGACTACAAGACCAAAACACATAAGGAGAGGCTACATAATCTAAATGGGTTAGAAGAAATTAGAATGGAGGTCATGCATCACACAAAGATAATTCAAAAATAGAGGACTAAATGGCATGATCATTTTATAAAGACTAAAGAATTTAATGTGGGTGATTGGACTTTTTTCTATGATTCCAAATATAATGATTATAAGGGGAAGCTACAATCCAGATGGTTGGGACCCTATGAAATACAACAGGTATTCCCCAATGGAGTAGTCAAATTGCAGACCATAGATGCAGTTAGATTGGTTAATGGACACAGACTAAAGATATACAAGAGGCCAACACAGAAAGATGATTTCCTTCTTTCTCTAATGCATCAATATGGTGAAAATAGTGGTTTTGATACATACATACTACCACAAGATAACAACTTAGCAGTAGATACTACCAGTTCTCATAGTGACTCAATAGATGAGCTACACATCTCACCTTCTAAGAGCACTCAGGTATAATTCCTTATCCTACTTCACATGCACACATTGCACAGGTGCCACAGTCAACAATCTTTTTGAAGATCACTTCACTATGCAGTAGGGACCTATAACATCATGAATAAAAGCTACCACAATTCATTTCAGGACCTGTTGATGAAGGTACAGTCTGCAACAATTACATATTAGAGAATTCAAAAATTTATGCATTTGGATGGGGGAATGAGTGCCTCCTTTGGGAATTGTCAAGATAAATCTAATTAGATCATGTTCAAATTTATCTAGTAAATAAATTTATATTGTTTTTCTTGCCATGTTTATAGTTGGAGAACATGATGATCCTAGGACTTAGGTAATAAAGAGTAAATACGAGAGTGGATCCCAACATCTACCCAACCCATTGGATATCTCAAGGAGTTATTTTATTTTATTATAAAATTATTTAATAAATAGAAAAAATATTTTATATTTATATAATATTTTATTTTTGTTAGATAATTTAAGAATTTTGGTGAGTCGAAATTAGAAATGAGGGATTTCATTTCCAATATGAACACACCACATTAACACAAATAGTTCAAATCTAACAACTTAGGTCAAAATCCACAAACATAATGGATCGTGACAAAAAGTCACTAATCACAATAGCCTATCAAAAATTTGAACTTTGATGACAATAACAACAATGTCACATTTTAACCAACCCATTATACCATTAATGACTAAAAATGTTTTATTTTACTTTAACATTATTTACAAATTATTTTATTTATATTATTTATTTTATTTTTATTTGAAAAGGTATTTTTATTTACGAAGATTTATTTTGTTTTAATTTATTTACTTTATTTTTGTTTGAAGAACTATTTTTATTTATTTATTTATTTTTAAATACAAAGTCATTGAAAATTATTATTGAAATTTCATATAAAATATATTTTATACATTATTATTGAAATTTTACATAATAATATAATTTATACTTACAACATATATTAGTGAATCATTAGATATTGTTTAGAATATACAATATAATTTATGTCTCCATATATGTAGTAAATAAAATAATTATTTTAGGTAAAAAAAATACCTTTTAAGTTAAAAGGTTGTTATATATAGAGCATTAATAATTAATTTGAATAAAAAAGTTATAACAAAAATTATTTAGAGTAATGTTTTGAATAGAAATTATATAACAAAAAATAATAATTGGTTAGAATTTGGTTAGTGGAAATTTTATTATGAAGTGTTTGTAGTTGATTTATCAATATGAATGAACTAAAGTAGTTAGCTTAATGATTTAGAATCTAAAAATCTATTGTCAATTATTTTGGGTCACTTTGACAAGTGTAAACACAACTTTAGATCTAAACATTTTGCATGAATATGGAGTTTGGTGTGTGGATCTAGTCTATATTGTTTTCTATCCTTTGGATCGTATTCACCAAGGTTTATGATACTTGTCATGTTTAAGAAAACTATATGGGAGTTTGCTAGGTCAGGATTGATTATCCTTTGATCAAAACCCTAGATAGATTGATTTAACAACTAGAAACAAATATCAAATATAAGAAGGAATATTATATAAATGCATGTGTGTTAAATAGATAATGTAATTTAGATGCTCCTAATTTATGTTTTGAATGCTCAATACTTAAGTGTTAAGATGTTTAAATGCTTGGTTCTAGATTTGTAAAAATGAATTAAGATTAGTCTTTAAATACAACTCCAAAGGTAGCAAGTGAAATATTTTACACTTCAAATTGACACATAATGACTTGTAGGAAAGGTTGGGTTGGCCCCAAATTTGAATTTAAAATTTAAAAGTGGGGGATTCATTTTCATAAATTATGCAATTAACTCACGTCGATCTCAAAAACTATTGATCTAAAACCTAGATGTGAAACAAATGAACTAAGGATCAATATCAGCCCATGGCATAAAAGACAAATGGAATTAAGTAAGGCTTGAGTTATGTACTAAATTTTAGTAAAATTATTTAGAGTAATGTTTTAAAATAATTATGAAAATCAAATAAATAAAAATTAATATTTAATCATAATTTGATTAGTGGAAAATGTATTGTAAACTATTTATGATTGATTTGTCAATATACATAAAATTAGAGTCGTTCTAGATGAATTATTTAGAATCTAAAAATCGATTGCTAATTATTTCACTGTTATAGCTTTCAAGATTCTAGCTAAATTGACTTAATTGAAATTAGCCAAATTATATACATAACAAAATCCACCTAATCCAATACTATTTATTTAACAAGCATGCCCCATTTATAGCCCTTACAATAAAAAGGAAAATAGGTGTTTTTGGGGGGCATGGGAGAATATTCAATCTAGCCAAAGTTTTCCCTATAGTTACATTGATGGAAAACCCTAATCATATATACAAGTGTAAAAGTGATTTGTATAATTATGGATCTAAACTTTATGCATGCATATGAACTTTGGTGTCTAGACCTGATATGTGTTATTTTCTACCATTCAAATCCTATTCACTTGGTCTATAGTACTTGTAGCTACAAAGTAGTAGTGTTTAGGAAAATTATTTATGAGTTTGTTAGGAAAGGATTGATTCTTCTTTGATGCAGGAGCATCCTTAGCAAACGTGTAATTAACATCACACACAAAAAAAATCTCAATTTAATATCTTGGGATTCTGGAGGTTTTGACTAATATCATTTTTTAGGGAATCTAGGAACATCATTCCAAGTCTTCTTACAATTTTTTAGGTGAAACAAAGAACTTCAATTTTTTTCACCTGTGGACACTCGACTCTGTTAATTAGCATAAGTTTTATATTGTTGAAAAGAATTTAAAAGGTTGATGCATATTTGAATTATATGTTTTAATGCCTATAAAAGTAAATTAAAAAAATAAAATACTAAGGGTCAGCTCCATGCATAAGACCATTTTTGAAGTTTTAAAAACAAAACAAAAAAAAACTACGAAGTGCAGCTATGGAAGAGAAGCTGAAGGGGTTTAATAAAAAATTGCAAATTTAAAAGGATATAGAAATTCCACGCAACAAAAAAGAGAATGGGAAAAAGAAGCTAAAGGGTCACAGGCTAAGCGAGAGTTGATACCAAAGGAGAAAAATAAAAACTTGGAATAAAATTAACAGGCAAGTAGCTTGGGAAGGAAGCTGCATAAGGTTGGAAAAGAAGAAATAGAGGGGTTGCATAGAGGAGAAAGGTAAGAATGAAGGGAGCTTCTCTCTTTTAATGGCATCATGAAATTAAAATTGAAACTACAAAAAAAAAGGGAGGGGGTGTGTAAAAATTTGAAGAAGACTACACCAGAAATTTGAATTTAGTTTGGCAGAGAATGATGTATGAAGAAAATTAAAAGTGCATCTACAGACATACACACATGGGTGCATAGAAATTGAGGAGACAAAAGGAATTTGTTACAATTTGAGACATGAATAATATAAGATGAAAATGAATTACAAATGCTCTTCTATGAGTTATGCATTTGAATAAATAAATTTGAATTTATCTTTCAAAATTGAAAGTAAGTTGGAGTTGTATGAATTGATTTTTGTGCAAATTTAAAAATTGATTTTAATTGGAAAATATAATTGTCAATTTAAATGTGAATTGGTTGTGAATTCATGAAACACAAAATAGAAATTTGGCAGTTTTTGGAATTGAAATAAGGAGTTTGAATTTATGTGAGGAGTTATTGCCTGGTTGCAAGAAGAGTGTTGATTTTCATTAATTAGAATTATATTCTTGAGTTTGAGTTTTTTTTGTCTATGTCAATTGGTATTAGAGTGGGTAATCCTGAGCGCGAAGAGGATCCACCAGGACCTATAGGTGGAAGTGTGAACAGATCACTGGTAGTGAGGTAGTTCACACCAAAAAGTAAGTGTGAAGTGGTAGAGAGGAAGCTTGTGAGGATTGTTGCATGTAAGAGGAGTCCTGAGTAATGAGAGAGCTTAAAGCCACAAAAGAATTATTTTGCAGATTGAGTGTGATGGAAGATTACATGAGGTAAGATTGCAACAGGCAAGATGGGTTGGGTCGTAAGGAGACCTGTGTGAATACTTTTTTGGGAGTAGTATTGGGAGAAAGTGGAGGATGAGACATTTGAAAAGATGGGATAGATAGTTCAGGAAGAAGTAGGAAAGATCGAGGCCATTTATTCTTCTGTTGTATCCATGCATATGCTTGAACTAGAAACTCTGCTCTAGTCCTAGGAAAATCAGATACTTGTGCTATTGCTACTTCAGATGCATCTACTAACAACCCTTTTACCATTGCTTCATCATGCTCCATTGTTGATGCAAACCTCCTTGTTATGTCATTATTAAATTCTTTCAGCTTTAAAAATTAATCTAGCCAACCAACTCTTATGGAGATAGGCAATACCATTGCATCTTCTAATATCCACTTGTGTGTCAATGACTCTCTCCTAATAGCATCACCTCCTATTGGTGAATCTCTTTACCTCTACTCAATGTTTAAACCTTAGAAATTCAACTCAATTTTCACTTCACCACCCTCAAACTCTTCTCTTACTCTGCTATTTTCATATGCACTCTTCACTACAAATATATTGTAACTACAACTCCCTCTTTTCCTCTGAATCAACTTAAAATTTAGTTCAACTTAGCTCAAGGTCACAAATTGTAGGAAATTGGCAATTGAATTAATAGCAAAAAGGTAGATGAAAATTAGGACAAAAAGGGTTTGCATGTCATATATGTTTGTTTGCATTTGGTTTTTAGGTGGCAAAAAATGAAAAAAACTGGCTAATGTTGTACTCTCCCCCCACAACTTAAGGTTCGACGTGACCTCACTTCAACTCGTGATAGGTGAAGGTATCATGAGAGAATATATAAATATGTGTGATGAATATATCACACTTAATTTAATATGAAAATACATAATGAAAGCATTAAGAGATCCATGAAAATTATGGTAATGTACTTTGTGTACCTATCAGAGGTGATTAACATAATGTTGTGCATGTGACCTGAATAAAATGTATCCGCAAGATGATTTGATGTGACAAGAAGTAATTACAGGTGAATGGATGATGAGGTGGCTGGTGTAATATAATGAAATGAAATAGACAGATGATGGTTAGTGATGTGATAGTTCACATGCTTAAAATTTGAATTAGCAACATGAAATAAGATAAGCATGTTGTGGGTACTTATTATGATAAGACATATACTACATGTGTGAGAAAAATGAGGTGAAAAAGGTGCAAATTGGAACTAATGTGGTGCCAAATTTTGAAATTTCCTACTAGACGGCACTGCAAGTACCTTCGACATTAGGTCCTATCTAAGTTGTGATAGCTTTTGTGCTAAATGTCCCTACTGCAACAGGGCCCTTACTAAATTTTGATAGTTGTGTATGTAAGAAAATTCCCTCTAGAAAAAGTATCATTTTGACTATGTTGTGTGTGCATGTGAGGTGGAATAAGAAATTAAACTCGATTGATTTCAGAGATTGAGTTGTGTAGCTCAATCACTAAGTCACCTGAACAACTTGGTATATCTACTACTGCTGAGGCATCATTCTATGTTTATGATCCTAAATTTTGATCACTGAGAGTACCATACTACTGAATGAGAGAAAGAATGAAATCTTCCTTCTATATTGGTTTCTTGTAAAGTTTCAGCTTGTGGCCATTAACCAGGAGAGATAACCTTACTGTGTCTATGGTGTGCAACTTTATTGCTCCATTAGGAAAGACTTGGCTGATCTCATAAGGCCCCAACCACTTGGATTGAAGTTTCCCCTTGAAATCCTTGTATCTTGAATCATATAATAAGGCATAGTATCCTTCATTAAATTCCTTTGTCTTAATATATTGGTTGTGCCACTCTGTGCTCTACTTTTGTACTATCTCAGTATGATGGATTGCCTCCATCCAGATTTCATCCAACCCATTTAAGTGGTGCAACATTTCCTTTTGAGTTACTATGAGATCCATGTCCAACTCCACTATTTTTCTTAATGTCTTATACTCAAACTCTATTGGGAGGACTGTTGTTTTTCCATATACTAGCTCATAGGGTGTGAAATCAGTTGTTGTTTTCTATGCCTATGCTTCTTCTGGTAATCTAGCAACCCAATATTCTCTATGTAATTACACTATCTTGGTTAGAATACTCTCAATTTCTCTATTGGTAACCTCCACCTGAGCATTGGCCTAAGGGTGATAAGGTGTTGAATTTTTGTGCCCGATTTCATATTCCTCAACCAATTTGGTAATGAGATCTAAAGTAAATTGTGGACTCTGATCAATCACTATCTCCCTAGGTACATACCTAGTAAAAATGTCCTCATACAAGAATTTAGACACATTGCCATCTCTAGAAAACTGTAATGCCTTCACTTCTACCCACTTCGTCAGATAATCAATGCAAACTAGAATGTACTCATTGTTATAAGTAGGTGAAATTGGTCCAATAAAGTCTAAACCCCATTTGTCAAAGGGAGCTAATGTTAACTAAGGTTGTAATGGAATTTCATCACTCCTTGTTGGCTTACCCATTCTTTGGCACCTATCACAACTTCTTATATACTTGATATAATACTTGTGTAAAGTTGGCTAGTAGTAACCAATTGTGAGGATTTTGAATGCTATTCTTTTTTCTGCGAAGTGACCCCCACATGGTTCATCATGACAAGCCTTCATGATATCAAATATTTCATCTTCCCTTATGCACCTTCTCATGATATTGTCTAGGATAGTGTAGAACAGGTAACCTGATATCCAAGAGTATGTAAAACACCTATGTACCAGCTATCTCTTCTCTTGGAGAAAAGTGTAGTGGAATCTACCCTGTCACTAAATAGTTTGCAATATCAACATACCAGGGTATGTGTATATTAAGAGAAAAAAAGTGCTCATCTGGAAATGATACATCCACTACCCCTTATGTTGATTGTGTTGGAAACTTGGATAGAAAATATGCCACCACATTAGCCTTACCAGGCTTGTCCACTATTGTGATATCAAACTCCTATAGGAGCAACCATCTAACTAGTCTACCCCCTACTACAGGCTTGCTCATTAAATATTTGATAGTTGTATAGTCTGTGTAAACAAAAATGCATAACCAGTAATGTAATGCTTGAATTTACTGATGGCATACACCACTGCTAGCATCTCCTTCTCTGTAACAATATAATTTAGCTTTGCCCCTTGAAGGTTCTTGCTAATATGGTAAATAACATATTCTTTGTTACCTTTTTCTTACCCAAAACTACTCTAGTAGAAAAATTTGAAGCATCTATGTATATAGAAGGGTAGGGTCCAATTTGGCCCCCTCAAAATAGGTGCTTGGGTTAAGGCTTTCTTTGGTTCTTCAAAGGAATGTTGGCACTATGATGTCCAATCAAAGTCTATGTTTGTAGTTAGCAGAACAAACAATGGTGCATCAATCTTACTAAAGTCTTTAATGAACCTCCTATCATAGCCTGCATGGCCAAGGAAGCTTCTAACATCTCTCTGCCTCTATGGATTAGGTAATGTAAAAATAATTTCTATCTTATGTGGATCAACTTGAATCCATGCACTAGATATGAAATTCCCTAAAACAATTCCTTAAGTCATCATCATAAAGCACTTTTCATTACTGAGGAATTGTGTTCTTAACATCTTTGTAAAACCTTTTCTAGATTACTAAGAGCTTCCTCATAAGATTCCCCATATGTAGTGAAGTCATCCATAAATATCTCCATACAGTCATGAGCACAGTCAGAAAATATGTTGAGCACTGCCCTTTAGAAAGTAGCTGGTGCATTGCATAAACCAAAGGGTAGAATAGACTAGGAATAAGTACCCCAAGAACATGTGAATGTTGTTTTGTCCTGGTCCTCTGGAGCAATTTTTATCTGATTGTAACCACTAAAACCATCTAGGAATGAGAAGTACTTCTTCCCTGCTAAAGAGTTCAACACTTGAACTATAAAGGGTAATGGAAAGTGGTCCTTCCTAGTGGTTGTGTTTAGTTTCCTATAATCTACACATACCCTCTATTTTCCACCTTTCTTGGGAACAATGACTAAAGGTGACACCCATACACTGTCATATATAGGATAAATGAAGCCTGCATCAAGGATTTTTTGAAGTTCAGCTTTAACTATTTCTCTCAAGGTAGGGTTGATTCATCTTTGAGGATGTCTAATGGGCCTATAACCATCATTTATATAGATCCTATGCATACATAAGTCAAGATCTATACCCTTCATATCATGGCAGTCCCATGCAAAGGCTGCTGTGTGTGCCTGCAACATAGTGGTTAGGGAATTTTGTTGTTCTTCAGTCAATGCATTGTTTATGTTCAACATTTTTCTTGGCATGATTTCTAGTTCTTTGAATGATTCTTGCACAGATGAGAGCTCAAGACTAGGAATGATTGGTACACACTGTTGTGGTAGTAAGGAATGGAATATCTAAGATATTTCTTATGAGGAGTTGGCAGGTATAATGCTTTGCAAAGGATTTTGTAAACATGAGAGACAATCTTGTTGATGCAGGATCCTACCACAATCATTCTGTATTATGTGAACAATTAGATCATCTTCATCTTGATCATCTAATAAAGGGACGTGTTCTATTGTCATCAAAGTCTATAGGGAATAGTTGTCTTCCTCATCCAAAGTGGGCCAAATGGTTTTCTCAAGATCAACATAAGGTTGGGCTGGAGGATAAAGGACCAATTTCTTGGTCACAATCCCATTATATATTATCATATTACCAGACCTACAACCTATGAATGCATCAGTTGTAGCTAACCATGGTCTGCCTAGGATGAGTGGATATCCTGCAAGGTTAACCTTTGGCTATAAAACTATGAAATCAACAAGATATTTCCAAGAATCTAATGTAATAACTAAATCCTCAATGATTCCTTCAGGCTTGACTATTGACCTATTAGCCAATTGTAAAACAGTTGGTATAGGTCTAAGGTTGGCTAGCTGAAGTAATTGCATTGTCTCTTTAGTCATGAAATTTATTGCTGCCCTTAAGTATATCAAGGTGTTCTTAATAAGGGTCCCATTAATCTTGACATCCACTATTGGACTACCAGGGTTTTTGTATTTAGGAACAATTATGTTCCCTAACATGATATCAACAAGGTTTCCCAAGACATGAACTATCTAAGGATCCTTTCTCTCCCTGGTTTCTTAAGACATATATCCCTAACTGCCTTAGTATAGATTGGAATGTCCTTACTAGCTTGGATGAGAGGTATTTTGACATTGACATCTGTAAGTTGACCCAGTAGATCTGTCTCAGCTTGGGTGTGATGTTTTTGAATGGCTAAGAATTCA
Organism: Sequoia sempervirens; assembly: GCA_007258455.2. Lineage (NCBI taxonomy): Eukaryota > Viridiplantae > Streptophyta > Pinopsida > Cupressales > Cupressaceae > Sequoia > Sequoia sempervirens. The sequence continues at coordinate 43,345 of VDFB02263869.1, forward strand.
AGAAAAGGAGGCTTTGACTTGAGGTAGTTTGGTGGACCTGATTTGACTCAGGTTCCATAGGTGATTTGTGTAAAGCTTCAATTGCAGGTTCCTCATCCTCCATCTCAATGATTTGAGGGGATGAGGCTCCAACTAGTTGTTTCCCTAACCTGAGGTGGACATCACTCACCTCTACCCCATAGGTGGGGTATTGCATAGCCTCGTTAATATAAGCCTGTTGAATAGACTTGTTGATAGAGTTAGGTGCAGGTTGGGTAGGTAATTGTGGTGGTTTGGGTGGTTGAGGTGTAGGATTTGGAGGCATAATGGCTTATTGTTGTGGTTGAGGAGGAAGCATAGGCTGCTGCTGATAATTCATGTTTTGCCACTGCCACTACTGACCTTTTTTCCATTGAGGTTTCCACTGGTTCTACTGTGTTGGCCATTGAGGACAATAATTGGAACCTTGGAAATTTTATTGTGACCAAGGATTTGGTTGCTATTGGTTCCAATTTTGCTGAGGTTGTGGCCATTGTTGAGGGTTTTTCCATTGATTTTGATTAGTTGGCCAGGGCTAGGAATTCCAAGCAGAAACATTCTGATTTCCAATTGGAAAAGAGGAATTGTAGTTAAGGTCTTGTGGCATACCTTGTATTTGTTTCCATGGCCTTCTTTGAGCTATGTAAAACAACTGTCTATCCTCTCCTTCAAGTGGCTGAAAATCAGGTTTTTTTGTCTTATCTTGTTGAATACTAGCCACCCTCTTGCATTTACAAGTTGCTTTCCTTTTCCTATAGCTGGGTTAGTATTCAATGAGCATTGCTTCATCTTCCTCTTGCTTCTTCTTTATATGGAGAGTGCCTAACTAAGTGGCAAGATGAATGATAATGCCCTCCTGCATGTTGGACAACAAATTACTTAACTCTATCTTTGAAACCCCAGTGGATGATTTGCCAATGGTGGATGTCCTCTCTCCTCAGGACCTCTTAGTGAAGGTCTTGGAGTAATTTTTGCAAACATTGCAAATGTCTTCAAATGATATTTGAGAGATATCCCCTTGCGTAGTAAGATTGAGGGCATCCATACAGTCCTCATTAACTCCCCTCAAAAATACTAACTTGAGGGATTCTTCAGATAACTTGTTATGTGGGTTTTTCTTCAAAGAAAAACAAAATATCTCCACATAGTCTTCTAATGGATCATCCTCCTTTTGTACATTCTGAAAATATTATCTCTCCTCCTATCAAGTCCTCTGCAATAGTCTTGGTACTTTTCCAAGAACATTGTTTTCATGGTATCCCAATCTCCAATAACATCCTTGCCTAATCCCATGAACCATATTAGGGCTAGGGTGATCCCACAATACTAGTTTACAATTTTTGGCCAAATTGGACACTAAACTGATTTTTTCTAACTAAATCTTCACTTTCGGGCACCTATAGTGGCTAAACCGTGAGGAATTTGAATATGATGCAAACTAGTGATTGTGACATTCTATCTGTAGATTCTAAATATATATATTTTTTAAATTTTGGAATCAGATTGCACTTCTTTTTCCATCTCCTTCGAAAACTAGTTTTTTTTTCAGTAAACACCATTTTTAATGAGTGATGCTCACCGTATACAACATAACTTTTTTTCCATGAAGGATAAAATTCTAATTTTTTCGAATTTAGATTTGTAACTACGATATCTAGCACTTTCATTTGGTTTCATAGTGTTTTATTGAATATTTTTTCCTTAATAAAGTTTTGAAGTCAAACCAATTACAATTCATATTAGGCATCATACAACATAACTTTTTTTGTATGTATCAAAATTCATTTTTTTTTGTTGGATCAAGGACTTCAATATCTAGTGCATTGATATTTTTCAATTTTTTTTTGATAATTTGCTATTTTTCCACATGTGCAGAACAAAGAGCTTGCTTTTCGATGAAAAACCTACATTCACAAGAAATAAAAAATAATTCTAATAATTAAATTAAATTTATTTAAAATTATACTTTTTGGGAAGCTTATAATAAGGACTACATACAAAAAATAAATTTTAAATGAATTCATTTGATCCTGCAAAAGGTAAATCAAAAGTGATTTTTTATTAGCATTTTGATAGGTGTAAAGGAGATTCCATTATAGGTATGGTTTAAAACTAGCGGGGTTCTATCCAAGGGGGTTTGATCTAAGATGGTTCAATCAAACCCTCTTCAATTGGAATCCTTTAAATGAAACTCTTCAAGGCTTGAATCATTCTATTTTCTAAAAATATGTGATTTCAACAAAAATTAGGATCTCTCAAAAATTGTAAACCAATATTGTGGGATCAACCGCTACATATTTTAGAGTGGCATGGAAGAGCTTGAGCCTATAAACATCAGAAGTATAGTCATAGCTCTTACATAGGACATCAAATTCAAACAAAAATTTGTTTGTATCTTCAATCACTAACCCATAAAAGAATGGTAATTCTCGAGGGATGTTCTTCAACACAGTACAACCCTCTCTTGGTGGGTGATTGGGAACTCAAAGGTCATATGTTCTAGGTCATCCCCTGGTGTATCACCCATGGTTCGGTATGTCCCCTTTATTGGTGTGCTAGATGTTGGTGATAGGGAAATTTCTTCTTCAGTATTACCCTCACTTTTAGTATTGGAGTCACCAATTTCTGCTATGGCTTCTTGGCATGTAGAGGGAAGGAATTTACCCAAAGAGTTTCTTTGCCTCCACATACAATAAATATGGCTTTGTATAGTAGCAGTCCTACACAATGTTAGTGTAACTTTCTAGTATGTTGAAAAAGATTAAGTCTAGCAGTCCTAACGCTGAAAACAAAATGTAAACTATTAAAGCTTGAAAAAAAGTCTATGAAGATAGCACCATCCTCGACAATGACACCAAAAATGTAGAGTCTAAACTAATGTCTTGTAAACTTGGTAGAAACCACACAATTCAGAGGAATGACTAGTTGAATAGTCCACTCAACATTGTAAAGACTTCATTAAATTGTCAACCAAGGTTTGTAAACTTGTGAAGGTGTTGCACTATATGCGCCTTCAAAGATCTGAGGCTACCTAGGCTATTCTATTGAAGGTATTCTACTTGTTGTAAAATCATAGAAACACATGATAGTGAAAGAAATAAACTAGCGCTAATGGCTACGGGTGCCTACAACATAACTTGTAATTGAACTGCTGCTAATAGAAAATTATTGAAACTGATTCAAATCTTATCAAAACTAGTAACTGAACTTAATCTATCCTTTGGAGTACTACAAGTCAATTGAATGCATTCATTCACATGAATAATTATTATTGACAATCACCATATGGGAATCTATTCTAACTTACATGCAATTTATGAAGTAATGATAAACTGAAATAATTGCTAAACATAAATTAAGCAACTATAAATGTAGTGAAGAATAGTTACCTTGAGTGGCCTGCTCAAGTGGTTGTCTTCACTTACCTAAAACCAAATCTATATCTTCGGATTGTATGAAACCATATCAACTTGAACTTCATTCATGACATATTCCAAAAGATCGCATAAAATCTTTCTCAAAGATTGTATCCAAGAAAACCATTTCCGAACAATCAACATGTCTGTAGTTACAATTGGAAACTGAAAATTAATTGATAACAAAATACTTTTTCGCTAACTATCTAAACACTCAATCACTGGCTATGTACAAGCACATGGGAGTTTATTCTAAACACAACTCCTAACTGAAATAATTAACTACAACTCCCTAGATATTAGAGTATATAATTAATATTGAATTATTCAAACTGCAATTGAAAAGAAACAAGAGTTCAAATAGAATTAAAACTCTGCAAAACATATCTGCATGTGGAACATATAATCAATTATCCAGAATCCTATGAATAGAAGAATTCTTCTTTAGCACCTTATTAACTGTCATAATTATGCATGAATAACTCCATCAGGTGTCTCCATATGGTAGCTATTACACTCAGCTTGTTCAGTCACTTCCCTTGTTTCGATGTCCAAGTCCTCCTTTTGTTGCGGGCTACAACTTCCATTTGTTACGAGCTACAAGTGGTTAATCCACAAAATATATACAGAAAGCTAACTACCATGATTAAACATAGAATTCCAGCCACATTTCATACATATTCACATATAAATCATGCAATGCTACTATAATTTAGGTCCAAGGTTGTATAATAAACATAAAGAGATAGCATAGCATAGGGATATATCTGAAAGTATTGTTTGATAATGTCTGAAAGTATGCATAGAAACATTAGGAAATGGACTATTAAATAGACTCATCACTAGCCACCCATGAATAGGGAAAGTTATGTTCAACCAAATGGCACCTCTCTCTTGGTGAAAGATGTGAAGGTGTCTTTTCTACAACTAGATGATTTACAATATTTGCATACCAAGGTGTCTGCACCATTACAAAAAAGAGGTGCTTATCAGGAAAAGAGTTAGTGCTTCTTCTATTTTAATATTTATCCTCGAGATAAAATCATCCACCACATTTGCTTTGCCTAGCTTATCCACAATAGTGATGTCAAACTCATGTAACAACAACAACCATCTAACAAGGCATCCACTAACCACTAGTTTGTTTATTAAATACCAAATTATTGTATGGTCGGTATGAACAAAAATAGGATAACTAGCGACATAATGTTTAAATTTATTAATGGTGTAGACTATATCTAGCATCTTTTTTTCTATAACAATGTAATTGAGTTTAAAAACTTGTAGATTTTTGCTTATGTAATAGATAGAATATTCCAGATTTCTATCCTTTTTTCCTTAACACAACACTATAAAAAATTTATAGGCATCTGTGGAATGTGAAAAGGAACTGTCCAATTGGGTCCTCTTAAAATATTTGTCTGTGTGAGAGAGGCTTTAAGAGATTCAAAGGATTCTTGGTAGATAGGTGTCCATTCAAACTCAATATCTTTAGAAAGCAAGAAAAATAGAGAATTTTCTATCTTACTAAAGTATTTAATGAATCTCTTATAATACACTACATGTCTAAGAAAACTTTTTACATATTTTTGCTTCTATTGTGTATAGGTAGAGTTGAGATTACTTCTATTTTGTTAGGGTCTACTTGAATTCCTCTCATTGACACAAAATGCTCCTGTAATGGCATGAATTTTCACCTAGGAAAATTTCCCATTAATTTACCCTCATTTTAGTCTTACAAGTTTGATGATGCAAAAACCCATCACTTTTGCTTTGCTTTTTCCACGTGTCCTTGTCATTTAGTTTTGGTGAAGGGAATTTTTGTTAAAGATGCACACACACCATGTGGATGACAAGATTCCTATGTCAAGAAATGGTAAGGATGTTATGATTCTCTATTGCTTGTGAATGTAACATCCCCTATCAAATCTTAACCATTGGGAATGACTATTTGCCTCCAATTTATCCATTTTGACTCCATTCCTCCATTCTCTCAAGCTATCTCTTACTTATTGCTCATTCTCAAGCTAATTATCACCCTCTTTTTTTGTTACCAGCTCCATACTTTGTTTCTACAGCCTCTCTTTGCTCCAATGCCATTTTTATTACAGGTTCACGAAGCTCTACCTCCTTGGCATGGTGATATTGCTCTTCGTCTTCCTCTATCAACCTTGAGTGTTTGTATAAGGGAAGGTGATATTGTCTCTATTTGATTATTTGCATTGTTGTTCTTGTATAGTAGCTTCTAGGTTGTCATTTCTCTCTACTATATTATATCTTTTCTATCTACTTCTCTATCACTTTTCTCAATCTTGTTGTCTATTGGTTGTTCATGGAGGTGGGAACACTGAAACAAGGGTTTGACTAAGGCAAACATCAAAACACAACCCCAACATTTTTCTTGTTATTGTGTGTGTAGGTGTTATTTGTTTGCTAGGAGCTAGCTGGAGAACTGGACCTTGAGTAAGTTGGCATTCTTCTTCTTTCTTTGTAATTTTACTATTAGAATGCCCTCATAGTATTCTTCTTGCTGTGCTTTGCATTTCCATACATTTTTGTCAAACTGTGAAACTAGAACATTCAAGTTATTAGTAGACCCTATGTGTTTCTGGCTCCTACTTGACCCTATGTCCATACAGGACGCCAACATGTCTTTAAGACTCTAGTACAACATGCTAAAGTCTAACCCCTACGCTACCATCCTCTAGAAAGAGTTGTCTGGTTAGAGTGGTCCTTCTTTTGAGGAGTTAGTGTCAGAAACGTCTACTCAATTTTCCAGTCCATTTGGGTAAGCTTCCCCTTGCATTCCTACACCTCTTTCTTTTTTGTCTGCCTGTTCTGTGGAGGAAGATGATGCTCTTGAAGTCCTCACAAAGCAACTTCTTTCCCTGGATCAAAGGCTTGGGGAATTTGAGAAGTATTTAGAAAAGTATAAAATTCTCACCCAAGCAGATTTTGTTGTTAAAAGATTAAGAGCTATGTTAGACAAGGAGTAGAGGGGTATAGAACTTCTCCGAGGGCTTGAGGACATTATGGATACTCATGTCCCAATTTACAATTCTAACTTGGGCGTTTCCTGATATCTTAGCTTTGAGATCGCTAAGAGAAAACTAGGAGTTTTGATGCTTAGAGCACGCCAATATGTATGGATAAGATTGGTCCTTCTCTTAATACCACTCTGGACCTTACTAGAACCCCACTTTTAAAGTGAATAAAGTACCCTTGGGTCTTAGTCCTGCCACTCCTAATGCTTCTATTTCTGGTGGTAATCCTGGAACCCATACTATTCCTAGTGTTGGAGTTTCTACCAATATGGGGGTTGGTGATTCTGTTGATGGTTCCATTGTTCTTGTTTCATCTTCTAATCCTCTCTCGAATGATTTGTTATAGAATATGGGACAAATGCAAAACCAGTTGGCAAACCTATCTACCTCTTCTTCTCAACTTATGTTTCAACCCTTCTCTTATCATATTCCTCTATCCATTACCATCTTGAACACTCCTATCCCTCAGGGGATGGAGATTCTAAAGTTCAAAAAGTATAGTGGTCATGGAGACCCTCAGATACACATATCGACATTCAATGCTATGTGCACTAACTTCTTCCACCATGATGCTCTGCTGGCAAAGCTCTTTCTACATTCCCTCAAGGACACTGCTCTTGATTGGTATTGTTCCTTGCTAGACAATTTTGTCTTCTTGTTTGATCAGTTGGTGAATCAGTTCTCGAGACAGTTCCAAGCTAACATCAGGCTGAAGATGGCTTTCTTTGATCTCATTTGATGCAAATAGGGGGACTATGAAAAGGTTACAGACTTCATCACTCACTATCAAGTGTTTTTTTCTTATATCTCTTATCCTCTACCTAATTTAGATGTCCAAAAGGTCTTCATTTGGAATTTACAAAAGCAATGGCAAGAAAAGTTTTCCTTGATGAAGTATCCCTCTTTTGGACATCTATGTGCAATGTTACGTGAATACCAACAGACCGTTGCTCAATTCAGGGGTTCATCCTCATGCCCTCGTCCCAATAACTAGTCAGTAGTGTTAGTTTTTGGCAATAACAAAAAGAATAAGGCTATTGCAAATGTGGTCTCTACATCTAAAGATAGAGGCATAGGGCACAATAGGTATTTTAAAAAACTATCTAAATCCTATAATGTTGTCTTGAAAAAGTTGCTAAAATATAAAATTTTAACATTTCCAAAAGTTTGACCTCTTTTTGATTTGTATCCTAAGTGGTATGATGTGCAACAATTTTGTCAATTTCATTGAGCGCACAAACATGACACTGAGCAATGTGTATGCCTACATCACAAAATTTAGGATCGCAATGACAATGGGACTATCCATCTTGATAGAAGGAAATAGAACTCCAATAAATTTGTAGCCAAGGCTAATAGTGAGTTACAAATTTATATTGATCTGTTTCCTTCTCGCTCTACAAATCTAGTCATACAGTCTTCTACATCTTCTGAGCTAGTCCCATATGAGTATGTGAACATGGTCTCATTCACACGTATTCCTCCCATGGAGAATGAGATTGTTATGCCCAATATAACTTTTACCTCACATGATTTTCCACTAAACAAGGAGCCTTCTCTATTATACGTTCTCACTCAGATTAATGGTAACGTGGTAATTAGCATCATGGTTGATTTGATGAGTTAGGTGAATGTGATAACAGAGGAAACCTTGTTCATAAACAATTTACATAAGGACAAATACGAAGAGTTATAGGACACTCTCTGTACTCATGAAAAAATTTCTATTGCCCCTATGGGCACCATTTCTTTGTCAGTTTTGGTGGGACCCAAGGCTATTGATGTGTCATTTGTTATGATCCTAGAAATTGACTTGTTTAGAGTTAGGCTAGGCATTCCTTGGCTAGCCTCTATGAATGGTGTTGCATCTGTAATCCATAAATTCTTAAAGTTCCCCCATGAGGGTGATGTGCATGTAATTCATGATATGAGCTACAAACTACTAGTGTCACATGGGGGCTTCTCTTTGGATCACTTTTGGCCCACCCTAGTAAGACCTCTCCCTCCAAATGGAGATTTTTTATATTGAGCCTATGTTAAATATAAGATTGGGGGCTTGACACCGAAGACTAGTTTTCCTATGCCATGCCATGTTATTTTTATGAAGGCCTCTATGATAGTGCAACAACGAGCTATTTCTTATGTCCCTTCAAAAGGGAAGGAGAATCTTGCTCATTCTCTAGAGCCTTCTCCTTATGTATCTTTTTCTCCACCTACTTATACTTACCTACTCATGGTGGCATCCCCAGTTCCTTCTCCTATTCCTTGCATGGGAAGTACAATGGTGCTCGCGTGGCGGAAGGTGAAGCATTAGGATTTTTAGTCACTTGTTCTACCCACGGTTCCTCGACCCACTATATATGGTAAGGGGAAGCATTCTCATGGGGTTGTTCCTACGTCTCAACCTCCATGGCCTTTGTCTGTTCTTCCACCTCCCCTTCAGGTAGAGAATGAGAAGAGGCCTGCCACAGAGGCTCTTATGTCTATTTCTCCTCTTGTTGTCATTATTTCTCTTGTGCCTCCTCTTCCTACTCATGCTTATGAGACCACCTTTCCAATGGAAATGGTTGTGAAGGATGATCCTATAGTTGAGAAGCTTCATCTAGCCTCTTCTCAAGTTGCATCCTCTAGTGCTTGCAACCGATGTAACCAGCTTGTGCATGAGCACAAGGGCAAGTGAAATGCTCTAGTTGTGGAGCATGTTGCCTCACAAAAGAAAAAGAGGGAGATAATTGCATCTATTTTTGTATCTTCTTCTATTGCTGCACTTTCTTTTGGTGTTCTTGCTTCAGTTCCCATCACTTATATTTTCCTTTTGGCTCCTCCGACAGGTCTTGATGATGCTCACCCCAAAAGGGTGTGTCTTCATCACTCCCTCTATGGAATCTCCTCTTCTGATGTCCCTCCCAGACATCCCTCCTTTCTTGTAGCCCATTAACATTCCTCATACAAAGGTGGTGTCCTTTATGAATTTGTCTTCTTCTTCCTCTATTTCCACTTCTTTTGTGGGGATCCCACATCTTTGGCTGAAGAATAAGTTGGGATGACCTCACCATGTGTGATGGTTGTAAGAAGGGTTCACCTCCTTTAGAGGCTAGTTTTGTCTTGGATTGCACTATCCTTGTGTCGGAGGCAACCCCCGCTTCCTCAGAGTTTATCACTACCCCTTTTGATGAGGTCAGAAGTGACTCTCAGGTACCTTGTCTTTCTCTCATGAAGTTAACATAGGGTGCTCCTGAGAAGTGCATGTTCAACTCAATGGATGATATCTCGGCTATGTCCTCAATTTTTGTGAAATCAATGACCTTTTCTTCATAGGAACTTGGTGAAGAAGACCTTGAGGGTCCTTCTTCCTTAGATCTTGTTGTAGGTGAGTTAGAGGGTATTTCCCTTGCTATCCCACCCTTGCAGGATCATCCTCTGTTCCCTTATAATGATCTAGATTGGGAGCAGGATGATCTCCTGGTCGATGAGGACTAGGGCAGTGCCTCTTCTACATTTCTAGATTATATTTGTTTATGTGTTTGTGATATTTCTTGGAGGACCCTTTCTACCCTTGTAGGTACTTAGATACATGCATGGAAATCTATCGTACATTTCTTCTATATGTCATAATATTGGTTTTTGATATTGGGGATGGTGCAAAGTGTTGGAGGCATTTAGGCCTTCTTCCATTTTCTAAGAAATTTGGGGATTGATGACAGTGCATACTGTTGGAATTTACTGATTCAACCCACAGCTCCCATGAAACACCTACAAGCAATTACCTATCATAATAGAGAAGATCAACAACAAGATTGTGCTCAATAACCTAAGAATTATTATTGATGCAAATAACTTGGATGAATTTACAAATGAATGTGCATGCTTATATAAGCAAAGCACAAGCAAACCCTACATGCAGATTAAAAAGATAGAGGCAAGTGTGATAATCTCATGCAATGAGACAACTTGTCCTAAATTTACTCCAATCTAATAATAAGAATTAAACTAAATATTAAAATGAAACTCCTAAGTTTAGCTTAAGTGAACTAAAGTAAAAAGCCTCTAATAATTAATTGATGATTAATTAATTATTAGATAATGACTTGTTTACTCCAACACCCCCCCTTAAGATCAACTTAGGGAGAAACTAAACTACTGATAAAGGAAGCTAAATGAATTCCTAATGGGTCCCGACTACAAGGCTTGATGAGGTACCCATGAACATGCAACTAAAATCTCTCATAACTGGAGAAAAGGAGAAACCACATGGGAAAAACTCCTCTCCAAAAGAGAGAAAAAGAAATGACTGTACTAGAGAAAGAAGGATAGAAGGACTCAATGTGACCCCCCAAGGACCACTTTTCTTATGCAAGTACAATAGATGTCCCCCTGATAGGAGAGAGAAAATGAGGATATGAATCACCCCATAATGAAAGAGCTCTTGTGCCAATGATGAACATCTAAAGATAGAATATGATCCACTACTTGCAAACAAAATTTCTTTCCTTAGGAAGAAACATATCCACTTATTGGAGAAGCCATTCCAAAAGAATGGGTGATTCTAGAATCCAAATACAAATGATGTATGCCTCTGAAAACTACTCACATGTCCACATGTCAGAAAGTAATGATGTTGATCCAAGATCTTGTGAAGACTGATATAGAACAAGCTGCAAAGGCGATGAAGATGGTGGGCCAAAAAAAAGTGATGTGGTTGTCAACAAAGAGGAGATGAATGTACTCAAAGTAATCCTCCAGATCTACAATATAGGAATCTACAAACAAGGATGATATGTCTGCAAGATATGAATCCCAAGTAGCTATGTTTGAAAGATGTATGATGTCCTATTGTATTGAATCAATAGGGGCCAAAGATGTGGCGATGTATTGATGATCAGGAACAACAAGAGATGTTGTTGTAGTCTCAATCTATAGAGTGGTAACATGGTGGAAAGTCTTTGAACCATCAAAACATGCAAGACCTGTGATATACTCAAGCTCCTCTAAAGTATCATCATCAAAAGGTATGTAATCTACATCTGCAAGAGGGATGAGACAATCTGCAGTAGGATCCTCTGGGTATGGAGAGATATGAGGGTCTCCACGGATCTCCCGAAGTTGTGTCCAAAGTATGTGGGAACATTCAATGTCTGATACAACATAGATAGTGTCCATATCAACACTAGAACATATAACCCCTACAATATGATCTCTGATGATGCCCCATGCTGATAAACTCCTTGGTGTGTCTGGTGTAGGTATGAGTCCATACAAATAAGGAAAAATATCAGGCCACCTGAGATGTTTCAGGATTCCATTTGGCCAAGAATCATAGTTATCCTTATCCAAGTTGATCTCAAAAGGATGAATAGGAAAACGCACGATACTCACTCAAATTAAAAATCAAAGACTAAAACCCTTAGTATTGATAAAGTAGATCAAATGATGTCATCTCATGCAAACAAATCCTTTCCAGGTGCCAAGATGTCCAAGTAATTAAGAAAAGTGTGAAAACACAAAATACTGAATAAAATTTACTTGGGGCATACTCTGGAAAATGTGCATTAATAGATCTAAAGAGCTCTGAAATACCTTTCCAACACCGCTTGAATAGTGAAAATTGGAGATACAGGCAAAAAGTTACGAGCTCAGAAGCGCAAAATGAAGATATGAATTTGACTAAGAATAATAAGAACTAGTAGAAAAATATGATAATGAGTTCTACACCACTAAAATGTTTGTGAAACCAGCTTTCCAACGATATCTCATTTTCTTGATTTTGACACCGTATGCCCAAGTTATGCGAAAAAGAAAAAAATAGCTCCTTTGGGACAAATGGGGGCTTCGAGGGGGCTTAAGAGGCATCCATACGATGATGTCAGCATGACATCATGCTGATGTTAGCAAAATAATAGCTTAAATTTGATGGTTTGATGCCCGTCATTGCAAAAAACTACCCCTGTGCTTGAAAAAAATTATGTTGCCAAAAAAGTGTACCTTCAGCCGTGATTGTTGAGAATATTCCGTAGGAATCTTAAAGATTTCATCAGTGGTTTGCTGGGTTTTTTTCGTGCTAGATTTTTGAGTTTTTTGCCACTTGAATGGTGGTTGGGGTTTTGTAGCCGCCAGCTGGCTATTTATGGTTGCTAGTGGGCTATAAATCTTGCTAATGAAGGCAAGGTCCCACACGAGGGCCCGTGCGACAAAAGACCTACAAAATTTGTAGGTTGGGTACAAAGTACCTATAAGAGAGGGGGGCCACCACATGTAAGGCCCCAGGTCATGAAGGGCCAAGATGCAGAAGGTTTCCCTAACTTACCTCAACTTAATGGGGTGTTAGGATGTGCAGGACAAGAATGATGAGGACTATGAGGTCCTTCAACCACTCTACAGACTCAAAATGCAAAATGGGGCTAGGCGAGCTAGTTTTTAGGTTCAACACTATGCCTTAGGAAGTTCTCTGCTTGAGGATGAAAGCGCAGTCCTTGGACGACAGCGCGGTGCGCTAGCGTCTCTAAAGTGTGTTGGCGTCCATACGACCATACAACAACAGAGACAAGGTAAAACCTAAGAAAATAAGCTAACGACCCAACTAACTATTACTAAAGGGCCAAAATAACATGATTAAGTAAATGAAATACTCTCTAATGTGATAAAGTAAAAATACAAGAGTTAAGGTGGCAAGAAGGATCTCACAAAGAAACTCATTCGCCAGCTAGCTCCTTGAAAGCATGTTCACCTACACACAAAGAGGATGAAAATGTTGGGTGGATGTATAGGGGCCTACCTTAGTCAGACCACCGTTTAGGTGTTTCCACCTCCACGGACAACCAAGAAAGCGATATAAAGAAGACAATATAGTAAAGAACACTAAAGCACTACAAAACAGTAAGTGTGCTTACTCAACCAAGTGATAGAGGAGAGGAAAGGGAAGTTACCACCTCCACCAAGAGCACTCAAGGCTACTTGGGGGAGAAAATGAGAGTACTCGAGCCTCTGTTGCAATGGTGTTGTCCCCAAATTGCTCTTTCGAAGTGATGGAGTGATGTATTTGCTGCAATGAGGTGCAAAAGTGTTGCTAGAATGCTTGAGAGTGAGTGAAAGAGTGTGAAATTGAATGCTTGAAGTTGTGAAGAAGATGAAATGCTTGTTGAAGGAGTAAATATGAAGGAGAGATGAATAAAAATGGCCATATTCAGGTCGGTTGGTCAAAGAGGGCATTACAACTTGACTCCCAATGAGCAAGTGTAACACCTCTGCAGGTTCAACCATAGGAATTTGCTAGGGATGTCTGTGCGCCGCACATGGGTCCCCAACAGAAACGCCTCCATCAACGCTCAAAATAGGTGCCAAGTGGGATGCGACAATGGGATTATGTGGAATTAAGCCTTCGAACTTGGTTTTCTAAGGTGGATAAAGGAAAAAAGGGAATTTGTATAAAGGGTACAAATTTACTCTTATACAATACCCAAAAAAACTTTTTTTTTTATATATATTTTTTCAATTTTTTTTTTTTATATATTTTTTCAAAAACATTTTTGATTTTTTTCTTGCATTTTTTTTTGAAAAAAATTCTAGAAAGAATTATAGAAAACTAGAATAAAAAAATTAACCCACCATACATGTGAATTTTTTTTTGATAGGAGCAGGGAGACCCAAATGGTACAGTCATACAGATTTGTACGATGGTATGAATTTGTTTGGGATCTGTGCTTCCCTTAAAAAAATTACTTTTTTTTGCAATTGCTCGGATTTGAGCAATTCGATAGGCGTTCTTTAGGTTTTAGGCCACTTTGGACATGATGGAGAGGCCTTTTTTACTCCAGGGTACACCAGAAAAAAGCTCAAGGCCAAATCTCTTTAGAAATTGAATAGGGGGCTGTAGATCTGGGCTTTGATACTATGTTGGAATTGACTGATTCAACCCACAACTCCCATGAAACACCTATAAGCAATTACCTATCACAATAGAGAAGATCAAAAGCAAGATCGTGTTCAATAACCTAAGAATTATTATTGATAAAAATAACTTGGATGAATTTACAAATGAATGTGCATGCTTATATAAGCGAATCACAAGCAAACCCTACATGCAAATTAACAAGATAGAGACAAGTGTGATAATCTCATGCAATGAGACAACTTGTGGACTAAATTTAGTCCAATCTAATAATAATAATTAAACTAAAGATTAAAATGCAACTCCTAAGTTTAGCTTAAGTGAACTAAAGTAAAAATCCTCTAATAATTAATTGATGATTAGTTAATTATCAGATAATGACTTGTTTACTCCAACACATACATATACTATATTATATCTATCTATTTATGTCTATGAATAGTTTTGACCTCGAATTCTCAGATCCCCATGTCTCTTGATTTTTTCATCTTTGCTTGTCTGCTTCTTGATGTTATGGTTCTTATGTGTTATCCCTCACGTGTGTGACAACATACCATGGATACATCTCATTATTTTTTGTATGCCACAACATCTTTGCTTCTCCTTTCTCTCCTTAGGGTTCCATGTGCTCCTTTTCGCAACACACATCATCCTAAGGGGGGGCTATCATACTTCTAATTTTTCAATGAGGCAAATTCTTTCAAAAGGATTCCTTGGTGTCAAATTTATTTACAATGAATTCCTTGACAAAAGAATCCCTTATTGAAAATTCTCATTTTACAAAAGGATGTATTCTCTAAAAACAAATCCTTGATGAAATATTCTTTTGAAAAGGATCCCATAAGCAAAAGATTCTAAAAAATTTTCCTTTGAAAAATGAGCATTTTTTCTAAAACGAAAGAGTTTGAAAATTTTCCTTTGAAAAAGGAGGATGCTTTCTAACAGATTCCTTGATGAAAGATCTTTCAAAAGGATTCCTTGATGACAGAATAACTTGTAGAAAATTGTGTCTTTCAAGTGGTGTGTTCTTTCAAAAGGCCCCCTTGGGCATCTTGATGTCTTGAAGGGTTCCCCTGATGAATGAACTCCTTTTTGAAAAATTGCTTTCTAAAATAAGGATTCCTTGGTGTCTTGATGACTCGAAGAGAATTACTTTGTGTCTTTTATTTGATATTTTATGTCGTGTTTCTTGGTGTTAGACATCTTATATCTTGGCATCTAGCTTGGGGGAAGCTTGACTAGACCTGTCTTTTCTATGACTGTCCTACAACGTAGTTTGTAGTAGCCACATGACTTATCTATATGATCAATGTGTTTCTTGTGTCTTATCTAATCATATTGTGTCTTATTACATTGTCTTGTGTCTTATGAATTTGTGTCTTTTATGATTCATTTTTTTTCCTAGCATGTTTGTGGTGAGATCACAACTAGCTTTGTAGGATCAAAGACCCATGTCATATTTGCATCTTGGTGGAGCTCCCTCTTTCATGTCAAGGTATGCTAGATCTAAGATCTACTTCCTTGATGATTTCGATATATTCTCTTCAACTTGTTTCTACTTTAGCTCACATACGCATTGACATGTATACTTACTAAAATGGGGAAAAAATGTAATGTTGTAAATTTGCACCTAAGAAAATTTCCCATTAATTTACCCTCATTTTAGCCTTACAAGTCTGATGATGCAATAATCTACCGCTTTTGCTCCACTTTTTCCACGTGTCTCTATCATTTAGTGTCGATGAAGGGAATTTTTGTCGGGGATATGCGTGCATTGTGCGAACGTCTGCATGTCGCGCTAGCTTCTTGACAAAATTCCTACATCAGGAAATGGTAAAGATGTTATGATTCTCTATTTTCTATGAATATAACGTCCCCCTACCAAATATTGACCACCGGGAATGAATATTTGCCTCCAATTTATCCATTTTAACTCCATTTTTCCATTCTCTCAAGCTCTCTCTTACTTCTTGCTCATTCTCAAGCTAATTCTCACCATCTTTTACTGCTACCAACTCCATACTTTGTTTCTACAACCTCTCTTTGCTCCAACACTATTTCTATTTCAAGTTCATGAAGCTCTACCTCCTTGGTGTGGTGATATTTCTCTTCTTCTTCCTCTATCGACCTTGAGTACTTGTAGAAGGGAAGGTGATATTATCTCTATTTGATTATTTGCATTATCAATCTTGTGGAGTAGTGTTGGATGAATATTTTGTAATCAAATAGCTAATTACAAGATGGTGATTTCAACCATAGTTAAAATGAGATTAAATCTCTCCTCTCAAAAAGGGGAGGCTCCCTTATTATTACTTACTAAAAATAACTAATAACTAACTATGATTATATACACTATAATTAACCATGTGTGTTTTCATCATCCTATTCTCTTGTTTCATAATAGATGTTTTCCTCTTCACAAATTAAAATTATATCTCGTGATGATTACAACATGTAATTCACTTCAAAGTATTATTTTAAGCAATAATAACCAATATCTAGCTTGATTAAATGAAAGAGTAATCAAAGTGATACCAGTGAATGTCGATAGTTTGAAAACCTACAAAAGCACAAAGCCTTTTGTTGCCTTCAATGATAATTCATAAAGATAAATAATGGTGTATCTTGCAGCCCAAAGTCTCCAATATATGCCACCAGAGGATAAAAAAAATGCTAATAATAAATCACAACCCTCTTCAAGTAATTACCAAAATGCACACACAAGAACATAAACTTCAAAAGTAATAATGCAAACCAAAGTCTGTAAAATCAGATTTAAATCCCCTTCTAAACAATATGATATCATGCCACTTATTCAATCATGTGCAAGATAATGCAATAAGAAAGACATAAGAACATCCTCAATACATAAAAAAATAGATCTAAGACAAAGATTGGATTTGAATTTGCCTCTTTTATTGATTGAAATCAGATTTACAACTCAAAATCAAAAGTTTCAAAATTGCTCTTCAATTGGGTAGTGCTTTGCTGCATTAGCTAAAAGGTCCTTTTTTACAAGAGATCTCCCTCATATAAATAGAGGAGAGCCAAGAGCTAAACTAGGAAAGTTACAACTAACTTGACTTATTCAACAATAGACTCTGATTTGATTTAGGACTTCTTTGTTTTGATATGTAGTTATATATTTACAAAAGACATGTAATATGTCATCAACTAATTACATAAAGGGAAAAAGAAGGAAATAAACTAAGTTTGGAAATGACACATTCATTCATTCTTCACCATCTTTAGAAGTCTTCAGATTTCTTTAATGCCGCCTGAACTTCTGCATTATCCAGTCTTGTGGTATGACTGGAGACTGTGAGTACTTGTGTGATTGAGTCCTCAATAGAGATGCATAATTTTTTATGCCTTTCCAAAATTATTTTTAAGTTATCCAAAGTGACTTGAAAGTCCACCAATTTTTTGATAGAAGTTAATGAAAAAGCTTCATCTTCAAAATCTTTCTGGATCAATGATGTGAACTCTTGGACAACCATGTCAACAAGAAGGACTTTTTGATTGTCATCGAGCACTTGACAAGGTAGCTCCTTAATTCTGGCAACGAGGTCTAAACCTCTATCTTCACCTACCTCTTGAGCTTCTTATAAATCTCTGATAAGATCATTGATGACATTCTTCCCATGCTTCATTGTCTCCCATATTCCAACGAACATTTCTCTATTGGGAATTATCCCAATTTCCTCTAACACATCAAGCTTGAGATCCTTCATCTTTGTCCAAGCTTCAATACTTTTCTCTCTCTTGTTGATTTTTGGAAAGTGTGTCAATTGTTGGACTCAATTTTATCTTTACATTTTCCATATTGCCAATCCATTCCACAAAATATTTCAATAGTTGTGTTCCTTGAGCCAATATCCTATCAATCCATTCTGTAACTGCTCTACCCCATACATGTGTTCTCTCAGCCCTCTGAATAATAGGGTCTTCTATACTTGTAGTAGCAAGTTTGATAGACTTAGAATATTGAGTAATCTTCTTAAGCACAGAGGTGAGATTATCAATCCTAACCTTCAACTAATCCTTGACTATCTTTTCTTGATCATACTTCTTAATTAGAGAAGCTAGTTCTACCTACACATCTTCCTTCACACTTTTGTGCATCCTATTATCCAACTCTTTCTTGGTGATAGAATACTCTAAAAGATCAACCTCTTTTGTAGTTTTACCAAGAGGAGGTTGTGCTACCTCTACATATTTATAGCCTAATTTTTCCACCAACACCCTTGAGAGAGTTTTGGGCTTCTTTGTAGATTTGGTCTTCACGGGCACCAATTGACCAAAATCAAAGTCATCAGGAGGGCTTGCTTCTTTCTCTTTGGTGTTTGAGAGGCCAACCAAGGGGGAAGAGGAGAAGAACCTTTTCCAAGAACTATTACCATAACTTGAGTTGATGGTGTGGAACTCACAATAGTAGTAGTCACAAGTGGTGGAGTTTTGGTCAAAACTGTAGATGGAATTTCCACATTAGAAACATTCTATGAGGTTTCACCCATAAATTTATACAAATCAGATTGAGTAGACACATCAAAAGAATGAGAAGATAAACTTGGAAAAATAGGTGAGGAGCCAAAAACATTTTCAAAGTTATTCCTAGCTCTCAAAAATAGACCTTGAAGTTGGGGATGAATGAATAGATTGAATTGAAACGGTAAGAACAACAAAAAAATGGTAGGAGAAATAATAGTAGCAGAAGGAAAAGGTTGTTCAATTGAAACAACAAGAGGAGTGGGACATGGCAAAGTTGTAGTGATAGGGGAAGAATAAATGGGAGTCTTCTAAAGCATCCTAATGTGGAGACTCTTGTGCTTCTTCATCTAGACCCTCCTCTCCTTGTTCTTCATCTTGAGCTATTACTTCTTTTGTGAGAGTAGATGGCCCTTCTAAATCCTTGCTCTTACCCCCTTTTATTGTGAAAATGAACTTAGTCTTATGGTTTTTACTTGTACTTGGAACATCACCTTTATTCTTTGTTCTAATCTCTACTTTTTTCCTAGCATGTCCCTCAATTTCTTCTTCAAATCTAGTATTGAAATACTTCATCTTATGTCCCTCTCTTGTAACCAAACATTGGTCTTGGCAAGAATTAGCTAGGATCTTTCCTTGACGAAGGTCATTTCCTTTTTGGACCATTAGATGGGAGGGAGAGGGGTTTCAACAATATTATTCCTCTCATAAGTAGGATCTAGGATGTTATCTTCATCCTCCATGTCTTTTGGGATGTTTTCCAGATCTAGATTTACAATCTACTCTAAGGTAAGCTGACAATATTCAATCTTCCTTATGTCCTCCTCTGTCCTGCAATCTACCCATATTTCCTCCACTCTATGCACATGTGTATAGCTCTTTTTGAGTTTGTGCTTCATTCCTCTATAGTCAAAGTCAGGTCTCCTTCTGTATGTCTTCATCATGAACCACTGCATCTTTGCTTCCATACACTTAGCTTTGGGAGATGTGGTGATAGAGTACCTACTGATTGTAAGAGGGTACTCAAATTTGGCTTGTGAGATTCTTCTTATATACTATGAACTTCCATGATTTTCCTACACAACTCCATGAGTATGATCTTGTCACTCAAATACCTTGGAAGCGTATATGGGTATATGATGAAGCAACCAAATCAAATATATGTAAAGGTGGGGAGTTGTAGGAACATACAACCAACCTTATTGACCACCATCCATGCTTTATTTGACACTCTCCTCTTCTCAAGTTCTATGTCAAACATGCAGATGTATGGAGTGAAGAAATCATCATTGACCCTCCTGAAATGTTGAATATTTTTCTTCAGGGTCAATTGGGAGTAATATTGATAAACTGGAACATGTCTTTTGCCACCCTTTGATGTTAACCCTAGAAAGTTCCATTTTGATACAACAACATAGACTAAGTATGAAGTCATATAAAACTTCAATGAGGTGGGAACCTTTATAAGTTGATCATGAATAGCATCACTTATCAGTTTACCCCCCAAAAAAATTGTTGCCTCTTCCCTATGACATGAATATACAAGTACATCCACTCTTGAAAAGTGGAAGAAGTGGGTAATCCCTTAATTTTGTTGAGAAGGGTGATCAAGTCATTTACCTCTTCAATGAAATCATTGTGAGGATAGATATTAGGCCATCTTGAAATATTTGGCCTTGGGTTTTTAAGCCACCTTGTATTGATTTCCCTCTTGCACTTGTTTGGATTCTCATCATAATGAGCTTGTGCACACTCAATGGTGAGGTCAGCATATGCATCAAAGCTTGGACATTGGAAGATCTTGTTAAAGAACTCCTCTTCCAATCTGATGATTGTATTCCCATCTGCATCTTTGACACTTCTAGATTTCTTATCATAGTGAGCTAATACAAGTATGAACTCAGGATTGTGTGTTGCTAGTGGCAATGTAACCACCAATTAGATATTGCTTTCCATAATGTATACCATGCCTGCATCCAAAGGCTGCTTCTTCATCATTTCCAAAAACTCAGACATATCAACATGTCCAATCTTGGTATCCTTTATCTCATCAATATTTAAAGCAAAAAAGGTTGTAAAAACCACTTGATATTTGTACTTCATGGTTTTCTTGCTTGGTGATGAATCATACATTTGCTAAGTAGTTGTATGGTGAGTAAATTTCTCATACCCTTTTAAGAAATCAAACATGAATGCTCGAAACAACATGCAGGAGTAGCTGCAAAAAGAAATTTCATGCTTCCTAATGTTAGAGAAAAAACAAGGTTTCATGCACTGGCGGGAAAAATTGAGATGTTCCATGTAATTTGATAGTTTAGATGTAAAGGCATAGAAATTTTGTGCTCTTACATGGTATTTAAGTTTAGATGTAGAGGTTAAAAATTCTGCATCCCTACATGGTGGTAGGGAAAAATGATGCAAGGGCGGAGAAAAACCCCACCCTTACATGGGATAAAACAAGTTATATGCACATGTGGAGAAAAACTATGATATTGCATGATAAGTAATTCTGCAAAGTTTGAGGTAGTGCTTTAGGTAAGGATGTCGGTTGAGGTTTAAACCTCAACTTGCATCTTGAGTGGGAAATAATGCAAATTTAGGTCGAGATAAAAATCTTGACCAACTTAATAGAAATCATAATAGGGCGGTTGACACAAGGATGTAACGTGTTGAATAAAATACACTTTGCATATGTTCAAAGTATTTCATGTTGGTCGAGGTTAAAACCTCGACCGAAATACGTTGTGCATGTAGTATGCAAATGTGGTGAAATAACCCCACCATGTATATGGTGATGATTTGGGTTTCGACATAGATCAGGGTTAAAACCTTGTAGTGTATGATGAGTAAATGTAGCAAGGCATCGGGGTTTATTGTACATCTTATGATGATGATAGGGTAACAAAAATCACATAGGGTTTCATCCTGATTAAAATGGATTATTAAGCAATAAGAAACCAAAAATGAAAACCCTACATTGATTATAAACAATGATAAAATAAAATGAAAACAAAGGAGGAAACTAACTAAAACCCTAAACATATTTTCACAAACAAAGCGATGAAAGAAAAATAGGAAAAAAAGATAATTACATACTCATAACCCTAGGCGAGAACTTGGATGAATTCACTCAAATCCTTTACAAAAGTGAGTGTAAATGCAACAAAGAGCAACACGAATATATGAGATGCACAGACCATGGTAAAATGAAAAGAAAATGATGATAAAAACAAATAAGAACCGATTTAAAACAACCCATTAAAATTTGCACCAACACTATAATAAATGCCAAATGTGTGAGCTTGGGGATGTAGTTGCGCTAAAAATTAGTGTGACTACATCGAAATATAGTTTTATTAAAATATGCAAGGGTGCTGAATTTTAGTGCTCTTGCATATGCAGTAAAAAATGCTCTTTTAAAACAAAAGATTTTGCAATTTTTTACCTTTCGCAAATTTTTCAAAAGGAAAAAAAATTAGTTGCTCGCAATGAATTTTTGAGGGATTGGACCACATACAAGAGAAAGTAGGATTTTTCTTATTTTCCATGCTTAGAGGGCATGGGCTATGAAACAAACAAGTTTCATAGGTGTTATCCCATGAATTGAGCGTGCTGAATTTGAGGATAACAAGTAGTATACAAGTTGTCACTGCTCTCTACTATATTGTATCTTTTCTATCTACTTCTCTATCACTTTTATCAATCTTGTTGTCTATTGGTTGTTCGTGGAGGTGGGAATACCAAAATGGGGGTTTTATTGAGGAAAACCTCAAAACACAACCCCAACATTTTTCTTGTTACTATGTGTGTAGGTGTTATTTGTTTGCTTGGAGCTAGCTAGAGAACTAGACCTTGAGTAAGTTGGCATTCTTCTTCTTTCCTTTTCATTTTTCCAATAGAGTAGCTCTCATAGTATTCTTATTGTTGTACTTTGCATTTTTCGTATGTTTTTGTCAAACTATGAAATCAAAACATTTGGGTTGTCAGTAGACCTTATGTGTTTATAATTGCTACTTGACCCTTTGTCTATACAGGATGCCAACACATCTCTGAGACTCCAACACAACACATTGAAGTCCGAACCTCATGCTACCGTCTTTTGGCAGAGATTCATCTAGTCTATAGTTTGAGACCTCTACGATTGGCTCACTCGATTTCAAAAAACATTAGTCATAAGCATAAGGGAAACATAGTCTTGTTTACCCTTCCTTTTCAGCCTATCCCTTCCTTCTAAAATTATTTAGTTAGTCTAAGGTAGTTTAGGGTAGTTCTTTCCCTTATAATCTTTTGTGACCTAGGAGTCTCAAGGATAGCGAATTCCCCTTCTATAGCTCCAAAACCATGTATTCCTCCATCATCATGAAGAATTTCTCATGACTAAAAGAAAGATTGTGATATTGGAAGATATTTGGAGGACTCTCTTAGGGTTTTCCAATGCCTCTTCATGAATAAGAATCTCTATAGGTTATAAAATCATCCATTTATACTTCCATAGAATCAAGAGAAAAATAAAAAAATATGTTCAAAACAGCCCTTTGAAAGGCTGTAGTGGAATTACATAGTCCAAATGGTAGGACAGAATAAGCATAGGCACCCCATGGACATGTGAAGGTTATTTTATCTTGATCTTTATGAGATATTTTAATTTGATTATAGTCATATAATCCATCTAATCCATCTATGGAAGAAAAGTATTTCTTCCTTTCCAAGGAATCCAACACTTGATCAATGAAGGGAAGAGGAAAATGATCTTTCCCAGTGGTTGTATTCAATTATCTATAGTCAACATATACTCACCACTTGCCTCCTTTCTTGGGTAGTATTACTAATTGGGAGACCCATTGGCTGTCTGATATTGGGTATATAAATCTTGCACCCAAAAGTTCTTATAATTAAGTTTTTGTTGTCTCTGACAATAAGGTTTTATTGAATGAACAAGACAATTGAGAGGGGTGGGGGTGAATCAATTGTAGAAAATTAAAATATCAAAACCCTCAACAGTAATTGGATCCATAGATATTCATTAAGCCCTTATTTTGTTAAAGTGATTAATCATGAAATGCAGATAAAAAATACTGAAATAACAAAACCATACACAAGAGAACACCAGATTTATGTGAAAAATCCAATGAGGGAAAACCACGGTGAGGATTAACTCACAATATAAGTAATTGCAAAACTGGTACAAGGGCTCACTGCCAGAATATGACACACTATCCAAAAAGGCTCATAGCTAAGGAACACTACCACAAAAAGAAAGAAAGAAGATAAAAGAGAAATGTTACATAGAAAAAAATTCTCAATGCAATAGGGAATCCACCACAAATGATCCAAAACTTTCACAACCTTGTTTGAAAGATTGCAGACACCTTCAACTCATTGCATTTAAAAGTCCAACACTTTGAAGTTCACATTGCTTTGCTCAAACTCGCCCTCTACTCTTCAGAAATTTTCATCACTTACATCACACACCTCTATTCTTTCTATCTTAACAACCTTCAACATATCAATGCATACTTATACCATCCTCAACCTTGAAAACTTTCTTCAAGGTTGACAATACATGCTTCACACTTTGCAATTTTAAATTAGGTCAAAACTAAACATTCTCATGGTGGATAGAAATGAAAGTGGACCAAAAAAACACTTAATTGGGACCCAAAATAAATCTCACATGGCAGCTATGCCTTTATTAATACTTGAACATCTTCAAATGTAGTGTAAACACCAGGTCAGTCATTACCCATGAAAACACATTAAACATTAAGTACATGCTTCCTTAAATCAATCCAAAACTTTCAGACAACAAAATTCACTTGAACACAATCCAAGAACATCCTAAAAACCAACAACTTCCTTCACAACAAATCTCACCTGAATATTATAATCATATTGTTTCTCTAGAAACCACTGCTAGACACTACAATACTTTGTAACTCAAAAAACCTTCTTCTGATACGTATAACTATGAATCCTCTTGACAAAAACAAGATAACAACACCATTAACTCTACTTCAAAACCACAAGTCCTGAAAAGCAACTGTGGATAAATGTGGAGCAAATACATTTCTCCTAGAAACCTCTGTACAACACTGCAAAACTAGTTCACATACTGGTGAACACAATTTCCTCTTATCAACAATCCAAAAGCCCAAATTCTAGATATAGAAACTCTAAAAAACTCTAACCAATATATCCAAACCACAAAAGCATATTTCAACCTAGAAGAAATGCAAAGAAAAACCAAAACACCTTTGCAACACCCTATTTCCTTATTTTATCAAATTTCTCAATATCCTCGACATATTCATTATGCATAAAACTTACTCAACACATAGTTGTTGGAAACTTGCAGCCATTAAAGACAATTTCCTCATAACCCAAAAGAGAAATATTTGCAACTAAGTATTCAGAATCCACATGCAAGAGAATAAACAACATACTCATGAAAATATGACACAAGATATACCTTGGGAAAACCCTCAAGATGGAAAAACCTAGCCTCCAAAAGCATCCATCTCTCATGTATTATTCAACAATAAAGATTACAATACATATTTAGAGTCTCCATGAACACCATTGAAGCAACAAGCCCTCTCCAAGCAATCCATGCGAACAAGCATGCAACCACACATTCCATGCCATGCTTCAAACCCTCAGAAATGCTAACCAAAGCTAACCTACTAATTGATCAACATTAAACAACTACCTTTGTGGTCGCTTTTATAGAAGAAATCTCTCACAAAACCACCAAGTCATATTACACAAAACCATGTGACTAAAACCATGAGATTACAAAACCATGTCCCCATATTTAATATTGGGTACTTTATTTATTTATTTTCCCCAATATTAAATAATTACATTTTATCAACTTAACTTATGTCCCAATGTTACATGCAACAGAAAGTGGCCCCAAGAATAATTATATTAAATACATTATGCAAGGTGTACAACACACCTTTTCCTAACATTCTCCCACTGTGTTGTATACATTGCATAAGGGGAACAAGTAACCTCAAAACATGAATCAAATGAACAATCCATATAGCCACATATACCATCATGGAATCAAAGTGCTCCATGTGCTCCATCAAGATACCTGCAACAAGAATCAAAGTGACCACCATCCCAAGCATGAATGCTCTCATCCTCCATCATGCCAATGCACAAAGATAAGAAGCCATCCAATAGAGAAGCCACATAATCTGTCACATCAAAGCATAAGTCTTGCTCAACTGATATCCCAAACACATACACTCAATCCAAAGGTGACAATATGCACCAGTAGTTGTCAAGATACAAAAAACCCCATAGCTGAAATAGCACCCATAGCAAGTGCCAAAACATCCAACTATCCATACCTCTAAGGTATACAAATCATAGTAAACTCATTCCATAAACATATACACCCATAAAATGCAATCATAAACTCCATGTGCAAAACCTATCAAAGAATAACATACACATCCAAGAGCTCCCATTGGATGGGTAATGCAAATATGAAAAATGATCAAGGCATACCAATTCCACCAATAGCATCATATAGAAAGTGTAAACAACATCATGTAGAACCAAGGAATCATCCACAATGATATGCAAACTTGTAAATCAATAACCTGTAAGAACAACTCTCACCACAAGTGTCCACAACTCTCACAAGTTCTCCACACCTAACAAAGGAAAAAGATAAAGGAACCTCCATGTCATCACCCAAGAACATAAGTGAAAACACATGACCACAAGCTAGCGATCACAATAGCTCCAACCAAACCTCAAACCAATGTAATGTGAAACCAAATATCTAGGAAGATAACCAAGACCAAAGAGAGAAACTTTGCACATCATATATCTGTAGAAAAATCTCCTATATACACCTCTAAATGCCAACTCTGTCAAGTATGATCTCCTCCACAACACCCCAAAATAAAATCCATAAAAAAACCCAACCATTCAATCATTAAGATCAAACATATCATGTGTATCATGTAATCAACATGGATGTAAGCCTCTCATAACCAAAGAGGATCAAACTAAATCCATTCCCAATGAAGGAAATAAGCCCAATACATCTCCTAAACTCAACATCAATGAATGTAATCACAATGCATAAGGAAATTAACATGCCAACACTCCTCAAATGAACCCTCCAAAACCATATATCCATTGCTCAAGATCCAAATGCATGAGAAGATAAAGCATAAAACATAAATCACCTGAAAGTAACAATGGGCAATACCTCTCAAGTGAAACTACCGAGAAGACCAAGAGTGGGGAATGGGAATGCTCCTCCAAGATGTCCAAGTCTTCATGACTCATCCAAGAACACTCTCCTCATAGGTCCATGTTGAACTCACGTCCAACCGAGGTGTAGGCTCCTCAGAATTCCTACTGAAATCTCATCAAGAGTAACCATCTCAACACATGTCTCTAACCATAAGAGAACTTAAGCCTCACCTATGTCTCCAAGTATCCATGAGTACCTGTAACCAACCAATCCATGCCAAAATCCAAATACAACATAGCACCATCATGAAGTAATCAAGCAAATGATCAATGTACCCAATACAAAGAGAACCACACTCGATCAATGTCAAAGCTCCAATCAAGATTCAGAAACATAAACATGACATCCATGATCTAACCATCTCCCCCTAGAAGATTAAATGCACCATAACATATATACGTCTTGGTCTCAAGAGAAAAATTACCATGCCAAACTCTAAATGCATATCAAGAGTAATTCATGACATAATAGAAAAACACTCTAAACCAAGAAACCATATCCCCAATCACATGAAGATAACCATACCAAATGATGCATCCATGTCACGACCAAAAAATCCCACTAAAATGTGATACTAAGTCACACATGGCATCGTGACAACCATCCTCTCCATGAAAATCATCTAGGTCTACACACACAACTGAAATGTTAGTAACATAACAAGTAGAACCAAAATATCCAAGCCAAGAAGATACCTACAACCGCCAAACCATCATAAACATATCCATCACCGCCAATCCATCATTGTCAAAAGCTCCCATTGAAAAATGTAATCAATCTATCCATGAAATCATGATAAAAATTTCCTCATGAAGGTCAACCAAAGGCCCTCACACAATCAAAGAACTCAAATGTAACAAGAGCTCCCAAAAGGCAAAGTAAAACCATGTTCCTCATACCAAGAAGATACACCACCACAATCTGAATCAAGATCCAATCCAACACCACCAACAATGCACCTGCATAAACCATCATGACATGCCAAAGTCTCTAATGCACAAGAACCATCCATGAAACCATGATCACCACAAAATATAACAACTTAACCCAACCGTGTCCACATATCTGCATGATCATAGTCAACTACATAGGTCTCATATCATGACTATACTTGGTAATACCATCTCACCTCCTCAACATGATAACAAAACCAACAAACCAAGTGACTAAACAAAGCCACCAAAACTGAACATTCATCAACACTAAAATATCAATGGGCAAAGACAACCCATCTCCAAGTCATAAATGCAACATGTAAGTATAGACGACCTACAACATTGCACAACTTATAGATACAACAATGCAAAATACAAATCCAAACATATGCTGATAACCATGTCAAATGAGAGAATAATTTGAGATGTACAACTAAGCATACAATGAATCCAACATCAAATCTCCAAGATATGATCATCCATAAACTCATAGTATCACTATAGTCAAAGAAACCCATCAAAAAATTAGATAAGAAAAATAAAAAATAAACCATGCCAAAATAACTCCAAACCTTATCCACTGTGTAGTGCTCTGAACAAGCTTTTCGTTGACTATTTGAAGTCCAAAATTTGACTTCGTATGCACCCGATATCACCTCTGGAAGCTCAAAATGAACACTTGACTTCCAGCTAGCAAAACACTATCAAAACTATAAAATTTCATAAAATAATTGTTGCCACAGTGTAGAGAACTGAGTTATCTTTCCAACAAATCCAAGAAGTTGAAAAATGGAGCACCTGGGCGAAAGTTATGCCCCTCCAAAGTAAATGTCTAGTTTACACTTGAGGCAAAAAAAATTAGGTGGCTGAGCGGCGGCCCCACCTGGGCGGCGCCACTCAGACTGGTGGCAAACCTGAAATTTTATAAATTTTGATTTAATTTTATATGCTCAAAAAATTTCCATCGGACCCATTAAAAAATATTCATGGGCGTCATTTAATAATAGGCAGATTTATTTAAACTGGCGGAATTTTAAAAATAATTTTTTTGTTTAAATGTTTTTACAGCCCTTAAACGGCGGGCGATGATCTCACCGGACTGATGGCCAAGGGCACTGGCTAGTGGTTGCTGTGACTGCTAGTTGGCAGTATCGGTCGACGTCAGTCGACAGTACTGTCATCTGTCAGCTCTCGGCCGACGCAGTACGGGTGGCGTGGGGTGGGGTCTGCGGACTCCTCGCCCCCCCTAATTCAATTTTTTTTTTTCATATAAAAACTTTTTCATCGCCCCCCAAAATTTTTAATTTTTAATTTTATTTTCTTCATTTTATTTTGCATGACGAATTTTTCAATGACGATATTTTTATTTTTTTCTCCAAATAAAATATTTTTCGTACAATCTACTAAAATGGGGATTTTACAAAAAAAAGCAAATTTTTCCAGTAACAGAAATAGGTCGAGTTATATATCAAAATTCGTCTCTCAGCCAACCCAGATCCAATTATGATGTCTATTTTTTCCAGGAGGTCTTCTATAAGTTTTCCCCCACAAAAACCCCACTTGAATGCAAAACCAAGAAACCCATTTCACCCAAAATTTCTCACCCCAGATCCACAAACAACCCATCAAAACAACAAACCCAAAACCCTCAAATCTGCAATAAACAACCTGCAAAACCCTCATATCTTGCCATGTCTTTGATTCTCAAATGCAATGCATAGATTCAAACTTAAACAAGAATTTTGTCAACCAAGGGTTATACAACCACAACCAAAGCTTTGATTCCACTTGTTGGAAACTTGCAGCCATTAAAGACAATTTCCTCATAACCCAAAAGAGAAATCTATGCAACTAAGTATTCAGAATCCACATGCAAGAGAATAGACAACATACCCATGAAAATATGACACAATATATACCTTGGGAAAACCCTCAAGAGGGAAAAACCCAACCTCCAAAAGTATTCATCTCTCATGTATTATTCAGAAATAAAGATTACAATACATCTTTAGAGTCTCCATGAACACCATTGAAGCAAAAAGTCCTCTCCAAGCAATCCATGCAAACAAGCATGCAACCACACATCCCATTCCATGCTTCAAACCCTCACAAATGCTAACCAAAGATAACCTTCCAATTGACCAACCTTAAACAACTACCTTTGAGGTTGCTTTTATAGAAACAAGCTCCCACAAAACCACCAAGTGGTATTACACAAACTATGTGACTAAAACCATGAGATTACAAAACCATGTCCCCATATTTAATATTGGGTACTTTATTTATTTATTTTCCCCAATATTAAATAATTACATTTTAGAAACTTAACTTATGTCCCAATGTTACATGTAACATAAAGTGGCCCCAAGAATAATTATATTAAATACATTATGAAAGGTGTACAACACACCTTTTCTCAACAATAGTTGACATTAGTGACAACACCAACTTGTTGACATCAATGAAAATACCTTCATATTGTCAACAGGTTCATCCTTCATTGGGTTTCCTTAGTGGTTTATATTTTTCATTGAAATATATTCTATGCATACAAAGATCAGGTTTGGTACCTTTCATGTCATGATAATCCCAAGAAAAAAATGTTTTATGTGTTTGAAGAGTCTTGAGAAATTTAGACTACTGAGATGTTGTCAACTGATTATTGACATTAAGTGTTCTGTCATGTGATATTTTCATTGGTGATGTAAAATTGATGAAAAAAGCAACATCTAATCTTGATAAACTAAGTCTACAACTATGAGGGAATAATTTATAGAATATTTGGGAAGTAGATTTAGAAGTTGTTGTAGGTAAAGTATTATGCAACAGGTAGGTCAAATATGCTAAATATTGGTCTTGTTGTGGGTTCATCCCATAATAGTTGTGTATAATGCTAGAAATAACTTCATCCTCATTCTCATCCTGAATATTTACCAATGGGCTATGTTCTTGAAGGGTCACGAGTTTTTGAAGAGAGTATTGGTCATCATCTTCTAAGTCCAACTAAATAGGTTGTTCCAAGCTGGTAAAGGGTTGTGTAGGTGGATAAAGGACCAATTTCTTTGTTATATTTCCATTGGAGATGATCATATTTCAAGATTGGAACATCCTATGAAGGAATCTATTGTGTCCAACCATAATTTTTCTAGGATTAATGGATATACACATAGGTTAGCCTTAGGTTGCAAGACCATGAAGTCTACAAGGTATTCCCATGAGTCAAGTGTAATTATTAAATATTAAATGATACCTTTTGGTTTGATTATTGACCTATCTGATAATTATAAGATTGTTGGCATAGGTCTTAAGTCTATTAGTTGAAGATTTTTCATTACTTATTTGCTCATCATATTTAGTGTTGTCCCTAGATCAATTAGAGTGTTCTTAATGAGGGTGCCATTGATTTGCACATCTACCACAAGGTTGCTAGGGGTCTGCATATTTTGGAACAACTAGGCTATCCAACATAATATCAACAAGTTGTCCTATTACATGGAGAGTTTGAGGGTCTTTTGGTTTTCTTCCTGTCTCCTTAAGGTATAGTTCCATCACAGTATTTGTGTAGATTGACACAACATTGATGGCTTGGATTAGGGGAATTTTGACACAAACATTCTTTAGTTGACTTAAAAAGTAAAATTAGGTTCAGAGTGAGATTTTTGGATGTTGAATCTTTTTGGGAATGGCGATTCTTTTCTTGTTATTTTTATTTTTGTTTGTTTTATTTAGGGTGCTCATTATGGTTATTCAAATGGTTTTTAGTGTTGATGGCTAATTCTTCATTGGGAAGTTTTGTCATGATGGTCCAACAAGCATTTTCCATGAATGTAGGTGAACATCACTAACCTCGATTACATGGGTTGGCTATTGGATGGGTTCATTAGTATAGGCCTATTGGGAAAGCTTATTATTAGGGTTTGGTGCAAGTTGAGTAGGTAGTTGAGGTGCTCTTGGTTGTGCAGGTGGAGGTGTAACTAGGTTTGGAATAATGGTTGGTTTTTGTGGCTATGAGTAGCTTACATTTTAGTTCTACCACTATTGGTTTCCTCACCATTGTTGCGGCCATGAGTTTTGAGATGATTGCCACTACTGATTATCATTTGGAGATTGATATGGTTGTTGTTTCCACATCCCCTGTTGCAGTGTTCAATTGGATGATTGTATGTTTGACCAAGGTTGATTTGGCATATTATTCCAATTAGGATAAATTGAATTGACTCCTGGAAATGAAGTATTGTAAGTCAAATGATCTTGAGGTATACCTTGTCTCTATTGCTAGGATTAGTTGTATTGTTCATATTTGTCCTAATATGTTTTAAGTGTTGTGTTTTTTATGTACAAAAAGAAATTGTGTGTTTTCTTAGCTATTGTCCCATGGGGTCCTTAGCAAGGAATTGCATATAGTATTAGAGAACCATGTTCATATGCTAGGAGCTCTCGTTTATGTGCTCACTTTGAGTGATGTGTGGTTGTTGATTGCAAATTATTGTAATATGCTATCTTGGCCTAGTGAATGCCATGCCTTAGTGAGGCTTTGTAGATGGTTCTATGTATGTCCTAACCTATGCCTTGTTTATCAATAAAGGATGCCTCCTAGGCATCGTGTTACTCATCAGAGTGATAATGAGGGGGAGGCTAAGAACCCACATGTGAATCCTATTGGTGTCCCTTAGGTTATTGATCTCCTTCAAGAGATAATAACTAGGTTGGGCCCTCATTATGAGGTGTCCCATTTGGTGCATTCACATACTTCATAGGAGAACAGGGAGGAGCAAGCTTAGGGTGGAGATGGAGAGCACTTTAGGATCCCTCATAATTCAAGATTAGACGGTGAATCACCCCATGGAGGGGATAGGCATGTAGTGGATGCGAATGGTGTGCTAGTAGGGAACATGAGATACCTTCAATCCCAACCACCTACCTTTGAAGGTTCCTTTGGGTTTTTTGATGTAGAGAATTGGTTGTTTACCTTGGACCATTTTTTTGATGCACCCCTATGGTAGTAATACCAAGGCTCAGTGTGCCATCGTGCAATTGAGAGGCTTTTCTTCCACTTTGTGGCACCAAGAGGAGTAAATGAATCATCTAAATATTGCTACTATCCCATGGGAGACTTTCTTGGAGAAGTTTTAGTCACATTATCTATCATATCACTATAGGTAGAGATGTGTGGATGTTCCATGAGCTTCATTAGTTGGGCATGATAGGTGATCAAGATGATAACTATTTATTTGAGCTCAAGTAGTATGCAAGTGTATTTGAGGATGAGGAGATGCTAGTTTTGATCATTGTGCGTGGTCTAAATGCTTTGATTAGTAGTGGTGTTCAGGTATTTGAGTCTAAGACATTGGAGGTCATTTTGGGGAAGGTGAGACTGATTGATGAGAAATTGGCTAAAAGGTTTAGAGGGTAGATTGGAGTACAGGTAGGAGGCTCAACCCAATTAGGTTTAGGTGTGTGAGGCTCCTATAATCAACCCATAGGGTTTTATAGAGCATCCTCAACACCCTCTAGACATGGGTATCTATAGACATGTAAAAATGGCTTAATGCATATCACACATCCTAAACTGCATTTTTCCATTATCAACATCACATTAATTATAATTATTTCATTTCACTTGATGCAATAGAGGAAGGCCTAAAAAAACACCAAACATAATTCCCAACAATGACAACCAATTTAAATTCACAAATTACCTGAATCTCACCATTCAACTTCACATTGTTTGCTTGTAGCACAACAAAACCACTAAATCGGGTATTAGTCCACTCACACACCCTTTCAATTCGCAACACCACTCATATCAGGGACCCATTTTAGTGAAAAATAACATATCAAACAATCACCTTAGGTTTTTTTGAAGCAGATTGCAAAAATTAGGTTTCCTACGCTTTCAAGGGCTCAAATTAGCCCAAATTTACAAAGGGACCACCCTTTAAAAATTTCCAAACTCCTTGAAACTTTGTGGAAGAAAATAATATGTCTCAAAACCCCAAATTATTCAATCAAACCTCAAATATTCAATCACTCAAAATCCAAACCTTAAAACCCTCTCTAGGAGCCTAGAAACCCTAGGGTTTAATGAAACTCACACTTCCCAAACTCTCCAAACCTTAACAACTCTGCAAAAAGACTCAAAGTACCCTTATTATTCTTATTTCAACATAAAATATCATGACCCATCATCAAAAGTCAACTTGAATCATAAGAAAAGCTCACTTTTCACAAGGAAATTCAAGGTTTTCCACTTAGGGCTTCACACCCCACACTCTCTCAGACCTTCCCCACTCAAATTTTCCATTATCTCACCTTCCTCTAATGAATTATATCCATCCCACCAAGTAACAGATCATATAGAAAGGTGGGATGGTTTAAAACATGCCTTTTAACCCTTCAAAACCAAGAATACCCTGTCCAGGCCGGTTGGAGAGATTTGAAGATTAAATGAAAAAAATTCAAGATGAAAGCCTCAAAATGGATTCAAAAGAAATTAGAAACACTACACTACAAATTCCAAAACAAATTTGAAGCCAAAAGGTCCTGTACAAACTAGAAAATTTGCTGCTATAACAAGAAATCTGGAAAATAGAGAAAATCAACCTTTTATTTCAATCTTCAACTTCAAAAATGTCTTCAACAACCATGTTACGAGTTTATCAAAGATTTTTAAAGAATTTTCCCTCCAAATAAAACCCCTACAACTTCCACAACTAACTTTTAAAAGGCCTTGATCGTTGGCCTTCTAATCTTTCCTTATTACAACTTTTACAACTTGTATTATTCCAAAATAACACTTAGCACTTTCCTAGCATATTTTGCAAAATTTGATCACCTAGACACATAATCCACACCATAATTGACTTATAACATTATCTAGTGGTCTTATAGAGCTTATTCTAATGCAAAAATCCTACATTCTAAAGGCTAGATTTCAAAATTTTGAATGGACCCAACTTGTTTAATGGTGCTCCTGCACCATACACCCCAGCTTGAAGCTTTTCCAAGTCTCTTGGAAAGAGCAATGTAACATTTCCTCCTTGATATGCTCCATGTATTTGTCCTCTTTGATATTCTTTGTCAGGTTCATTTTTCTCTTTACTATCCTTGACAACCTTATCTTCCCTTGTTTTAGGCTCCAACTGTGTACTGTGTTAAGGGGTGTTTATCATCACTACCAACTTCAAACTCTACCATACCATATTTATTTACATCTATATTCTTTCCTTCTACAATTGTCATCACTATACTTTGTTCCATTCTCTGTCCCTTGTTGTTTCCACTTACATCTCCACCACTGTCCACTGTACTTTTGCATTTACCAGTCCTTGTCAAGGCTGCCACTGTCCTTTCTAATGTACCATTGCATTTAAGGGTCCCTGTCAGACCCGTACTTTCCTTGCACTCTATCTTACCATCTGTTCCATCAGTCACATCATTCTTCAACTGTCCTATTGTCCTTTCACCCCTATAAACCTATGTACCAACAACCTCTCTGTCTTTTGTTACTTCACCACCATCATCTATTGTCCTTTCCTTATCACTAACCACTGTCCACTTGCTCACTATCCAACTATTTGCATCACCTTTTGATTGATTCTTTGCTTTGTTCTGTGTTATAGGATATTCCACTACCCCAATCATGATTCTACCCTTGTATTCTTTCCTTCCCAAAGGCTCTTCACTCCCAATCTGTTCTTTACCAGTCTGAAACACCACTCCGTTTACCTTTCTTTTCCAACTATGAACATTCTTCTTAGGCACTGTCTGCCCATTACTCTGACTCTCCTTACTTACTACCTGCACCTTGACTTGATTTTCCTTAACTTCTCAATCCACACACTTGCCTTTACCTTCACCAACAATAATGTAATCCTTTCTCCCAAGCATGATCATCTCACCATGTTCATTCACTCCATTCAATGGAGTCAATATGAATGTTTTCCCATTCTTCTCTATAGTGTAAGTATTTTTCCTACCATGGTATATAGCTGATCTGTCAAACTACCAGGGCCTACCTAGCAACATGTGGAAACAAGTCATTGGTAGAATGTCACAAAGGAATTCATCTCTATACTGACCTATTTGAAACTCCACTTTTGCTTGTTCATTCACTAGAAATTTTTTCTTATCACTGACCCATGATACCTTATAAGGTCTCTCCCTAGGCACTCTCTGCAAATGTAACTTTTCTACCATGTCATTTGACACAATATTATATGTGCAACCTGAATCGACAATGACTCTACATACCTTATTCTTGCATCTACAAGTTGTCTTGAACAGGGCCCTTCTTTGAAGCAACTCTCTTTCCTTTGTGGTCTTCAAGAATTGAGTCTTCATCATCAACATTTCACCCACCTCAGGAGAAACACAAAGTGAATTAGAATTTGAACTCTTAGCCTCATCTTCATGGAATATTTGTGCTCTTCTTTTAGACTTCCTTTGTCCTCCACTTGAAGTTGATCCAAACTCCTTTGGAAACTTGAAGAATGGGTGTCCATACTTTCCACATTTATAACATCTGCCTGTAAACTCATTGTAATCTCTCCTTGGTTTGAAACTTGTCCTTCCACCTCTCCATCCTCCTCTTGGTTCTGGTGCTTGTTCCTTGTTCTTGCTTGCACTATCTTGTTCTTTAGTGATCTGCCTTGTACCTCTACCTCTATTCATGTTACCTCTTCCTCTTCCTTGCATTTCTTGTCTTCTCTTGATACTATCTTCTGCCCTTACTGCCATTTGGAAACATTCTTCTACTATCTTGGGAGGGTTCAAATTTATTTCATCTCTTATGTTTAATCTTAAGCCACTCAAATATCTGGCTACTCTTTCAATTTCATCTTCATGGTGACCTTACCTTATGCATAATCAATGGAATTCTCCAGTATAATAAATCACATCCATCTCCCTCTGCTTTAATTCTTGCAATTTCATAAAAGTTTGAATAGCATAGTTTGTTGGTAAAAATTGAGCCTTAACTTTTGCTACCATCCTATCCCAAGAACATATTTTAGACTTACCTTTCTTGACTCTATCCTCTTGGAAAAAATTCCACCATGTGAGAGCTGGTTCTTTCAACTTTTTCTTTGCATACTTAACCTTCTTGCTGTCCTTAATGTATTCAAATTCAAAAAAGTTATCTAAGGCATCAATCCATGCCAAAACCTCTTCACTATCCATCTTACCTCCATACAAGGGTACCTCAACCTTCAATTTTGGAGTGTTGTCACCCTTTACTACCTTCAACATCTTCATCATTCTCCTTTCATCAGGATCTAAATCATCTTCATCATTCTGGACTGGAGGATTTCCTTCTTCTCCTTCATCTTCCTTATCACTCTAATCTTCCTTCATCATCCCTCTTCTCTGGTTCTTCTCCAGGGCTGCTACCCTAGATATGGTGGCTTCTTGTGACTCTCTATAGAGCCTATCCTTCTATGCCAAAATCTCTTTCAATTCTTTATTTCCTTTGCCACTGCACTGGCCTTTGGAGGCATCTTTCCCAACTTGTCCTTTCACCTTCCAAACTGGAACTTTCTTCTTCAAGGAACTACTTCCTCACTCTAATACCACTTTGATGCAATAGGGGAAGGCCTGCAAACTCACCAAACACAATTCCCAGCAATGACAACCAATTTCAATTCAAAAATTACCTAAATCTTACCATTCAACAACTTCACACTGTTCGCTTGTAGCACACCAAAACCACTAAATCGGATATTACTCCACTCACACACCCTTTCAGGTCACAAAACCACTCATATCAGGGACCTATTTAAGTGAAAAATAACATATCAAACAATCACCTTAGGTTGTTTTGAAGCAGATTGCAAAAATTAGGTTTCCTACACTTTCAAGGGCTCAAATTAGCCCAAATTTACAAAGGGACCACCCTTTAAACATTTCCAAACTCCCTAAAACTTTGGGGAAGAAAATAATATGTCTCAAAACCCCAAATTATTCAATCATACCTTAAATATTCAATCACCCAAAATCCAAACCTTAAAACCCTCTCTAGGAGCCTAGAAACCCTAGGGTTTAATGAAACTCACACTTCCCAAACTCTCCAAACCTTAAAAACTCTACAAACAGACTCAAAGTACCCTACTTATGCTTATTTCAACATAAAATATCACTTCCTATCATCAAAACTCAACTTGACTCATAAAAAAAGCTCACTTTTCATAAGGAAATTCAAAGTTTTCCACTTAGGGATTCACACCCCACACTCTCTCAGACCTTCCCCACTCAAATTTTCCATTATCTCACCTTTCTCTAATGAATTATATCCATCCCACCAAGTAACAGATCATACAGAAAGGTGAGATGGTTTAAAACATGCTTTTTAACCCTTCAAAACCAAGAATACCCTGTCCAGGCCAGTTGGAGAGTTTTGAAGATTAAATGAAAAAAATTCAAGATGAAAGCCTCAAAATGGATTCAAAAGAAAGTAGAAACACTACACTACAAATTCCAAAACAAATTTGAAGCCAAAAGGTCTTGTACGGACTGGAAAATCTGCTGCTATAACAAGAAATCTAGAAAATAGAGAAAATCAACCTTTTATTTCAATCTTCAACTTTAAAAATGTCTTCAATAACCATGTTACGAGTTTCTCAAATATTTTTAAAGACTTTTCCCTCCAACTAAAACCCCTAAGACTTCCACAAATAACTTTTAAAAGGCCTTGACCGTTGGCCTTCTAATCTTGCCTTATTACAACTTTTACAACTTGTATTATTCCAAAATAACACTTAGCACTTTCCTAGCATATTTTGCAAAATTTGATCACCTAGACACCTAATCCACACCACAATTAACTTATAACATTATTTAGTGGTATTATAGACCTTATTCTAATGCAAAACTCCTACATTCTAAAGCCTATATCTCATTAACGTCATTAATCCCCTTTTTAACATCATTTGCATCATTAACCCTATTTTCCTCTATTAATTAAATAATCTTGAATTGTTTAATTAATTCACTATGAAATCACCTAATTTAACCTTATTCCTCCTAATTAATTAAATAAACATTAATTATTTAATTATGTCACTATCATTACTTATCCTTCTAAATTAATTAAATAGTTATCATTAATTATTTAATTAATCTACTCCCCCTCTTTCATTTAATTAAATAATTAAATCAATTATTCGATTTCCCCAAATTCACTCAACATGGTCAATTAATAAATAAACCCTTATTTATTAAATCAA
This sequence comes from Sequoia sempervirens, assembly GCA_007258455.2. Taxonomy (NCBI): domain Eukaryota; kingdom Viridiplantae; phylum Streptophyta; class Pinopsida; order Cupressales; family Cupressaceae; genus Sequoia; species Sequoia sempervirens. Next base: position 82,640 of record VDFB02263869.1, read on the forward strand.
ATACATCTTGCAAGTTCCTCTCAACATTAATTAATCATCCTCACACATTTTGATTGAATAAATCATGTTCACCGATTTCTCAATCTAATTTCCCAATTCCACCGATTACTCCAATCCCACTAATCATTCAATCCAATCCCGTTGATTATCCAATTAATTCCATTAATTGGATTAACCAAGTGAGTTAACTAATCAATCTATTTCCTCTCAATTGTCCTCAACCGTTGATCTTGATCTTTCATCCTTACATCCTCATTGTTCATCTAAAACTCAAAAATCTATAAAACAACCTTCATATCTCTCATAATTCTATCTAGAGAATTTTTAGAAAGGTCATGTCAAATTGATTATTGAGCAAATTGAGCAAACATATCCTTGCATTCTAGATCATCATTTTATCAAGCTTTTGCAATCATGGAGGCTTTGTGTTGAATCAAGCAATCCAACATCCATCTTCAACACAAATACACTCAACCATGGGATGGTGTGATTGTAATTTTTTAATTCATTTGTGTTTCATTTATTTATGCTAACCTTTCTTATTTGGATTCTTAAGCTTTGCAATTACATTTTATGGGTAAGGGGGTCTTGTTATCTTGTTTTGAATTGATTTGAATTCATTCATTGTTACTAATCCTGATCCATTAATTCCCCCCTTACACATTTTGGCACACCCAGTGGGACCTAGGTCCTTAACTCTAACATTTTCGTCAAGTTTTGTGGACAATTGTAGGTTCTAGGTCACTGTCATTGTTTGTAGGAATGTCTTTTGTTAAACTAGGTCATTATAGTCCTAAATCCAAACACGGTTGTATTTTTTGGTCACCATTGCAGGAACATAGCTACCTTCATAGTTTCTGATATTTTGTGCAGGAACAAAGCCACTATTGTCTGAAAGAAGTTTGCTATCATACTATTTTTCAGTCATAGACATCCTAAAAACTGGCTGCTATTGTCAAAACTAGTCGCTTTTGTCAGTTTTGTTGACAGGTTTTTAACTAAATATTATTGAAAAGTCGCTATGGTCATGTTCAAAACTACTAGTACACCATTTTCCTATCGCTATCATCTGAAAGAGCCACAATCATACTAGTTACAGAGCCACTATCATAGGTGATAGGGCCACTATCATACTATTTTTTGGTTCTATGTCAATTTTGTAAACTTTCTTGGATTCATAGTTTTTATCTAACCCTAACTACTTGTTGTTTGCTATGTTTTGTGAGATTATCTGAATTTGTTGGTGCAGCTCTTGTAGGGAGATGACGTATTTTTTGTTGAACTATTAATTGTAATAAATTGTCCACCATGTCTTCCATGATTGGCAAGCCAAGTGTGCATCCTCTTCCCCTACATCTGTTTGATGATCTTGGGTGACGAGAATCACTTTGTGCTCTTTGCATTTTTTTGTTGGTCACCCCTTTTATTAGATAAGGGCCTACATATGAGACACATTTCGCAATGTAGAACTCATAAGTGACCCTAAAAGCACATTTATCGATGTGCTATATTAAAGCGTGTGAAATCAAAAGAAAGTAACACGAATATGGGAAGGAATGCCATAACGTGCCAATAGTCATCATGCAAACATAATGGGTTGCACATGCTAGGCTAAAGACTTAAGTCTCTCACATTTTGATGCATACATTGTAGTGTTCACGGTCGTCATTACACATCTTTGTTTAGAAACCCATCCAAGTCTTTCTAAAGTGTTCTTCAAAGTAATGCATGGGAATAACACCATTCCCAAAAGTTACTTACCAGGTTTGATCTATAGTTGAGGCTAAGGCTTAAGAGTTAATTCTCTTTTATAAAGCCAGGAGTATCAAGACGTTATATTTCCTTGATATATCCTATTTGAACCCTCTATAGAGACATATTTAAAATCATTCCTTCGGGGGTGAGGTAAGCCTACAGAGAAGAACCTACCTTTATTCCTTAGGGTGTTTTGACTGATATTCTTTGAGCTATACCAAGTGGATCTTAATGGAAGAAGGACCACAAAATATCCCCCTCTACCATTGAGTCAGTTATTGCAATATTTTTGTTTGTTGTATGCATCACTTGTTGATTCGGGGGATATTTTTCACTGAAAATTGAAATGTCTCCAATACTCCATATTTTTGCACCATCAGAAAGATCTTGACATCCTGATTCCAGCACAACTTGAACAGAGCAAAAAGGAGTCCGTTTGCACAAGTTATGGCCAGTCAAACCTTGGGTCAAACTGCCATCAAGGGTCATCCAGGAACCGAAAAAAATGATCATCTCAAAAATTGACAAAATTGACATCAAGTTGAAGGGCTCGTCGAGATGATTCTGGCAACATTCGTTTCATCGAAATCCAACATCGTATGCCCGAGATATTGGTAGTCAAAGTTCAGTTGACTTAGTGGTACAGCAGGTGACACCAACATGATGTCAACATGTGACATGGCAATTGACTAGATGGTAACATGGAATTTCAGGTGATGTGGAAAAATGTCACAAAAAAATTCACGTACCATTCTTTATTTTTGAAAATAAAGTATGGAGGCTTATTTTATCTCACAAAAATCCATCGGATTTTGTGGGATCCCAAGAGGATTTGGTGGGATCGGATTTTGTGGGATTAGTGGATTTGGTGGGATTAAAACAAAATCTCATAAAATAAAACCTCCTAAAATAACACTAATTTGTTGTTTTAATTTTAAACTAAACTCCCTAAACTCAAATAGCCCGTGAATATAATAAGACAAGGGCTTAAAAACAAATTCCAAATATTTATTTAAGGGGTTGTTTCATGTTTTTATTTTTAATGGGGAAGTTATTGTTTTTATATAAATGGGTAGTGTTTTTTTGTAAGGCTTATAATTATAAAAGCCAAAGGAGGGGGGTTAAATTGTTATTTTATTTATTATGGTGGTTTTTAACCCCATATGCAAAATTTATGTATAAAAGGGGTTTAGGTGTGAGAGTTTTATTCATGGAGATTTTTCAAGACTAGGTGTTGGAGAAACAGGGAGATTTTCTTGTGGAGTTTTTTGAGCCATTTTTGTGCAACAGAGTATTATTATGCTGCTGAAGTGCTAGAAGGAATGGTCTTGGTGCATTTGTAATCTTTTTTGGAGATTAATCGGATTGGTCTCACTCTATTGGAGCGGACCTGGAGACATAGTCACGTTTGTGACGAACTCCGTTATCATATTGTCTGCACTTTTTCTCTCCTTCTCTCTCATGTTTTGATTTTCACCTTAAGTTTTAAGACTTTAATGCATAAGTTTCAATAATGTATGCATGAATTGTGTTTCCATGAAGTTGTTATAATTGAGCATTCAGATTCGCAATTAGTCTAGATCCTATACAAATCACTTGCTATCAAAGACATCTCAAAAACATCAGACTTCAAACATCAAAATTGGCGAACTTATTTGAAACTGTCAAACAAAACTAAACATTGTCAAAACAAAACCACTATTGTCAATTTTGCCGCTTTTGTTCCAAAATCCTGCCACAGTCATCTTAAAATTTGATTTTTGTTGTGTAGAAGACCGTTATTGTCAAAACTATTTCAGTAGTCACTGAATTACATAGAGATTGCTATTTCCTAGATTACCATGACCGTTCTTAAAAAGAACTGTTATTGTCCTAATTTTTTCTGCTATCATTCTAGAAAAAGCTTCAATTGTACTACTTTCTGGCACATCATAGAATTTTTTGAAAATCGGTTTCAAAACATTGGCCTGATACCTTACTCAGCTGCTAGACAACACTGTCATCATTGGACCTGTCGGTCACAATCCAACATCACTATCCTACACTTCAAACTTGGTTTACCGAAGGTTCGTAACTATCACCTTTTGGACACAACATCAAAATCAAACTTGCACCATATCCTATCATCATCACCATCAACAACCAAACATCAACCTAGTCTTGAACATTGAACACAACAAATCAAACCATCATCTTTCTATTTTTTTACAACCTTTACTTGCAACCTCATAGATAGTTCAAGTGAAGCATTCACCATATCCTATAAGATATATAGAAAAACATCAATTTGAGCCATGTACACCTTATGTCCTAAACTAGTATCAAATCAAAACATCAAACATCCACTCATACTCTTTATCCTAGGGTTTGAGCATCCAACATGATAGCCTCATTTATCAATCAACATCCAAAATTGGCTCATCTCCTCATCATAGGGTTAAGTAGAAAAATATTATCATCCAAAATCAAACATGATCGTCTAACTATACCAACATCAACATCAATCCATAACAAAAAATCAACATCCTTTTTTCAAAAGGTTTACACATGTCCCCTTTGTACATCATTTCACAAAAAAAAATCTCAATTCAAAACACCATCCCATTTTCATAACTTTTCATCTCAAACTCACCAAGGTCTTTTGAGTTCATTTATGACTACACCAAGATCCCAACATAAAAGGAAAATGGAAGCCAACAAAAGCAGCTCTAGTGCACTAAACACCAATATCACCAATGAGGAATCTCAACCATGGGATTATGATCCTAAGACATACTCAAATTCTCAAGAACAACCAATGTTCAAAGCTCAACCAAATCCACCACCTAGTGATGCAGAAATACGCCTTAAACATCAAGACATATTTGCTAGGAAACAAAATCAACCTCCTAATCCTATAGATATGATCATAGAGGAGTATGATAGTGACAAAGAAATCACTGATGAAGTACTTTTAGAGCACGCTCAAGATCCCCAAATGAAAAAACTAATGAAAAAAATGGTTGGGAAGGATCCAAACACATATTTCCTCAAACTAGCACAAAGTGGTGCTAAGCTACCTACAAACTTTAATGTTGAAATTCTTAAGGATCCTACTCTCATTCCTTTGGGATACCAATCAATGGTGAGACAAATACCTAAACCAACGATGGATCCCAAGATACTACCTTTTTTCTCAAAAGCACCTATCAATGATCAATCTTCCCCAAGAAATGTGGATAATCCATTGTATAGACATCCTTCACAAGTCGAACAAGTTGTGGTAGCTCAACATGCTGAAGAAAATATAAATCTATTGAAAAATCCAAACATTCCACCACACAATATAGAAACTAATACAATGGGACCCAACATATATGAGACATCTTCGAGCACCCAACAAAAAGGTCCCAGTGTTAATATGTAAAACATGGGAAATCCTCCACCAAGACCACAAAAACATGTAGTGAACCAACAAGGCAACAACCATTTACAACCACAACTACATGCTAACAACCCACCTCAAGTACAACACATGTATCAACAAAACAATCCACCCATATATCAACAATGTGACGTCTCGAACTCTGATGCTACTTGTTTTTGGTTTTGTGTGGATTTGAGATATGATTGGATGTGTGTGGTAGAGTAAATAATGAATACTATGGTATTTTTGGTGTGATAAAATATGGAAATGTTTGCTTTAATTTTGAATAGTTGAAAAGTATTGAACATGGTTTACTTTGAAATTGAAGCAAAATAGAATAGTAATATTTGAATTCATGCATTGTATTGCCTTGATTTTGAATTTCTTTATCTAGATACTAATTTATTAATGGGTGCTTGAGTGTACTTGAGTTGTAGGTGGTCGAAGATCAAGGGTTTGATTAAGGAGAGGAGATTAGCTTCTTGGCAGGATAAAGCAGGAATGGTCCTCTCGATCACACACAAGCACCTCGAATCATGTAGATGCATTTAGAATTAAATTAGCTTGACTGTTTTATTATTTGCAAATTTCATAATGTTTAGTCAAATTAAATAAATAGTGAAATAAAAGCATAATAAAGCAAGATAATTAATTTTAATTATAATTCAATTATAGATTTTGTTTTTAAATGATTATGCATAGTTAATTTGAGTAATTATTTTACTTTCAATCGAATGTTATTTCTTTGAGGTAAATACTTACAATTAAATGATATTTATTTATTGTTCATTAAGAGTAAATATTTTCCTTTGTAATTTAGAATTAGTATTTTCTAACTGTTTACGAAGATGAGTATTTAGTGCAACTAAAATAGAAATTCTTTTTATTATTTATTAAGAAAATAACATGCATAGAAATAAATCTTATTTTTATTTTTTCTTTTCTTTTCAAGATTAGGTTTTGAAATAAAAAAGAAAACTTTAAAAGAGGAAATGAATGATGGGAACAACACAACCATTTGATATTCTTCTTGAATTTCTCTGCAATTATAACTAAAAATGACTGCCAATAGATGTTTTAGATTTCAGTAGAATATAAATAGTGGAAATAAGAAGAGGAATACGGGGAAAAAGAAAATACGAGGAAGTTTCTTCAGAAATCAAATTCGAAGGAAAAGGATGGGAGAAGAAGAAGAAGAAAGAAGTGACAACTTGAGGCAATTTTTCCAAGTTTTTAATTCTCTTCCCATGTATTTAATTTTTGAAGTGTGAGAAAGATTGTCTATATTGTTGAAAGATTGAATTCTATTCTTTTGAAAACTATTGTGTATTATCTTTGTATTAGAAGTGCTTGTTGTGCAAAAATATACTGGTATAGCTGTGAAACCTATACAATTTTTCCAATCATTTATATACATATTTAAATATAATTCTTGCAACCTCTATGTGTTGAGTATTTTATGCCAGATTGGGGTTTTCTATGTGATTTTTTAGATTGAAGTCTTGCTTCAGATTGTGTGAATATTTATATATCTAAATATATGTATATATTTATATACATACACTAAACTATATGTATATATATACATATATTTAAATGAATAAATAATAAGTATTTTGAAATTTATATAAATGATAAATTGAAACCAAATAGCAGTGCAGTTGTAATTTACTCGAGTAATTTTTAATTTAAAAATTTATAGACAAAGCTAAGGGGGTTTTCCCCAACTATGCCCTCCCCATATTGGGAAGGGCTGCGCTGTGGGGGCAACACCCTCCACAGGCCGCATCCTGTGGAGGGGGTGCTGCCCTCCCAAGCAACACCTACCCCAATATGGGGGAGGGGTGTCAACCTAAATAGGTTTTATATTTTCCTTCAAAAACTTTTAGTCTGTCAATTCCTCTGTGAAACATGCAATATCAACTGGTGCAGCCATTTAATTTCTTTTAAATGCATACAATGAATATATATATATATATATATATATACATACATATTACATATGTATATATATATTATATGAGTATATAATTGAATATTTTCTAAGATCTATGTAAACATGAGAGCCAATAATTCCACCTATATGTTATCTTTATGCTATGGATGTACTCATGTATTACTTCATATGGCCTACATAGCCCATTTGTAAACGTAACTTTGAAATTTATTGATGCAACATTGAAATAGATGTATTGATGAAGGTTATTGATGTAACATTGAAATAGATGTATTGATGAAGGTTATTGATGTAACATTGAAATAAATGTATTGATGGAAGCTCATTGATGTAACATTGAAATAGATGTATTGATGTTAGATTATTGTTGTAACATTGATATGGATGTATTGTATTCCATTTTGATACATAAAATGAAGTTCATTATTGTACTTTATTTTTGAGCACTTGTGGATAGCTCATGTTAGATGCATGATTTACACTTACTTTACTTGGCATGTGTAAAATTTCTTGGAAACACTTGTTAGCATGTGAGATTCTTTCTCGAGCGTTACATTTTGGTATCAGAGCGTCTAGGTTAAACTCTAGGACCTAAGCCTAATTACGCTTAATGTTATGATGTCTAGAGTAACTCATGGATTTCAAAACATATCATCAAGGAGGTGGATCTCATAGTGATACAAATGACAAGTTGGATCAGATCCTAGTTGTATTGAGTCGACAGGAGGCTAGGATTGATAGCCTAGAATAAGAAAGGCGAGTAGGCTGGAAAGGGCTGAATTCTAATGGAAATGAAGGAAATACAAATGCAAAATAGCCTGAGATTGAAGGAAACCTAAGTCAGGTGGCTGAGGAGTTGGGAAAAGACCTCAAGAAGGTCACCCCGCCAAAATTTGATGGAAAAACATTGGGAGATGGGGCAGAAGCATGGGTGATCGAAATGGAGAAGTATTTTTCCCTGCAAAATTTATCTAATGAGACCAAGGCTGAATGGGGATCATATCAACTCACTAGTGAAGCTACCACTTGGTGGGAGAATGAAAAATCAGAAAAAAAAACATTTTTTGCATGGGAAGGTGACATGGGAATAGTTTCTGCAATTGTTCAGGAAAAGGTGGCTGCCACAGTCACATTTTGACAAAAAGATAATTGAATTTGAGACTCTCACTCAAGGGGGAATGGCAGTAACTCAGTATTGGGAGAAATTTTCTCACTTTCTCAAATATGTACCCCAATACCAGCTTGATGAGAGGTTCTAAATTCATAAATTCATTTTGGGGCTTAGGCCTCAAATTGGGGGTGAAGTGGATATTCATAATCCTTCCACCATGGATGAGGCTTTTGAAAAATCCACCAAGCAGGAAAAAAAGTTACAACAGGTTGCTAATTATAGGAAGATCAGGGATGCTAAATATGGTAATAGGAAATCTTAGGGAAATAATCAGAATCAGAATAATCAGGGCAACAATAATAACAGGAAAATCAAGAACCTCAAGAGGGGTAATAATTCTCAGGATCACAATGAAGGAAATCAAAATAAAAACAAGAGGGAAAATTACAATAACAACAAGAGAGATCTATCTGATAGATCCCGAGCACCCTATGGAGGCTGTTATACATGCAGTGGAAAGTACTATGCTAGTGTGTGTCCTCAGAGGAATAATCAGAAGAACAAGAATCATCATATTCATGCGGCGGTGGATAATCACCAAGCTGACTACTAGGCTACACCAATCTAGCATTTGGGTAAGCTCTTTGGATGTCCTGTTTCCATCCTTATTGATACTGGAGCCACACAGTGTTTTGTAGACCCTCATGTTCTTTCTAAATTACCAGTTAAACCTGAATATATGGCTAACTCATGGAAGGTCCAGTATGGGAATTGGGTAGAGATAATAGTGGAGCAATGTCTAGCTTGTAGTGAACTTGAACTCCCTAGTTTTGAGACGCAGGTCAATTTGTATGTAGTACCCCTGGGGTCATATGACATAATCTTGGGAATAAATTGGCTTACTGAACACAAGGCCCTCATTGACTGTGAAGAGAAATTAGTGAAGTGTTTTGATGATCAGGGTAACCGTGTTGAAATTCATCGTATAAAAAGGCCTTTGGAGCTCTGGAAGATCTTTTCCATGCAGCTGGAGAAGGCTAGCAGAAAAGGGTGCACTATCTATGTAGTAAATGTTAGGGATACCGATAGCTTGGAATCATCGGCTAATGACCATCCTATTCTGAAGGAATTTCAAGATGTCTTTCTTGATGAACTGACTGAACTGCCACCTAAACGGGTATTTGATTTCTCAATAGATCTGATGCCTGGTGCCGAGCCTCAGTCTAAGGCACCATACAGGATGAAAACCATTGAATTGCATGAACTGAAGGCCCAATTACAAGAGTTGCTCGATCAGGGTTTCATTAGGCCAAGTGTATCTCCATGGGGAGCTCCTGCCATATTATTAAAGAAGAAGGATGGGAACTTAAGGTTGTGCATTGATTACATAATGCTTAATAAGGTTACCATTAAAAATAAATATTTGCTTCCTAGGATAGATGATCTGTTCAATCAGTTGAAGGGGGCTAAGGTATTCTTGAAAATTGATCTGAGGTCAGGATACCATCAATTGAGGATAAAAGATGAGGATATTTTCAAAACTGCCTTTAGGACGCAATACGGGCACTACGAATTCATGGTGCTACCTTTTGGGCTAACTAATGCCCCTGCCGCTTTTATGAATTTGATGAACAGTATCTTCCGAGACTGTCTGGATGACTTTGTATTAGTCTTCTTGGATGATATCCTTATATATTCTAAATTAGAGGAAGAGCACGATAAATATTTAAGGACAGTGCTGCTGCACTTGAGGGATCACAAAGTTTACGGGAAGATGTCTAAATGCACTTTGTACCAAATTGAGGTGCACTATTTGGGACACGTGATTTCAGCTAATGGAATTGCGGTGGACCCAAAAAAGATCAAATCAATCATGGAGTGGCCAACACCCTGAAATGTTTCTGAAGTATGAAGTTTTATGGGACTTGCTAGTTATTACAGGAAATTTGTTAGGGGGTTCTCAATAATCATAGCTCCTATCACCACACTCCAAAGGAAAGGAAATAAATTTGAATGGAGTGACAAGTGTGAGTAGGATTTTTAGTTGTTGAAAGAAAAACTTACTTATGCACCTATTTTGATTGTGCCAGATCCCAATGGGAACTTTACAGTAATAACAAATGTGTTAGGGGAGGGTGTAGGAGCAGTTCTTATGCATGATGGACATGTGGTGGCATATGAGTCATGGAAATTGAAACAACATGAATTGAAATATGCACCGCATGACCTGGAGTTGGCTTCCATAGTACATGCTCTTCAAATTTGGAGGCATTACCTTTTAGGAAATCCTTTTGAGTTGAAAATAGATCATTCAAGATTGCAGTATATTTTTACTCAGCCCAACCTGAATGCTCATCAAAGACAGTGGTTGGAATTATTGAGTGAAAGGAAAATAGGGTAGCTGATGCCTTAAGTAGGAGGAGACATCTAGCAGCTATGGTTACCATAAGGTCAACCTTTAGGCAGCAGGTGATTCAAGCTTTACCATGGGATGAGCATCATTAAAGGGTGAAACAAGCCCTAGAGTAGAACCCATCAGATCATAGATATGATGGATATATGTTTGAGACTGATGGAATCTTGAGGTACCAGGGATAGATGTATGTTCCTAATGCAACAGGATTGAGGGAGCTAGTGTTGGAAGAATTTCATAATGCACCATATTTAGGGTACCCCAGTGTAACAAAAATGGTAGAGGGACTCAAACCATTATATTTCTAGCCGAGACTTAAAAGAGATGTTACTTCCTTTGTAGCTCGATGTTTGGAATGCTAGCAAGTTAAGGCTGAGCATGTGCATCTGGTGAGACTTTTGTACCCTCACAGAGTGCCAAAATATAAATGGTAGATAATTACTATGGATTTTATTCAGGGGTTGCCTATGACCAAGAATCAACATGATGTCATCTTGGTTGTGGTAGATAAATTAACAAAAGTAGCTCACTTCATTCTTGGGAATCTTGAGGATGGATCCTTAGTTTTAGCAAAGCAATTTTTTCAAGAGATATTTCGGTTACATGGAGTTCCAGAGATGATCATCTCAGATCGTGACACTCAGATGACTTCTAGGTTCTGGACCATATTGAATTCTTCATTGGGAACCAAACTAAATTTTAGCTTTGCATATCATCCTTAGACCAATGGTCAGTCAGAGAGGGTAAATCAGGTAGTAGAGGATCCCTTAGAATATACTGTATGGAACAATAACATAAGTGGGAGGAATACCTACCTTTGGTGGAGTTCGCATATAATAACTCCTACCATGCCTCTTTAGGAATGGCTCCTTTCAAGGTGTTATATGGTCGTAAATGTCACACACCCATCAGTTGGGATAGGGTGGAAGACATGATTGTCATTGGGCCTGAGATGTTGAAAGAAATGGAAGATCAGATGAAGCTAATCAAGGAAAATTTGAAACAAGCTTCAGATCGATAGAAGAGTCTTGCTGACAGGAACAAAACTTTTAGTCTGTTTTCAGTGGGAGACAAGGTTTTCTTTAGAGTTCGGCCATAGAAGAGTTCAATCTCTTTTGACAAGAACTCTAAGCTTTCCCCTAGATATATTGGGCCTTTTGATATTCTGGAGGTTATTAATCTGGTTGTGTATAGGCTTGCTCTATCGCCGGCTCTATCCCGCATACATAATGTCTCCCATGTTTTAGTACTTAAGCCATATCATTAAGATGTTACTCATATTCTTGATTGTCATGCATTGTAGGTTCAGGATTCAGGGGTGATTTTGAGCCCATCAGGATTCTGGAAAGGCACAACATTAAGTTGTGGAATAGGGATATTATGTAGTATAGGGTCCAGTGGGACCAATATTTGGTGGACAATGCCACCTGGGAAAATACGAAAGATATTGATAGATCTTTCTCACATTTGAGATTCTAGTATACATTTTATTTCCTGCATACTATGACTCATGATACACTAATGTTTTAGACTCTGTTGTGTGGATGCTTGTAATAAGACATCGAGACGATGTCTCTTCCAAGTGGGGAAGGTAGTGCCTTTTCTGCCCAACCACGAAGTACGTGACTTCCCTAGGTTCTTCCTAACTCGAAGAATACCCTGACCTTGCACAAGGAGCCTAGCAAGCTGGAACAATAAAGCAGGAGGGAACTCTTGATGCATTCCTAATGCCTATATGCATTCCTATACAAGAAAAACACATTTTTCGCATGCAGGATGTGGCAGAGACATATAAAATTTCTAGGCTTTTAATTAATCCATCTATTTCAATGGTACATTTGCTTGGCCAAGCATTAAAACATAAAATGGTAGTTTATGAAAAGGCTAAACTACCATTTTTGTGTATCCACATTCGACATCCTGTCTCGAAAGTTTCTCATAGAAAAAAAAATGTATTTTCCACATAAAGTTGCATTTAGTTTAAAAAAAATTACACATACAAGAATTCTATCTTAAAACATATTTCATTACCAAGTTCTTAAACAGATTTGCATAAGTAAAATAATTTATAACATACAACACACAACTAATTAAACGATTTCGCTATGCATTTCATTCTTCAAATCAACTAAACTTCAATAAATAAAAGCAAGATTATGCAATGTGCTCATTTCCATGTACATGCAAGATATTCCACATTTTATCTCAAATTGAAAGATTTCATCTAATTAACAAACTGGTGTAAATTTGAAATAAAACACACTCCAATCAGCACTATATACACTTAATAAAATTATAGTTTTTCCCTTATTTCTATTGTAATGTACACACATGTTTCTATATATATACAAATACTTATATATATAGATTCATTATGCTGAAGACCAAAAATAAATTGGTCTAACACAAATCAAGATTACCAGCTACGACAAAAAAATTTAATTATGCCCAACCTAATTCAATTCTATTCTTTTCCAATCTCAGAGCTTGTTTTTTCTCAAATAAGAATGAATATATATATAGATCTAAATATGTGTTTGACTATATATATACTCAGAAAGTTTCAATAGAAAAATAAAGTATGGTTTTAGTGATTGATCATTTGAAATTAGACAGTTATGCTACAAGTAACATATAGGTGGAATTATTGGCTCTCATCTTTACATAGATATCAGAAAGTATTCAATTATATACTCATATACAATCAATATATATATATATATATAAATATACATATGTAATATATATATATATATATATATATATATATATATATATATATATATATATATATATATATATATATATATATATATATATATATATATATATACATATATACTCATTGTATGCATTTAAAAGAAATTAAATGGCCGCACCAATTGATATCATATGTTTCACAGAGGAATTGACAGACTAAAAGTTTATGAAGGAAAATATAAAACCTGTTTAGGCCAATGCCCCTCCCCCATATTGGGGTAGGCGCTGCCTGGGAGGGCAACACCCCCTCCATAGGCCGCGGCTTGTGGAGGGCGTTGCCCCCACAATGCAACCCTTCCCAGTATGGGGAGGGCATGACTGGGGAAAACCCCCTTAGCTTTGTCTACATATTTTTAAATTAAAAACTACTCTAGTAAATTACAACTGCATTGCTATTTGGTTTCAATTTATCATTTATATAAATTCTGAAATACTTATTATGTATTCATTTAAATATATGTATATATATACATACAGTTTAGTGTATGTATATAAATATATACATATATTTAGATATATAAATATTCACACAATCTGAAGCAAGAATTCAATCTAAAAATCACATAGAAAACCCCAATCTGGCATAAAATACTCAATACAGAGGTTGCAAGAATTATATATATATATATATATATATATATATATATATATATATATAAGTGATTGGAAAAATTGTACAAGTTTCACAACTATACTAGTATATTTTTGCACAACAAGCACTTCTAATACAAAGATAATACACAATAGTTTTCAAAAGAACATAATTCAATCTTTCAACAATATAGACAATCTTTCTCACACTTCAAAAATTAAATACATGGGAAGAGAATTAAAAACCTAGAAAAATTTCCTCCAGTTGTGACTTCTTTCTTCTTCTTCTTCTCCCATCCTTTTCCCTTCGAATTTTATTTCTAAAGAAACTTCCTCTTATTTTATTTTTCCCCGCCTCTTCTTATTTCCACTATTTCTATTCTACAAAAATCTAAAACATCTATTGGCAGCCATTTTTAGTTATAATTGTAGAGCAATTCAAGAAGAATATCAAATGGTTGTGTTGTTCCTGTCATTCATTTCCTCTTTTAAAGTTTTCTTTTTGATTTCAAAACCTAATATTGAAAAGAAAATAAAAAAATAAAAACAATATTTTTTTCTATGCATGTTATTTTCTTAATAAATAATAAAAAGAATTTCTATTTTAGTTGCACTAAATACTCATCTTCGTAAACAGTTAGAAAATACTAATTCTAAATTACAAAGGAAAATATTTACTCTTAATGAACAATAAATAAATATCATTTAATTGTAAGATAATATTTACCTCAAAGAAATAACATTTGATTGAAAGTAAAATAATTACTCAAATTAACTATGCATAATCATTTAAAAACAAAATCTGTAATTGAATTATAATTATAATTAATTATCTTGCTTTATTATGCTTTTATTTCACTATTTATTTAATTTGACTAAATATTATGAAATTTTCAAATAATAAAACAGTCAAGCTAATTAATCCTAAATGCCTCTACATGATTCTAGGTCTTGTGTGTGATCGAGAGGACCATTCCTGCTTTATCTTGCCAAGAAGCTAATCTCCTCTCCTTAATCACACCCTTGATCTTCGACCACCTGCAGCTCAAGTACACTCAGACACCCATTAATAAATTAGTATCCAGATAAAGAAATTCAAAATCAAGGCATATAATACATTAATTCAAATATTACTATTCTATTTTGCTTCAATTTCAAAGTAAACCATGTTCAATAATTTTCAACTTTTCAAAATTAAAGCAAACATTTCCATATTTCATCACACCAAAAATACTATAGTATTCATTATTTACTCTACCACACATCCAATCATATCTCAAATCCACACAAAACCAAAAACAAGCACCATCAGAGTTTGATACGTGACAAACAACCACCACAAACCAATAACCCACAAGATTAAACCATGTACCAAGGAAATGTCCAAGATCAAACTCAATACACACATCAACATAAATACTATGATCCTAACATACAATACCAATATGGATCATCATCTACTCAAAATCCTCAACATTAAACATATATTCCAACACCACAAAATGTCAATACCCAACATCAATCTTCTGTTCAAGCACAAAAATGCACACACCTTCAAAACCAAGCACCCAATCCTCCAAAACAAAACACGGGTGCACAAAAACCTCTATCACAATATAAAAATTACACACCTCAACAACAACACATCACACCTCAAAAACAACACATCACATCCCAATGACAACCACAAACTTACACCCCACAAAAACACCATACCATCATTTCAAAACATATTCATATTAGTCCTCAAGGACCCAATCCATCATCCTACACTCACATGGCCCAAGGGACCTCATATATACAAATCCCACAATATCATGCACAAAACATTGCGGGGTAGTAAGGTTATAACTGTTGTCAATCAGATTGCACTCGAACGCTTGAATAACTAAATTCAGCAATTTGTTGAAACATTGGATCAAACTCAGGTTGTGGGTGACCTATAACAAGGTTGAACCTCTGGATTCTAGGCCGACTTCCTATATGATTCTCAAATTAATAACTGGTAAATTGTTGGAAAAGGGATAGAAGTACTTAAAGTAATGCTTAAACTGTAATGAAACCTATTGATGCACTTGATTGGAAATCTAATTGCAACCTAACTCACAAATAATCACTCAACACTTTAATTCGCACAACCTGATTTGATAGCTCAATCACCTGAATGTCTAAACAAAGGCTTTGACTTAATGCAATATTGAGGGAAAACAAAGTTTTCATGACTAAATTGATTAATCAAGTACATGCACAGTGTATAACCAGTGAACTTAAACTAAAATTGCATACATATATGTGAAAAAGAAAGAAAAATCAGAGGTTTCAGAACTAAAAACACAGTAATTTTTGATCAAATTCCTCACAATAATGATGCCTGAAATCTAGACTTGGCAAACTTGAAAATACTGAAAAATTAAAAGGAATCCTTTGCAAATCATAAACTAATGAACCTATAAAACAGTGTTGTATTAATCTGAAAGCTGAGTTACATGACAATTCACTTTGCAAAATGCAAAGGCTAAATAACAAGAACTAGAGGAAAAAAGATAAACTTTTTCCAATATATACAATGAGAATGCACTTCAAAGTGCATGAACACGAAACTAAAAGTCAATTTCATTGAGAAAATGATAATTCCAAGGAAAAATTCGAGTAGAATTAAATATCTTCAAAAGAAGAGCTCAAACTAATGCAAAAATGAGTGAACTCGGGTTCCAACTGGATGTCAACTTGTAACTGATCCAAGGGGCATTCAAACTGAACTAAAAATCCCCAAAAAGTGGGCTAAAGCATGCAAAACTGTCTCGTTTTTGTCAATTCACCCATGCACATTGGAACTCCATCTTTATGTCTAAATCAATCATGCATGATTGGGGAAATAACTTAATGTTAATGTTTGCATTTTAAATTAGTTAAATTAATTAAATGATTTATATTTTCATCATTTAATCAATTAACTTCACATAGTATAATGCAAACCTAAAACATTAAAGTTAATGCCAAATTAGAAACTTGGCTTCACAACTGACAGCTTCATGCATATTATAGAATTGGCATATGTTTTAATTAGCCACCACACTTGACATATATTTGATTGGTCCTCATGGCACATTATTAGGTTTTTGATTTTAGAGTCATTGACCCTATGGCATATTTGATTTCCAAAACATCTCTTAAGAATATAAATCAAAAGGATGTCTTCATTTGGGTTAGGAAAATTCTAAAATCCAGGTTAAACCCTAAATGATTTTTATCTCCTTAACTCTCGAGTTCACTACTGGAGCTGCGCCGCCATGCATGAAGATATGGCTTCAACTGAAATTCTATTATGCAAACAAGGCTTAAAACACAGTAAGTTCTCCTTGCACTGAGAGGAACTCAAATATTTTCCTTTTAATTTGCAAATACTTGGGAGTATTGAATCAATATTGAGCTTGTTGTATTTGCAAAAAATGAAATCTAGGCCGTGGCACTTCCATTGTTGTATTTGAAAAATTTACTTTATACTCTATATTCTATTCGTGATAGTTTTTAATTGTTGAATACCATTGAAAAATAAACAAGACTTTAACTCTTCCTGTGTTGCGCTGGGTCTTCTCAATGGATTTCTAATCTTGTACAGGCTGCAGCCTCTTTGTCTTATATTTTGCTTCATTTGTGGATAAGACTTTTTTATGTAGGCCACCATGAGATGGGTTTATTTTTTTATTATTCTCCACTCCTTGACAAAACTTGTACCTACTAGAAAAGCTCAAAATCATCAAACAAAAGTAATTTCTATGCACAAATATTGCGTATTTTTTTTTGTTTCCTGTGCATATTATGAAGCCGCCATATGCTTTAATGAAACAAACCTGGTACGAGGGTTTTGAAACAAGTTTTGTAATGGACCAGTATCTTAGATTATGCTTTTAATTACCTCAAAGAGATGTCACCTCATGATGTGGTATGACTGTAGAATGCACATAAAAAATGGATTTTGCAAGGAAACTCTCGAAATCTTTGAACTAATACACTCTGGACTCACCGATGGAAATAACCCTTGCTGATGCACTATTGTCTCCTTGATGATAAAGATAAAAATGCACTGTCTTTCTCTTTTGTTAACTTCCTTTTAGCTTACACATTCATGCCTGTAAATCTGTTGTTGCTTTTCCTGTAAGTGAACAATTTTAAATGTTTTGATTTGGCAAATTTTCTTTCTCTTTTCTGAATCCTTCATTATAGTCATTATTATCACTACCACCTTAAATTGTTAAAGGATTGTGAATGAACTGATATTGAATTTCAAAACTGTAACAAGTTGCTCACTGACAGCCCCAACTATTGTAAACACACAACCCTGCCTAGTAGAGAGGCCATCATTATTTATACAAGCTTATTTCTTGTTTGTATCTTTAACTCTCCCCTATGCCTGGTTGTTATTCTTAATGCCTATGCACATATTTTTCTTCATGAAAATAGTGAGATCTCATGGCTCTTGGATGTTTGATCACTGCTTTTTGATTTAATGCCATTACATTAACTTGAATGTACAGGCCGAGTCTCCATTTGATCTGGCTACTATCATTTGGCATTTTGAAACATGTGTGCCCATTTACCTTTATCAATTTCGTAGCAGCAGTGATAATAATGACTGTCCTTGACTCTTATGAATTTCTCATGAATGAATGTTGTTCCTTGCTTTGTAGTTGTAAGAAACAAATTAAATTTCTGAATACTCTGCTTCTATTTGACACTGTGCAACACTGTCCCAAATCTTTACTGCTCTTTTCTGGTTGGTGCAAATTTATTCATCATTTCAAGCTTCCATTTGGCTTTTCTTAATGTCAAGGATGCCTTTGTAGTCCTTTATGATTGTCATAAACTTCTGTAACCATTTTTTTCGTCACCATGAACACTGTAGCAGCAGTCTTATCTATGATTATTCTTTTAAATCAAGCCCTCATTATGATGTTAAGTCTTCTTTAGACTGCACATGTACTTTTGAGTTGTAAGAAATGATTGAATTGTTGAATGCTCTGCTTTCCCTTTAGTATAAAGGGGCTCAATGCCTCATCAAAGTCTAAATATAAATGAAAGGAAGAGCTGAAACAAGAGATGATAAATGCAATCAATGCTCTTTTGACATGCTTCTTTGATTATTTTATTGAATGATAAGCAAAAGATAATTGCTCAATTTGTTTTCACCATGTTGAATTGGACTGCTTTTATTATTTGATATTGCTTTACAACAGTCCTATTTGATGACTGTAATACTTGATGACTCTCATGTAATAATCTGAATGAGAGGTGTCCATATGATATGCCGGGCTCTACCCTTGTGGGAGACCGTTTTACTCCACATATCTGATAAGATGATCACGAACATGATGAACTTGTTCGTGCACATTGAAACAAACATGTTCGGAAAACAAAAAAAACTTAAAGCTTTGATTTAATTTTGTGTTCCTTGATTCTCAGCCTTTGTAACTCAATCATCTAGTGAATGCCTGATTTGATGCAAATTACATTCCTGTTGGTAGCATAGGCATAGAGTAGAATGTAATTCATCATTGCTTAGAGTACACCTCTAACACCATCCTTTTACAATTTTGCAGGTTCATGGAGCGTGGAAACGAGTCTGTTGTAGCTTAGAGATGCGACGACTGAAGAAATCAAGCAAAGTGATTCATCATCACAGGAAATGATGAATTGCTCCTCTTATTTGCACTTACGTTATTTTTAGTAGTGTAGCTTTTATTGAATTTTGTATTCACTATTTGATTGTCATAATCAAATTCAATTACTCTCGCGGCTTGTGTGAGATTCAGTGTTTTTACAAAATGAATAAAATGCATTATTATGCAAATTTTCAATTTTCTATTTCAAATACTTGCAGAATAAAACTGTAATTCAGATGCAATATGATCTTTATGATGAACAATGAATATTTTAGCATCAAAACTTGAAATTTTTTTGTACCTATCAATGATGAGTCTGACTCAGCTTTACTTGTTTGAGTTGGTAATGAAAAATAGGTAACAAATTGGCGACCTCTGCGGAGTGTTTGCTTGCTAAACACTATAGACCAGTTGCCTAGTATATCCTTTGGGCATGGAGTCTATCTTTGCTCTTCAAACTTTTGAAAAATCTTGTAACTCAACAACAAACCAAACAAACTGAAAGAACTACTGCAACTCTGTTGAAGACAGAGTTTGGAAAACCAGGTGCAACAACTGTACTTATCTAAAGAAGAACAATATTGGAATGAAAATGTGCAACGAGGCACTTATTGAAAGCAAAAATAAAACTCTACCCTACCTTACACTAACCAACAATGTTAGTGCTTAGACATGACCATTCACTAGTTGTTAAAAATAGCTGCCCTTCCTTGACAACAAATACTGATTTTCATGCTTATGGACAACTAAAAATAGATGAAGCACCTTAAGATGCTCAATAAATTGGTGCAAAGATTCATAAAGAATGTACATAAAATCACTCATTCCTTGAAAATAACCAACTGTATTGTTGGTTTGGAGTGAAAAGATAGTTTGAATCTATTGTCCTTTTATTGAAACTGCATCAGGCATACTTTGAATACCAGTCCTAGAAAGATACCTGATTGGGCATCCTCTTGAGAGGTTAAACTGATAACTCCTTTTGCTGACTTCTCCCTTATCAACCACAACCTTCTTAATAACTTGATTACACTCAACACAAACCTTTGTCTTGAAAGGTGCTTCAATATCTATGTTTTGCCACCTTTTTTTCTCTACTTGAACAATCCCTTTTGGTGAATCAACCCCTGTACCTTCCAGCACCTGATTGTCTTCATTATTCACTAGCCTCGGCTTTTGATCGCTACAAGAGTTCAGCAGAGTGGCAAGCTCCCTACAAGCTAAACAGGTGGGATCTTGACAGTCAAACCTTGATATGTCTTGAAGAGATTGATCATTTTCAATTAATACAATTGACCGCTCTTCAAGGCAAGTTGCTTTCAACTCATTAATGTTGGCCTCTTCGGTGTAATACAAAGGAAGTTATGAAAAAAATTTGATGGTTGATCTAATTTATTTTTATGTTCAGAGTGATAGTTAGCAATATCCTCATGCAAAATAAGATTATCATCCTTGCTGTCATGGACTAGCAACTCACAAAAACCTTCAACATGCTCTTGTTGCTCCAAAACAACTGATAAGTTGAGCACCTGTAAACTGTCTTCCTCATTGTTAATAAATCCAGGTAACTGGTCAAACAAAGAAATTGAATTTTCCTCCTCAGGTGGCGTCTTGTCCAATGAAACCTTGACAACTTGTCTTTGCGACAGAAGACTTTCACCCTGTAGCCTTTCCATTATGCTTTCATTCATCTCATAAAAAGCATTGGAAAACTTTTCAAATGAATCAAAGTGTAAAGGATTCAATGTCAAGCTTGAAATTACCTCCTCTATACAGGCGTTATGCTCATTTTCAGTTGGAAACACACTATAAACAACAACAACCTCTTACTTGACATGTGATTTTTCTGTTTTGCTAGCACAAAAGGGGCTACAAGAATGTTCAGCTGCTGAAATAGGATTACTAAGTTCGTTACGAGGTGTTTCAAGTTGCTTTTGGCTACAAATTTGCTGTTGTATTGAAAGAGCACTCCTAAAACTTGGAATTTTGATTGGTTTAGAATCCACAACCCTTTCCTATTCAGTATTTAGCTACTCTAAATAGTAAACCTCCAAAGCTAAACACAATGGATTTGCATTTCTAATCTTCTCCATGATAAGTGAGCTATCCTGATCAATGGGCTGCTCTGTAAAAATCTTATCTTGAAAGGGCTGAATTTCGTCTTGAAAGGCTTGATCTAGAATGAAGGGAGTTGTTTGGACTTTATGATTTTGAGCAAACAAAAACTTCATCTGCTCTTCTTTTGCAGCTAACTCCCTTGCTAACTCCCTCTCGAGCCTTTATTCAAACTGTATCCGTTGAGTCTCCAACTCCTGCTCATGAAGGTAGGCCTGATAGTCTAACTCCTGTTGCTGTAAATCAAGCTCTTGTTGCCTCTTGTACTCTTCTATCTGCTTTGTAATGTATAACAATATGTCCTATGTTGCATTCATATTTTTCTTCATATCCTCAACCTCTTGGACTTGATTTTGGACACATAAATGTTGATATGAAGGTTGAGCAAGGGTGGGTGGGAGGTAAGCATGTTGAGCATGCTGATATGTTGTCGTAGCATGACTATTTGGAATAAAATCAATAGCATAATTGGCCTGATATGGCTGATAGGGTGATTAGTTGACAGTATTTTCATAGTAAGGGGGTGGGTATACATGATATCCATGAAAACCTGTCATTTCTACTCATATAAATGCTAGAAATCAGAATATTAAGCGTTGTATTTGAAACATACCAGCACTTGATCACTCGAAACCAATAGATGTGCTCGAAGTCACCAGGTATAAATTTGTACCTCTGAAAGGTGAAAATATGCTGCTGTATATACTAGGATAGCAGCTTATATCTTTGAATTTCTTCTCTGAAGTCATCTTCAAAGTCCCACTGGGTGTGCCAAAAACTGTTGTCAATTAGATTGCACCCGAACGCTTGAATAACTAAATTCAACAATCTGTTGAAACATTGGATCAAACTCAGGTTGTGGGTGACCTATAACAAGATTGAACCTCTGGATTCTAGGCCAGCTTCTTATATGATTCTCAAATTAATAACTGGTAAATTGTTGGAAAAGGGATAGAAGTACTTAAAGTAATGCTTAAACTGTAATGAAACCTATTGATGCACCTGATTGGAAATCTAATTGTAACCTAACTCACAAATAATCACTCAGCACTTTAATTCGCACAACCTGATTTGATGGCTCAATCACTTGAATGCTCTAAACAAAGGCTTTGACTTAATGCAATATTGAGGGAAAATGAAGTTTTCACGACTAAATTTATTAATCAAGTACATGCACAGTGTATAACCAGTGAACTTAAACTAAAATTGCATACAGATATGTGAAAAAGACAGAAAAATTAGAGGTTTCAGAACTGAAAACAAAGTAATTTTTTGATCAAATTCCTCACAATAACGATGCCTGAAATCTAGAAGGCAAACTTGAAAATACTAAAAAATTAAAAGGAATCCTTTGCAAATCATAAACTAATGAACCTGTAAAACACTGTTGTATTAATCTGAAAGCTGAGTTACATGAAAATTCACTTTGCAGAATACAAAGGCTGAATAATGAGAACTAGAGGAAAAAAAATAAACTTTTTCCAATATATACAATGAGAATGCACTTCAAAGTGCATGAACACGAAATTTAAAGTCAATTTCAGTGAGAATATGATAATTCCAAGGAAAAATTCAAGTAGAAATAAATATCTTCAAAAGAAGAGCTCAAACTAATGCAAAAATGAGTGAACTCGGATTCCAACTGGCTGTCAACTCGTAACTGATCCAAGGGGCATTCAAATTGAACTGAAAATCCCCAAAAAGTGTGCTAAAGCATGCAAAACTGTCTCATTTTTGTCAATTTTCCCATGCACATTGGAACTCCATCTTTATGTCTAAATCAATCATGCATGATTGGGGAAATAACTTAATGTTAATGTTTTCATTTTAAAATAGTTAAATTAATTAAATGATTTATATTTTCATCATTTAATGAATTAACTTCACATGGTATAATGCAAACCTAAAACATTAAAGTTAATGCCAAATTAGAAACTTGGCTTCACAACTGACAGCTTCATGCATATTATAGAATTGGCATATGTTTTAATCGGCCACCACACTTGACATATATTTGATTGGTCCTCATGGCACATTATTAGGTTTTTGATTTTAGAGTCATTGACCCCATGGCATATTTGATTTCCAAAACATCTCTTAAGAATATAAATCAAAAGGATGTCTTCATTCGGGTTAGGGTACTTCTAAAATCCAGGCTAAACCCTAAATGATTTTTATCTCTTTAACTCTCAAGTTCACTACTGGAGCTGCGCCACCATGCATGAAGATAGAGCTTCAACTGGAATTCTATTATGCAAAAAAGGCTTAAAACATAGTAAGTTCTCCTTGCACTGGGAGGAACTCGAATCTTTTCCTTTTAATCTGCAAATACATGGGAGTATTGAATCTATATTGAGCTTGTTGTATATGCAAAAAATGAAATCCAGGCCCTGGCACTTCCATTGTTGTATTTGAAAACTTTCCTTTATACTCTATATTCTATTCATGATAGTTTTTCATTGTTGAATACCATTGAAAAATAAACAAGACTTTAACTCTTCTTGTGCTGCGCTAGGTCTTCTCCATGGATTTCTAATCTTGTACAGGCTACAGCCTCTTTGTCTTATATTTTTCTTCATTTGTGGATAAGACTTTTTTATGTAGGCGGCCATGAGATGGGTTTATTTTTTTAGTATTCTCCACTCCTTGAGAAAACTCGTACCTACTGGAAAAGCTCCAAATCATCAAACAAAAGACATTTCTATGCACAAATATTGCGTATTTTTGTTGTTTCCTGTGCATATTATGAAGCCGCCATATGCTTTAATGAAACAAACCTGGTATGAGGGTTTTGAAACAAGTTTTATAATGGCCCAGTATCTTAGATTATGCTTTTAATTACCTCGAAGAGATGTCACCTCATGACATGGTATGACTATAGAATGCACATAAAAAATGGATTTTGCAAGGAAACTCTCAAAATCTTTGAACTAATACACTCTAGAATCACCAATGGAAATAACCCTTGCTGATGCACTATTGTCTCCTTGATGATAAAGATAAAAATGCACTGCCTTTCTCTTTTGTTGACTTCCTTTTAGCTTACACATTCATGCCTGTAAATCTGTTGTTGCTTTTCCTGTAAGTGCACTTTTAAATGCTTTGATTTGGCACATTTTCTTTCTCTTTTTTGAATCCTTCATTATAGTCATTATTATCACTGCCACCTTAAATTGTTAAAGGATTGTGAATGAACTAATATTGAATTTCAAAACTGTAACAAGCTGCTCACTAACAGCCCCAACTATTGTAAACACACAACCCTACCTAGTAGAGGGGCCATCATTGTTTATACAAGCTTATTTCTTTTTTGCATCTTTAACTCTCCCCTTTGCCTTGTTGTTATTCTTAATGCCTATGCACATATTTTTCTTCATGAAAATAGTGAGATCTCATAGCTCTTGGATGTTTGATCACTGCTTTTTGATTTAATGCCATTACATTAACTTGAATGTACAGGCCGAGTCTCCATTTGATCTGGCTACTATCATTTGGCATTTTGAAACATGTGTGCCCATTTACCTTTATCAATTTCGTAGTAGCAGTGATAATAATGATTGTCCCTCACTCATGAATTTCTCATGAATGAATGTTGTTTTTTGCTTTGTAGTTGTAAGAAACAAATTAAATTTCTGAATGCTATACTTCCATTTGACACTGTGCAACGCTGTCACAAATATTTACTGCTCTTTTCTAGTTGGTGCAAATTTATTCATCATTTCAAGCTTCCATTTGGCTTTTCTTAATGTCAATGATGCCTTTCCAGTCTTTATGACTGTCATAAACTTCTGTAACCATTTTTTTCGTCACCATGAACATTGTAGCAACAGTCTTATCTATGATTATTCTTTTAAATCAAGCCCTCATTATGATGTTAAGTCTTCTTTAGACTACGCATGTACTTTGGAGTTGTAAGAAATGATTGAATTTCTGAATTCTCTGCTTTCCCTTTAGTATAAAGGGGCTCAATGCCTCATCAAAGTGTAAATATAAATGAAAGGAAAAGCTGAACCAAAAGATGATAAATGCAATCAATGCTCTTTTGACATGCTTCTTTGATTATTTTATTGAATGATAAGCAAAAGATAATTGCTCAATCTGTTTTCACCATGTTGAATTGGACTGCTTTTATTATTTGATATTGCTTTACAACAGTCCTGTTTGATGACTGCAATACTTGATGACTCTCATGTAATAATGTGAATTAGAGGTGTCCATATGATATGCCGGGCTCTACCCTTGTGGGAGCTCGTTTTACTCCACATATCTGATAAGATGATCATGAACATGATGAACCTATTCCTGCACATTGAAACAAACATGTTAGAAAAACAAAAAAAATTGAAAGCTTCCATTTAATTTCGTGTTCCTTGATTCTTAGCCTTTGTAACTCAATCATCTGGTGAATGCTTGATTTGATGGAAATTACATTCCTATTGGTAGCATAGGCATAGAGTAGAATGTAATTCATCATTTCTTAGAGTACACCTCTAACACCATCCTTTTACAATTTTGCAAGTTCATGGAGCGTGGAAACGAGTCTACTATAGCTTGGAGACGCGGCGACTGAAGACATCAAGCGAAGTGATTCATCATCACAGGAAATGATGAATTGCTCCTCTTATTTGCATTTACGTTATTTTCAGTAGTGTAGCTTTTATTTAATTTTGTATTCACTATTTGATTGTCAAAATCAAATTCAGTTACTCTCACGGCTTGTGCGAGATTCAGTGTTTTTACAAAATGAATAAAAGGCATTATTATGCAAATTTTCAATTTTCTGTTTCAAATACTTGCACAATAAAACTGTAATTCAGACGTAATATGATCTTTAGGATGGACAATGAATACTTTAGCATCAAAACTGGAATTTTTTTTGTACCTATCAATGATGAGTCTGACTCAGCTCTACTTTTTTGAGCTGGTAGTGAAAAATAGGTAACAAATTGGCAACCTCTGCGGAGTGTTTTCCTACTAAACACTATAGACTAGTTGCCTAGTATATCCTTTGGGCATGGAGTCTATCTCTGCTCTTCAAACTTTTGAAAACTCCTATAACTCAGCAACAAACCAAACAAACTGAAAGAACTAATGCAACTCTGTTGAAGACAGAGTTTGGAAAACCAGGTGCAACAACTACACTTATTTAAAGCAAAACAATATTGGAATGAAAATGTGCAACAAGGCACTTATTGAAAGCAAAACTAAAAATCTACCCTACCCTACACTAACCAACAATGTTAGTGCTTAGACATGACCATTCACTGGTTGTGAGAAATAGCTGCCCTTCCTTGACTACAAATACTGATTTTCACACTTATGGATAGCTTAAAATAGATGAAGCACCTTAAGATGCTCAATAAATTGGTGCAAAGCTTCATAAAGAATGTACACAAAATCACTCATTCCTTGAAAATAACCAACTGTGTTGTTGGTTTGGAGTGAAAAGACAGGTTGAATCTGTTGTCCTTTTATTGAAACTGCATCAGGCATACTTTGAATACTAGTCCTAGAAAGATACCTGATTGGGCATCCTCTTGAGAGGTTAAACTAATAACTCCTTTTGCTAACTTCTCCCTTATAAACCACAACCTCCTTAATCACTTGATTACATTGAACACAAACCTTTGTCTTGAAAGGTGCTTCAATATCTATGTTTTGCCACCTTTTTTTCTCTACTTGAACAATCCCTTTTTGTGAATCAACCCCTGTACCTTCCAACACCTAATTGTCTTCATTATTCACTAGCCTAGGCTTTTGATCGCTACAAGAGTTCAACATAGTGGAAAACTCCCTACAAGCTAAACAGGTGGGATCTTGACAGTCAAACCTTGATATGTCTTGAAGAGATTGATCATTTTCAATTAATACACTTGACTACTCTTCAAGGCAAGCTACTTTCAACTCATTCATGCTGGCTCTTCGGTGTAATACAAAGGAAGTTCTGAATTTTTTTTTGATGGCTGATCTAATTTATTTTTATGTTCAGAGTGATAGTCAGTAATATCCTCATGCAAAATAAGATTATCATCCTTGTTGTCATGGATTAGCAACTCACAAAAATCTTCAACGTGCTCTTGTTGCTCCAAAACAACTGATAAGTTGAGCACCTGTAAACTGTCTTCCTCATTGTCAATAAATCCAGGTAGCTGGTCAAACAAAGAAATTGAATTTTCCTCCTCAAGTGGTGTCTTGTCCAATGAAACCTTGACAACTTGTCTTTGCGACATAAGACTTTCACCCTGTAGCCTTTCCATTATGCTTTCGTTCATCCCATAAAAAGCATTGGAAAACTTTTCAAACGAATCAAAGTGTAAAGGATTAAATGTAAAGCTTGAAATTACCTCCTCTATACAGGTGTTATGTTCATTTTCAGCTGGAAACACACTATAAACAACAACAACCTCTTGCTTGACATGTGATTTTTCTATTTTGCTGGCACAAAAGGGGCTGCAAGAATGTTCAACTGCTGAAATAGGATTACTAAGTTCATTATGAGGTGTTTCAGGCTGCTCTTGGCTACAAATTTGCTGTTGTATTGAAAGAGCACTCCTAAAACTTGGAATTTTGATTGGTTTAGAGTCCACAACCCTTTCCTGTTCAGTCTTTAGCTACTCTAAATGGTAAACCTCCAAAGCTAAACACAATGGATTTACATTTCTAATCTTCTCCATGATAAGTGAGCTATCCTGATCAATGGGCTACTCTATAAAAACCTCATCTTGAAAGGGCTGGATTTCACTTGAAAGGCCTGATCTGGAATGAAGGGAGTTGTTTAGACTTCATGATTTTGAACAAAAAAAAACTTCATCTGCTCTTCTTTTGTAGCTAACTCCCTCTCGAGCCTTTCTTCAAACTGTATCCGGTGAGTCTCCAACTCCTGCTCATGATGGTAGGCCTAATAGTCTAACTCCTATTGCTGTAAATCAAGCTCTTGTTGCCTCTTGTACTCTTGTATCTTCTTTGTAATGTCTAACAATATGTCCTTTGTTGCATTAATGTTTTTCTTCATATCCTCAACCTCTTGGACTTGATTTTGGACACATAAATGTTGATATGAAGGTTGAGCAAGGGTGGGTGGAAGGTAAGCATGTTGAGCATGCTGATATGTTCCCGTAGCATGACTGTTTGGAATAAAATCAGCATCGTAATTGGCCTGATATGGCTGATAGGGTGATTGGTTGACAGTATTTTCATAGTAAGGGGGTGGGTATACATGATATCCATGAAATCCTGTCATTTCTACTCATATAAATGCTGGAGATCAGAATATTAAGCGTTGTATTTGAAACATACCAGCACTTGATCACTCGAAATCAATAGATGTGCTCAAAGTCGCCAGGTATAAATTTGTACCTCTGAAAGGTGAAAATATGCTGTTGTATATACTAGGACAACAACTTGTATCTTTGAATTTCTTCTCTAAAGTGATCTTCAGAGTCCCACCGGGCGTGCCAAAAACTGTTGTCAATCAGATTGCACCCGAATGCTTGAATAACTAAATTCAACAATTTGTTGAAACATTGGATCAAACTCAGGTTGTGGGTGACCTATAATGATATTGAACCTCTGGATTCTAGGCCAACTTCCTATATGATTCTGAAATTAATAACTGGTAAATTGTTGGAAAAGGGATAGAAGTATTGAAAGTAATGCTTAAACTGTAATGAAACCTATTGATGCACCTGATTGGAAATCTAATTGCAACCTAACTCACAAATAATCACTCAACACTTTAATTCGCACAACCTAATTTGATTGCTCAATCACTTGAATGCTCTAAACAAAGGCTTTGACTTAATGCAATATTGAGGGAAAACAAAGTTTTGACGACTAAATTGATTAATCAAATACATGCGCAATGTATAACTAGTGAACTTAAACTAAAATTGCATACAGATATGTGAAAAAGATAGAAAAATTAGAGGTTTCAGAACTGAAAACACAGTAATTTTTTGATCAAATTCCTCACAATAACGATGCCTGAAATCTAGAAGGAAAACTCAAAAATACTAAAAAGTTGAAAGGAATCCTTTGCAAATTATAAACTAATGAACCTATAAAACACTGCTGTATTAATCTGAAAGCTGAGTTACATGACAGTTCACTTTGCAGAATGCAAAGGCTAAATAATGAGAACTAGAGGAAAAAAGATAAATTTTTTCCAATATATACAATGAGAATGCACTTCAAAGTGCATGAACACGAAATTTAAAGTCAATTTCAATGAGAAAATGATAATTCCAAGGAAAAATTAGAGTAGAAATAAATATCTTGAAAAGAAGAGCTCAAACTCGTGCAAAAATGAGTGAACTCGGGTTCCAATTGGCTGTCAACTCATAATTGTTCCAAGGGGCATTCAAACTAAACTAAAAATCCCCAAAAAGTGGGCTAAAGCATGCAAAACTGTCTCGTTTTTGTCAATTCGCCCATGCACATTGGAACTCCATCTTTATGTCTAAATCAATCATGCATGATTGGGGAAATAACTTAATGTTAATGTTTGCATTTTAAAATAGTTAAATTAATTAAATGATTTATATTTTCATCATTTAATGAATTAACTTCACATGGTATAATGCAAACCTAAAACATTAAAGTTAATGCCAAATTAGAAACTTGGCTTCACAACTGACAGCTTCATGCATACTATATAATTGGCATATGTTTTAATCGGCCACCACACTTGACATATATTTGATCGGTCCTCATGGCACATTATTAGGTTTTTGATTTTAGAGTCATTGACCCCGTGGCATATTTGATTTTCAAAACATCTCTTAAGAATATAAATCAAAAGGATGTCTTCATTTGGGTTAGGGCACTTCTAAAACCCAGGTTAAACCCTAAATGAATTTTATCTCTTTAACTCTCGAGTTCACTGCTGGAGCTGCACCGCCATGCATGAAGATAGGGCTTCAACTGGAATTCTATTATGAAAACAAGGCTTAAAACATAGTAAGCTCTCCTTGCACAGAGAGGAACTCAAATCTTTTCCTTTTAATCTGCAAATACTTGGGAGTATTGAATCTGTATTGAGCTTGTTGTATTTGCAAAAAATGAAATCCAGGCCCTGGCACTTCCATTGTTGTATTTGAAAACTTTCCTTTATACTCTATATTCTATTCATGATATTTTTTCATTGTTGAATACCATTGAAAAATAAACAAGACTTTAACTCTTCCTGTGCTACGCTGGGTATTCTCCATGGATTTCTAATCTTGTACAGGCTGCCTCTTTGTCTTATATTTTGCTTCATTTGTGGATAAGACTTTTTTATGCAGGCCGCCATGAGATGGGGTTTTTTTTTTAGTATTCTCCACTCCTTGAGAAAACTTGTACCTACTAGAAAAGCTCAAAATCATCGAACAAAAGTCACTTCTATGCACAAATATTGTGTATTTTTTTTATTTCCTGTGCATATTATGAAGCCGCCATATGCTTTAATGAAACAAACTTGGTATGAGGGTTTTGAAACAAGTTTTGTAATGGCCCAGTATCTTAGATTATGCTTTTAATTACCTCAAAGAGATGTCACCTCATAACGTGGTATGACTGTAGCATGCACATAAAAATGGATTTTCCAAGGAAACTCTCGAAATATTTGAACTAATACACTCTGGACTCATCGATGGAAATAACCCTTGCTGATGCACTATTGTCTCCTTGATGATAAAGATAAAAATGCACTATCTTTCTCTTTTGTTAACTGCATTTCATCTTACACATTCATGCCTGTAAATCTATTGTTGCTTTTCCTATAAGTGAACACTTTTAAATGCTTTGATTTGGCACATTTTCTTTCTCTTTTCTGAATCCTTCATTATAGTCACTATTATCACTGCCACCTTAAATTGTTAAAGGATTGTGAATGAACTGATATTGAATTTCAAAACTATAACAAGCTGCTCACTAACAGCCCCAACTATTTTAAACACACAACCCTACCTAGTAGAGAGGCCATCATTATTTATACAAGCTTATTTCTTGTTTGCACCTTTAACTCTCCCCTTTGCCTGGTTGTTATTCTTAATGCCTATGCACAAATTTTTCTTCATGAAAATAGTGAGATCTCACGGCTCTTGGATGTTTTATCACTACTTTTGATTTAATGCCATTACATTAACTTGAATTTACATGTTGAGTCTCCATTTGATCTGGCTACCATCATTTGGCATTTTGAAACACATGTGCCCATTTATCTTTATCAATTTCCTAGCAGCAGTGATAATAATGGTTGTCCTTGACTCTTATGAAGTTCTCATGAATGAATGTTGTTATGTGCTTTGTAGTTGTAAGAAACAAATTAAATTGTTGAATGCTCTGCTTCTATTTGACACTGTGCAACGCTGTCCCAAATCTTTACTGCTCTTTTCTGGCTGGTTCAAATTTATTTGTCATTTCAAGCTTCCATTTGGATTTTCTTAATGTCAAGGATGCCTTTGCAGTCCTTTACGATTGTCATAAACTTTTGTAACCATTTTTTTCATCACCATGAACGCTGTAGCAGCAGTCTTATTTATGATTATTCTTTTAAATGAAGCCCTTAGTATGATGTTAAGTCTTTCGTAGACTGCGCATGTACTTTGGAGTTTTAAGAAATGATTGAATTGCTGAATGCTCTGCTTTCCTTTCAGTATAAAGGGGATCAATGCCTCATCAAAGTGTAAATATAGATGAAAGGAGAGCTGAAACACGAGATGATAAATGCAATCAATGCTCTTTTGACATGCTTCTTTGATTATTTTATTGAATGATAGGCAAAAGATAATTGCTCAATCTGTTTTCACCATGCTGAATTGGACTGCTTTTATTATTTGATATTGCTTTACAACAATCTTGTTTGATGACTGCAATACTTGATGACTCTCATTCAATAATGTGAATGAGAGGTGTCCATATGATATGCTGGGCTCTACCCTTGTGGGAGCCCGTTTTACTCCACATATCTGATAAGATGATCACGAACATGATGAACCTGTTCCTGCACATTGGAACAAACATGAACTGACAAAACTAAAAAAACTGAAAGCTTCGATTTAATTTCATGTTCCTTGATTCTCAGCCTTTGTAACTCAATCATCTGGTGAATGCCTGATTTGATGCAAATTACATTCCTGTTGGTAGCGTAGGCATAGAGTAGAATGTAATTCATCATTGCTTAGAGTACACCTCTAACACCATCCTTTTACAATTTTGCATGTTCATGGAGCGTGGAAACGAGTTTGCTGTAGCTTAGAGACGCGATGACTGGAGACATCAAGCGAAAGTGATTCATCATCACAGGCAATGATGAATTGCTCCTCTTCTTTGTGCTTACATTATTTTCAGTAGCATAGCTTTTATTTAATTTTGTATTCACTATTTGATTGTCATAATCAAATTCAGTTACTCTTGCGGCTTGTGTGAGATTCAATATTTTTACAAAATGAATAAAAGGCATTATTATGCAAATTTTCAATTTTCTGTTTCAAATACTTGCAGAATAAAATTGTAATTCAGATGTAATCTGATCATTATGATGAACAATGAATACTTTAGCATCAAAACTTGAAAATTTTCTGTACCTATCAATGATGAGTCCGACTTAGCTCTACCTATTTTAGCTGGTAGTGAAAAATAGGTAACAATAACATCCCTCCTTATCAAATGAATGCACCAAGTGACGTCTTGACCTTACAAATCCAAAACCTAAACCTAAGGATATCAAAAATTCAAATTGGAAAACGAAATAAGAGCAACACTCTACAATACATATGTACATAAACCTTCGATTATTCCATAACCATGATACCCTTCCCTAAGAACTTTGAAATGCCAAAATTTTCCAAATACAAGGGAGGAGGAGATCTAATAGAAAATGTACAAGGATTCTTAGTAGCTTTTCCCATAAAGTCTTGATGATGTAGGTGGTTTTCTCATCTACCGTGTATCAAAACCGTTGATGAATTGTCAGACAAGTTTGTTAACCACTTCTCCTATAACATAGGTCAAGACATAATGGTACTCAACCTATACAATATTAAATAAAACCAAGGGGGATCCTTTGCTTCATACCTATAGAGATGGAGACACAAAGCTAGTAAGTGTAAGTGGCCTGTTCTTGAAAAACAACTAGTGGAAATCTGTCTTTTACCTTCAAGGGGAAATTAGCTATCAACTCACCATGTTATGTCCTAGCAATTTTGAAGAAATCATCAAAAAAGGGTTAGTCATCAAAAGAGACCTCATAAAAAGAGGAATCATTAAACTCTATAACAACAAGGACTAAGCTTCTATTTCTAATGAAAAACCTAAACTATGGGTAAAGAACAAGAACGCTACAAACGATGGAATAGTTGATGCCTAATTTATGGGAAACATACAACCTCCTAACAATCCACAAAATAATGTCCAAGAAACTCAAACAAAATATCATCAAAATAACACACAAAACAACCAACATATGTATCCTCAAAACAACCAACAAAATAACTAACAAACAAATCAAGGTCAGGATAATCAAAGAGGGTCACCAAGGAAAAGTAATGAAACTAGGAGAAAGTTCACTCCATTGGGAGAATTTCTTGAGGTGATTATGTGTAAACTCGTTCAAATGAACCTTATCAAGCTTCCTGATAGAACAAACTATGAAGAACCAAACTTTAAACCCCCTTGGTACAATGAGAATGATCAATGTGAATTCCACAAAATCAAGGGTCACATAATGAACAACTGCATAAGGCTTCAAAACATTGTACAAGACTTGATAGAAAAAGGAGAGCTCAAAATTGAACATCATCCTAGGCCTTCCAAAAATAGAGACATGGGAACCTACAAGGATCCAATCCCCAATAATTCTAGAGGAAATGAAAAAGGTAAGGGACAAGATTACCGAAAAGCTAACTTCACCTACGATGAAGTTGTAGGAACCATCTGTCAGGCTGATCACAATATCAATGTCATAACCATACTTGGAAAATACCTTGAGTGTAATGTCACTAGACGAAGAGGGAAAGTCATGATCCAAGGAGCCCCACCTCAAGAAAAATCCATCATTAAGCCTTCAAATGAATACAACATTATTGATAAATTAAAGGAAACTCTAGTACTAATCTCTATCCTTAAGCTTCTAAAGTTATCACCTGCACATAAAGAGATCCTAGAGAAAGCTCTCATTGAATCTTTAGTGCCTAAAATATGGACAGTGAGCAATTTCAAGCCATGGTTGGTACCATCACTTCCCCCCATCACTTGGTATTTTCTAAAAAAGACCTTCCCTAAAGATCCTTTCATAATCAAGCTCTATATCTCGAGGTTTGTGTCCATAAACAAAAGATCAAGAGAGTCCTAATAGATAGAGGTTGAAGTTTAAACATTTTTACCTTGAAACTAATAAAATAGTCGAGATATTCTGATGACGTGATCAACACAAACAAAAGTATCACCATAAGGGCCTATGATGATATGGAGAGAAATTTTGAGGGCACAACTAGACTTCCAATTTAAGTGGGGATAGCAATAGTAGAAATGACTTGTCATGTACTGGATCTTGAGTTACCTATAACCTTCTCTTAGGACGTCCATGGATCCATGCAATGCAAGAGGTCCCTTCAACGTTCCATCAATACTTAAAATTTCCTTTCAATGATAAGGAAGTTACAATATACTCTTATCTTGAACCCTTCCATTACTGCACAAACTTGGAGGAGAAATACAAAACACTTCTTCAAATACCTAGTAATGACATATCCTTCCACTCTTTTTTTTATGTCAACCCAACATCACTAGCTTCATCCTAAAAAATATATACATCAACCAATCCACCAAAATCCAACCTTAAGATCCAAGTACTTGACAAGGGCTATTAAAAATACCATTTCAAACAATCCTTTTGCATTGGGGAGCTTCCCCTGTCACCAAAATCCTACGGGTGACCAAAGGAAATCAAGCATATTCAAGCTGTCACATATGGAGTCAAACCTACTATTTTCACCAAGTGGGTAAACATGAAGGATGAAGTGGTGTTTTAAGAGGACCTCTCATTGTGGCTCTACAAAGAACAACAAGAGGAACACTAACAACTACATCCCATTCCTGTGGATCCTAACAATAAATGTTATCAACTAAAAAAAAATATGGGATACATTGGAAAGGTGGCCTTGGTCTACACGAACAAGGTATGAGAGAATCAATCATAATAGAACAACATAAGAAGAACATGGGACTAGGTTATGGCTCAATAGATGTGGTTACCCCAAGCATTGAAACTACCATTTGTCAAGAAATAACTCCTACCATCATTGAAGACATCAGATGGCTACCATGCTGAAATAGATTCCAACGAATGGGAATGGGAATCTTACGCCTCTAGTGACTATGACCTAGGTACCCTTTGGGGCCTTGATGAATATGCTATCCTTATCCTTTCCACATCCTCCATAATCTTTGCTGATAATGATGATAACCTAACCTTCACCCATAGTTGATCGATTAGGATCAACATCATGTACTTGTTGTGGACCAATTCCAAAATAACGAAGCTATTGTTGAGTTCATGGGACTCTAGAATGGTATACCACAAGGAAATTACAAGGCTGGTTTTATCACAAGGAGCCTACTTTGGAGGGAATATTGCATCCTCTAGTCGCAAAATTGAAATGAAAAATATAAAAATCAAAATAAGATCCCCTAGGGAAAACCACAATGTGGCTCTATTAGATCATGAAAAATAAAAACAAAGGATGTATCTGAGGGTGAAAACCTCTTTGAGGCACCTAAGGATGGATGATTCAATCTCCCCATCATAGAGTATCAAGAACAATCAATATTATTGGTTGAAGGTTTTGAACCTATCAGCATAGGAACAACAAAGGCACTTAAGGTAACATATCATGCAAATTCCTTAGATCCTGAGGAAAGAGTCAACTTCTCGACATTTATCAAGGAATGTAAGATCAATTTCACTTGGACATATGCAGATATGCCTAGGTTGGATATAGCTTTAGTGGTACATCATCCAATGGTCTTCCCTGCAATGAAATCAACTAAGAAAAAGCTTCACAAGATGCACCCACTAATAGCACTATTAGTCAAGGTGGAGCTTTAGAAACTGCTAGACGTAGGATTCATCAGACCCATAGATTATCCTGAGTGGGTATCCAACCTTGTACCAGTGTCAAAACCAACTGGGGGCATACAAATTTTTATAGACTTCAAAGATCTTAACAAGGCATTCCCTAAGGATGACTTCCCCCTTCCCAACATTGACATAATAGTGGATCTAATTGCTGGTCATGAAACACTTTCACTAATGGAAGGAATTTTTTGTACAACTAGATAAAGATAGCCCCTAAAGATCAACACAAAATGAATTTTACTTGTGCTTAGGGAAATTTTTGTTGGAATGTCATGCCATTTGGCTTGAAGAATGTAGAAGCCACATACGAAAGAGAAATTACTACTATATTCCATGACATGTTTCACATTACTATGGAGGACTATGTAGATGATTTGTTGGCTAAATCCATCAAAAGATAAGAACACCTAGCTAATTTAGCTAGGATATTTGACAACCTAGAGAAGTATAACTTGTGTCTAAATCCAAAGAAATGTGTGTTTGGAATAACATTTGGGAAATTGTTGGGCTACATTATATCCAGAAGAGGTATTGAGTTGGATCCCGACAAGGTCAAGGCTATCCTAGAAATTCCTCCCTCAAGAACATTGAAACAATTGTACAGTCTACAAGGAAAGCTTCAGTCTATCTCAAGGTTTATTGCAAACTAGTAGATAAATTTCATCCATTCACACACCCGCTCCATAAATATATAACAATCAAATCAAATGGAAGGTGTGATCAAGATTTTCAATAGGTGAAGGACTATTTTCTCAATCCCCCTGTATTGATGCCTTCAATTTAGGATAAATCAATGATTTTATATGTATCCACAACAATAGTAGCTTTGGGAGATCTATTGGCAAAAATTAATGAACAAAACAAAGAAAGAGTAGTTTTCTACATCAGTGGTACCCTAGTTGGATATGAGTTAAATTATAC
The DNA here is from genome assembly GCA_007258455.2 of Sequoia sempervirens. Classification (NCBI taxonomy): domain Eukaryota; kingdom Viridiplantae; phylum Streptophyta; class Pinopsida; order Cupressales; family Cupressaceae; genus Sequoia; species Sequoia sempervirens. The sequence continues at coordinate 120,447 of VDFB02263869.1, forward strand.
ACCTATTGAATGAGCATTTCTATCGGTTGTCTTCATGGCACAAAATCTTAGGCATTACATTTTAAACAGATAAATCAAGTTTATATCTAAAGTAGACCCTTTGAAATATCTCTTGAAAAAATAAACTCTTATAGGAAGAATCGCTAAGTGGTTCATGATACTTAGTGGATTTGACATAGAATATGTTGATAGGAAATCCATCAAGGGACAAGTGATAGTAGACCAACTAGAAAAAGCACCTATTGAAGATAATCAACCACTCATAGCAGAATTTCCAAATGAGAGCATCCTACTAACAACTCTCTTAACCCGTTAGACTTGTACTTAGATGAATCCCATAATCAATATGGCTCAGGGGTCGGTATCCTATTTATTACACCACAAGGAGACAATATACCCAAAGCATGCAATATTTCCTTCCCCTGTACGAAAAATATAGTTGAGTATGAAGCACTGATCACCGGACTGAAAATGGCTATAGAATAGAAAATTAAAGAACTACAAGTCTATGGTGATTCCTAGCTGGTCATAAGGTAGGTAAATGGTGAATACCGGACTAAAGATGACAAGATTATGCTATACAAGAGAATGGTGGATAGTTTCAAGTAATACTTTTTGGTCATCATCTTTGAACATATGCCAAGGGTTAACAATAAAGCTTGCGATGCTATGGCCACTATTGGTTCACTCCTTGACATACTTGAGAACGTTCCTAGATATGAATTCTTAGTGGAATAGTTGCTTATACCAACATTTGATATCCCATAATTTGAACTCATATGTGATGTTGTTGGTCCTGACTCACCTTGTTATGAAGACACATTCACCTATATCCAACACGGAATCATACCACCCCATCAAACAACTAATCAAAAGAAAACCTTTATTTACCAAACTTCCCGATTGACCATCCTTGGAGATATCCTATATCATCGAAGCCTCAATGGTACATTACTCCACTATCTCAATGCGAAAGAAGTGAAAATTTCCTTGCAAAAGGTACATGAAGGTGTTTGTGGATCCCATGCTAGTGGACCTAACCTATTTCATAAGTTGCTACAAGAAGGGTACTACTAGCCCTCACTGGATCCAGAAGAAATTCATTTTTCCAAGAAGTATACTCAATGCCAACAACATGGAGATCTTGTGCATGCACCTACACAAGAATTACATCCTATCACCACTCCATGACCCTTGTCTTAGTGGGGACTTGAATTAATAGGAAAGATATCACAACCTCAACCAACATACACAAATTCATCATCACTACTATGGAGTACTTCACAAAATAGATAGAAGCTATTCCTTTAACTTATATCACAGGGAAACAAATAACTAATTTCATTCTTAACTATTTGATCTATCGATATGGTATCCCATAGATTATCATAACAAATAATGGAACTCCGTTTAAGAACCAAGATGTCTATGAGCTTTGCTCGAGATTCTATATCCAACACTTTTTTTCAACTCCATATTATCCCCAAGGAAATGGATAGGTCGAAGCATCTAATAAGACCATCCTAAAAATCCTAAAGAAAATTGTTATTGACGCCGACCGTGACTAGCACCAATAGCTAAAGCCAACCTTATAGGCCTATAAAACTAGCATCCACACACCTAAAGGTGTGACTCTCTTTTCCTTGGTCTACGAATTCAAAGAAATATTGCCTATAGAGGTTGAAATTCCATCCCTGAGAGTATCATTGAAGGATCTTGTAAGCAACAGAGAATATCGATTATCTAGACTCAACGAGCTTGAAATCCTAAATGAAATATGATTGAGTGCATTAAACCATCTTTAGGACTATCAAAATCAGCTCAAGCAAAGATACAATAAGAGAATAAAAAGCAGGAACTTTCAAGTTCGTGACTTGATCTTGAAGGAAAATTAGAAAATCCAACTAAATCAAGATGGGAAAGGTAAGTTTGAACCAAATTGGATAGATCCCTACATCATTATAGCAAGCTACTAGAGCATATAAGTTTGATACACCAGAAGGAGAACCTCTAGTTGAACCTCTTAACAACAGTCATCTAAAGAAGTTCTACACCTAAGCGTATCAGAATATCCCAAGCAAAAAAGTGAAAAAAGGAAAAAAAAATCAAGAAAATAGTAAAAAGAAATGAATCATCCTTTAAGTGAAAACAACCTTGTGGCACTTCTAGGATTGATACCACAGTGAAAACCTAGTAAACAAATGCTACATTTGAATAAGACCTACATCGTCATCTATCAACACTACCCATCTACTATCACATCCACTCCATCCATCGCCATAATTAAATGTGCACCCAACCATGGCTTGATAACTGATCAAGTGTTGAACCTTGCTACACCATCTCTATCCACCATACATTTTATCCACCTATCCCTAATAAAATGTAATATTATTTTGAACTAGGGGTGACCTCATGAAACTGGTAGTGGATTGGATACTTCTTCATCCCATCACTTGCAAAAAACTATCAAAATCAAAAAAATCTAGAAAATCATCAAAATCCAAAATAAAGTCATAAAACAAAAAATCCCAAAAGCATTGTAGGCTGTCTCCAAATGATCCACAATTGAGTTAAAATAAATCAAACTACATTGTCTTTGTGTGTAGAACATAGGAAAGGCCATCATCATTGAGCCCCTGAGGCACTAGGTCAGTCCCTTTAGGTCCCCCTCTTGGTCTCAAAATCTCTTGAGTATCTTGAAAACGTCAAAAACAACATCAAATAACCTAAAAAACACAAAAACATTCAAACAAAATCTTGAAAAACAAACCTATCCTTGTTATCACCTATCCATAATAAACTTTCTATCCATAATAAACAATCATCACCTTCAAATTTTGACAATGCAATCATCAAACAAAGCAAACATCAAAATCCACAACTTCCAAGCAAAGAAAAGAAATGACTGGATCATCATTAGACTAAAACAATGCTTAAGTATTAACTACCCTACCTGTTTAAAATCATCAACATCTTGACATGTGTCTTAAGGGATAAATCATTCCTACAATAGACAACATCGATGGATAACATCATGAAACATCAAAACATCTATGTCAAGTGATACTACAACATTGTTTATCTTTTGTGATCTTATCTTTTCGGTTTATCTTATTTCACGTTCCCAGGATCTCTCAAGGATGTCCATAAGGATTTAGAGAGGAAGGAATGGGTCATTGTTCATTGTTTTTCTGTATGCTCTATTTGTTGGATTTTTTTACAATACTACCATAGTGAATACTTGCTTTGTTCTGTGTGTGGAAGTCATTTTGGGGCAATTCGTATAGCGGTTGCATATGAGGTACTCCATACCTTTTGTGTAACTACTTTAATTTTTTTTTTAAACTTCTCACCCATACACTCTAACAGGGTTTCTGTATGTCTAGTATGAGCAAGAATACTCTTTGTTTGCAGAGTCAAATTCCATGCAATAGATACAAATCCACCTTGGCCATTAATACCATGGTGCATTGTGTCTATTTGCTACATTAATAAGGATTGCTAAAAACTACTTGGTCCTCCATGAAAGCAAAAGAAAACTCATCAATGCATGTAATCATATATCATTAATGTATAACATAATTCATGTCATCAAATCATCTCATCATTGCATCTCATCATAAATAATCCATGAATTTTCAGAAATTAGATCAATCATCTAACACTTCTATCTATTTCTAATCATATTAACATGTCTTCTGACTAACTGTTACCAATTTTTCGCTACAGCTCAATTGGTGGAGCTAATTAAATATTTTCATATTTGAAAGTGGAAAAATATAGTTATTTTTGCATATGCTTAAGTGCGGATTGCACTGCATTTATCATTCATCAAGTGACAGTTATGCAAGTGTTTTAAGAAAAATGAATTTTAGAAGTATTGCTCAAATTTTCACCAAATCAAATGTAGTACATAACTGAATATACAAATGATTAAGCATGGAATAATTCTTTCATTTATTTCATGAAGTGATTCACATTACATGTTTTCATTTGATTGCAAGAATACAAATGATAATACAACTTTGCATTTTAATGTTTTCTTTTAGAATGAAAATGAAAGAACAAAATTAAATATCCACACAAGCCGTGGTTTTAGCCGTTTCCATTCATGACAAGAAAGGAAATATACAACTAAAAGTGAAAAGAAAATAACATGGGACATATTTGTCATTGCCTGAGTTGGTCTTTGGTTGACGCCTCATAGCTTGCTTCATTTTGTTTCAGCTCCCGAATTTACTTGCAAAAGATTGAGAAGAACGTCAATTAAGAGCTCGGGATATGAACTATACTACATGCCATACTAACGAAGATATATTTCAATCCTTGCAATGCATAGAACCAACTAAAGAAAGGAACATAAACATGAACTGAGAAGAGAGAACATCATCATCACATATTGTTTTTATGCTAACATCGTTTGTTTCCTTGTGTAGGTATAGGAAGAGTCATGTAGCTGATTATCTTTTGAAGACCAAGCATGTGGAGAAAAACGGGCTCCCACAAGGGTAGAGCTTGGCATGCTACCCCTTATACATTACAAATGGGGCTAAGTGAAGGAATGCAATCATCATGTTTATCAGAACTATACAACTGAAAGAGTAAAGCAGAGTTCATTCATCAAAGCCATTAAGTCGACTGTTCACTCATAACAATCAAGTAATGTGTTTTTCTGAAAGCTACAAGTGGACAATTGACTTAAATGAGCTCAATAAATTCAATTGATTGCATCATTTTCATAATTGCAAATCTCAAATATTGTTGTACAATTTTCATTTTTTTTCCATGAGTGTTGTTTATGCATCTTGCTTCATGATGTTTCAATAGTGTTCATTCTCATGATGGTGATAGTGAACAGGCATACATAATGCCTCACTAATAAGAGCACTATTTAATAAAGGAAGCATGTTTTGAGTTTCAAAATTTTTCCATTTGGGAGAGAGCAAGACAATTTTTATTAAATGGAACATAAAAATGCATGAAGAGTGCCAAATAGGAAACAATGATATCATCTAATCAATGCTTGAACAGTACAGGTGAGAAACAAATATGAGGTTCTTTCTTTATGCCTTGCCAAGGAGATCTTGCATAAAGTTCAAAACAGAAAAGGAAGACACTCATTTTTTATAATTTTTGAGTATTGAAACTTTCTAAAGTTTTAACCAAAAGGAGAGTACAAAAATGCATAAGGTACAAAAGTTTAAAATGCAGATTTTTTATCACTCATGCTTTATGTGAGTTTTGATTCTGTGAGCAAACAAGATAACACAAAAAATGCTTTCATGAAGTGCAATAAGGGGTTGTTTGTAGTATAGTTTTCCATAAGGAAGTTCAAAACCCATATGGGTTTCTTTCTCATTTGCAGCAGAGTTTAGGAGTGGAGCTCATAAAGATAAAAGCAGTAAACTGGAAATTAAATGGAGCACAGGTCACATATACCCATTTTCAGAATGAAGGGTAAATAGCTAAAGAACATAAATGCAGTTGTACAAGAATTTCAAATACCCACATGAGTTTTTATCTCATAAATATAGTTTTCTTCAAAGTAACGTTTATCCATGTAAGTATTTTTACATAGTGCAGAATGTAAACGAAATGCCATGGTGGGTCAAGCCCAAATTTTGGCTATATAAAAAACATACAAATTCTTCATTATTTTCATAATACCCACATTGGGTTTTTGTCTTAGAATACAAAGGAGGTAAAATGTAATCATGGGTTGAGCCCAGAAAAGTCCTAGAATGCCTGGTTTTTGCATGCAATGGCACTGCCTGTACAATGGGCCTGCTTTTTGTTTAGAAAAGAGTAATCGTTCTTTTCAAAGACAAGATTTGAAACTATTTTTTTAGAAAAAAAGAACAAAGCAGAAATACAATGGAATGATGGAGTTGCCACATCTGCCATGGAAGAGTATAAAAGCCATGGTCAAGCTCTCAAGAGCTTCAATATGCAGAAGTTGACCTCTCATGGTCAAGGCACAAGATAGAGAATGTAAAAGGTGATCAAATAACCATCTCAAATATAATAGCTGCGGCTTGTTGACCCATAATATAAAAGGTCATAACCCATTTAGGGTTTGTCATTAAAGTGTAGGGTTTTCTGATAAAATGTCAAATGCCAAGCAAAAATGCCCAAATTCAAGTGTTTCCTTATAAAAAAACTCATCAAGAAACCTACAATGGTGCGGCCTATATGATGGCCACAAGTTTACAAATAGAATCATCTTTTTATAAAATATGAAGCTATCATAAGCTTTCTGTTGAATAGAAATAAGTGAGCACAGAGATTGAACGAAGGCTTACCCCATGCACACCTTTGGAGAAGTTCAACCCATGGCTAGCTCTTAAGAGCCCTCCAAACATAAAGCTCAGACTCTCCCAATGGCGACCGAGAGCTTAGAAGTAAAAAAAAAAGGGAGATACAAAGCTAGAATGCATAAAAAATTATATGAGTGGCCGCGGCCGCGGCCAAGAAATCTGTGTAAAAAACAAAGCAAAGAGTTCCAGAGAACTCATAGGAAAACTCACAAGAGATTCTTACCATCAGAGGATATGGAGATTCGACAGAGGCAGCGACAATGGAGCTCAAACTTCCTTCAAAAGCACTCAAACCCTAGCTCTTGGAGGCGGCACCCAGGCATAGCTATTTTCTTCAAAGCCAAGTGATACAAAATGATGCGAAAAAATGGGAGGAACGACAGTTTTGTCACTTAGGGTTTCTCAAACCCTAAGTTGACTAAGGAATTTTGCCTTATATTTAATGAATATCAATGCCCAAATCAAATACACATAGTGGTGGCCGATCCCTTATATTTTGTTTTGGAGATTATCAACTCCTAGGTCAAAGGCATATAATGGTGGCAGATTGCATCTATGCTTAGGCTCCCTTTCTGCATTGATACCTAGGCATTTCATTATGTTTTGATTTTATTATGTTCCTTGATTTCATTTATTGCCTTAGTATTATTATTTTTAATCGATTTTATAGAAATCAATTACAAGGGAAGGATAAATGATTTTGCCTTAGTTTTATTTTTATTGATTTTAAAGAAATCAATTTAAATATTCACGCCTTTATTATTTGTTTTTAATTGATTTTTTAGAAATCAATCATAGATTGGGGAATTATTTTCAAAAGGAGATAATATCCATTATTTTTATTATTTTTTAAGAAAATCAAGCATTGTAATTGGAGAAATAAGGTTGTGATTTTTTTGCAAAATATTTCAAAATCTTTAGTTGCAAAAAATTAATCAAATTGAGAAAATATAAGATCTGCAAGCTATGTAAATCAAGAATAAAACAAATTGTTTTATTCTTTGCTATTTTTAGCAGATTTATGAGTGATCTTCTTTTGGTTGGATTTGAATTCCTTGTTGGAGAGATAAGGTGTTTTTTTTGCTTTAAAAGCATATTTAACCTTTTTTGAGGAGCTTTTCAGTATGTACATGCAAAAGTGTGATTTTTTCTGCTTTTGTGTATACTTTTGGGACAATTTTGATACCTTTCCTTGAGCTTTCTTCTGGAGCTTGGATTAGGGTTTTGGGGATATATCTTGGGAAAACTTAGTGTTTTTTCTAGTTCAGATTATTGTTTCTTGCTCTGATACACTTCCCGAGAGCTTGTAAACTTTTTGTACTCAGTTTAGACAAATACACTCTTTCAGTTTCAATAAAGCAGCAGAGTTCTTCCCATTTTTCTGGTCTCAGTTTTGTGATGGAAATCTGATGTCTTTGTGTTTCAAATTTGAATCCTTATATGTCTTGTTGTTGTGAATCTTTGTTCAAAATTACATATTTTTAGGTTGCATGTTGTATTTAGTTCTTTTAGATCTTCATGCAAATCACTAATGAAAACATGTGCTAATAAGATTGTGAGGGCTATTGTGATAGAGAAACTATTGTGAGTGATAAAGTCTGAATTTTCATAAGTCTAGTGAATCATTTGTTAGTCATAGATTTTAATTTCAGTTATCCTTCTAACTCTTTCCTTCAAAAATCACTTAGAATAGGATCCATCATTCAGAGAACCAACTCACTCTGGAGATTCTCTTTTCACATAGATCACCCACATCTTAAAGGAGTTTCCATGTTTCAACAGATAGTTTGATTTCTTGCAAATCTGACAAAGGGTGCATATCTAATTGATAACACTAACATCTGCATCTTGCATCACAAAGTCATTAGTACCACATGCATCCTATATCCAAAAACTCATTAGTGCATATCATGTACATCATATAATAAAACATCATACATCATAACATAATCCATTTCATACATGTATAAATCATCCATCCATCCATATCATATAAATGTATCAAAAAAGTACAAAATCATGAGCATGCAATCATAAATTATCTATCATATACATATAAGCATCCATAAACATCTCATAACACATATATGCCGCATCAAAATGGTATATCTCATATATATATCATCAAAATGTGAAGTGCCAATACATCATCAAATATCATGTGTGATAAAAATATACAAAATATATATGAGGCCTCAGATGGGCTGATGAATGTATATACAAAAAATATGTCTAAATCAGAGTTTGGGATACAATAACATAAACATAAAGACCATGAAATCTCAAGGTCAATCCTACTGCCTGTCTCGGGGTTGGGATCTACGTTGCTCCCCATCATGCTAATCTTAGAGGCTATGTGTAAGAGACTGGTGTGGCTAAAGAGGAGACTGATGTGGCTGTCTAAATGATTGCCCCCCTGATGACTGCACCTGTCACTACAATCAAAACTCCAAATCACTTGCGTCTCTGTGGTCTCAAGACCTGAGCCTCATAGAGAGTATGATAGTATGTCCTCTCCACAATTAGGGCATCCCACTCTCGTTGATGCTACTGTCTCTCGGAGTCCCACTCCTGTCTTATACTATCCCGCTTTGTCCGAGCCTGGTCTCTCTAAGCAGTGATGGTGGATAACTACACCTCTAGTACTTGTCATTGAGCTACCTCTCCATCTCTCTCTATAGCTCTAGCATCTCTATCAACCATAAGCTGAGAAATTTTTCTTGTCATATCCCCTTGTGGGGGAGGTGCCTATGGTAATTGTGGTCCCTACTGCTCCTACAATTGATCCTGTTGTGCCTGATCATTGTCACCCTAATCATCCTATGCCCTCTAGTACTGATCATGTGCTATTTGTAGCCTCTACTTATTTCCCCTCCTCCCTGCAACACTAGCCATTATGAACCTGTCCAATCACTGGCCTAGTGCCAATAAGAGCTATAAATCTCAAGGGTCGATGACGGGCCCACCATTGCATGCAATCCCTAGTGGTCCTCAGATCTATGGGACCAAATACCCATCCCCATACAATGGGTGAAAGTTCTATAAACTCTGTAACGACCACCCTTAAATCAACTCTGGTCCCCCACACATTGAACTCTCGGGTCGTGCATCCAAAACGGGCATGATATACATCTGCATGATGAGTCTATCTCTCGCCAAACTGTCTCATAACCCTGTCATGAAAATACCTCTCTAGAATGATTGCAACTCGACCTATCAGCCACTGAGTCTATCTATAATACAATAAGTCAATTGATCATGGTCATTGACCCATGCCTCACATGCCATATACAGTCTCCAAATAAACTTGGTAATGTTGTCAAAATTGTCTTGCCAAATATGATAACTTGCCTGTTGATTATAGTGCAAATAATCATAATATCTATATAAATAGTGATCATCAGGATCTTGTTGAACTATGCCATTTGAATGTGTCACTACAATATGATCCCATGCACACACATAAAGGAGAATCATCCCAACAAAAATGGAATTGTCGCTACAATAGACGACCTCATGCATGTCTCTATACAAATGAGCTAACACACACGGGCCCTAGGCATACACTGTACCATACTCCATCATTTGCTCAATGTAGATACCCCAACCAATAGGAAATCCTCTCACCTCTGCTTGAGATCAAGGGCCTGATAATCAAATTTGCTAAAACCATGGCCATGGGGTCAACACCATCTATAAATGAAGTCAAATCAATCTTTGAGTCCACCACCTATAGTTGCTCTACACCTAGAAGTTTTTGCATGGCCTAGGTACCCCTCTGAACATAATATTTCACCAACTCCCTATGGATCAAGATCCATAGGATCCTCCATACATCCTCGAGAGTGATGGTACACTCTCCACTAGGCAAGTGGAAGGAAGAGGTCTTAGACCTCCATCTCTCGACTAAAGCAGTCATCACGACCATGTGTGCTATGATCTCAAGAATGTAAAAGATGTACCACAAACCTACTGCATCCAAGAAGTCCCTCTCTAGCTCCTGAAATATAGCAATGAAATCCAAAAGGTTTCATGGCAGTCACTCTCTAGAATATAATGGTTTGAGAATCGCCTGCAAACATTCAACCCACAATGTTAAAATTTTGCTAGAAAATCAAATTAGGAACTTAAAATTGCAAAAAAACTAGCTAAAACATTCATTTGTAACAATAGTGAGCTTTTCTAGGATGACAGTAGCCTTATTTGACAATAATGGCCCTGTTTTATTATGACAGTGACTCTCTAATATGATAGTGAGCCTATTTCACAACAATAGCGGTCACTTTTCATGATAGCAACAAAACTCCTAAGTTGTTCAAATGCACAATCATTTTCAATGATAATAAACAAATAAAGGTGACCACTTTTTACAATAGTGGTCAAGCTCAATGATAGCGTGAAGTTTGAATGTAAGTGTTATTCTAACCAAGTACTATAGAGGTCATATCACGATGATAGCAACCTTCCTATGAAAAGCGTTGGTACCACAATCTCTACATTGGTTGGTCTCTAAAATTGACAGATTGCATCTGCTCTGTGTGGGGCACCAGGAATACGAGCCATCTCAAATCAACAATTGCAGAAGGAAATCTCCAGAGAGCTAAAATTCAGAAAGGTTAAGAGTACAAATGAGGCTAAATGAACCCTAATTTCCTTTTTTTTTAGACAACAGGAATCAATCGGGTATCCATCCCCCTATAAACTATAGTGCACCTAGTAAATTTTTTTTCATGTGACTAGTGATGCTAGCACGAAATTCCCTCCAGTATCACGAGGATGATGGGGAGACTAGACCTCGTGACCTCTTCCCTGCAATAGGATGCTTTAGCCAATCGAGCTAGGCCCACCGCCTCCAACCCTAATTTCTTATTTTAACCCCCCCAAACCCTAATTTTTAGCCTTAGAAACCCTCCTAGGTTAAATTATGAGCACCTTGGATCACCCTAAACCTTAAACATGACCCTTAGGGCCTAATTTTTCATCCTCTACACATCATAACTACTCCTGAAACTTGTCGTGAGCTTGACCTAAAAATATAATTTTCTTCTAGCTGACCTCTCGAGGGGGTAGCCCAACGTCTTATCATCCTTTTGTTGACTATCAGGGCATAGTGGGGCATATTAAAAATTTTCTTTCTTGATTTGAACATCAAATTATTTAAAACAAAGTATCAGGTACATTGTATCGAAGAGGGGAAAAATATAGACATGTAAAAATGGCTTAACACATATCACACACCCTAAACTTCATTTTTCCATTATCGACATGACTTTCATAATCATTATTGCATTTCACTTCATTAACATCATTAATCCCCTTTTTAACATCATTTGTATCATTAACCCTATTTTCCTCTATTAATTAAATAATCTTGAATTGTTTAATTAATTTACTATGACATCACCTAATTTAACCTTATTCCTCTCGATCAATTAAATAAACATTAATTATTTAATTATGTCACTAACATTACTTATCCTTATAAATTAATTAACTAGTTATCGTTAATTATTTAATTAATCTTCTTTCCCTCTTCCAAATTAAATAATTAAATCAATTATTCAATTTCCCCAAATTCACTCAACATGGTCAATTAATAAATAAACCCTTATTTATTAAATCAAATACATCTTGCATAGTCCTCTCAAAATTAATTAAAATTATTAAATTAATTAATCATCCTCACATATTTTGATTGAATAAATCATGTCCACCGATTTCTCAATCTAATTTCTTAATTCCACCAATTACTCTAATCCCACTAATCATTCAATCCAATCTCACTGATTATCCAATTAATTCCCTTAATTGGATTAATTAAGTGAGTTAATTGATAATTCTATTTCCTCTCAATGGTCCTCAACCATTTATCGTTCATCTAAAACTTGAAAATCTATAAAACAACCTTCATCTCTCTCATAATTCTATCTAGAGAATTTGTAGACAAGTCATGTTAGATTGATTATTGAGAAAATTGAGAAAACATATCCTTGCATTCTAGATCATCATCTTATCAAGCTTTTGCAATCATGGAGGAGTTGTGTTGAATCAAGCAATCCAACATCCATCTTCAACACAAATATACTCAACCATGGGATGGTATGATTGTAGTTTTTGAATTCATTTGTGTTTCATTTGTTTATGCTAACCTTGCTTGTTTGGATTCTTAAGCTTTGCAATTAAATTTCATGGGAAAGTGGGTCTTGTTATCTTGTTTTGAATTGATTTGAGTTCATTCATTGTTACTAATCTTGATCTATAGTAGAAAGTCGTAAGAGGCTTATAGCTTTATAGCTGACAGTGGGAGATGATGATAGGTCTCACATTATTTTTGTAATGGTGGATAACCCCATTAGGTAGAGCATCATGGCACCACGGTGGAGACTTATGGTGTGTTGGATGGGACTCATTTTTCAATTTTATTTGATTTTTTGCTTCAAATTACTTTATTTTGTCATTCCTAGTAGAGTAGTGTTAGCTAGCGATAGTGAGAGAAAGTGATTATTGGAAAGTTGAGTTAGATAATAATGCTAAGGTGGCTATGGACTCCCTTGTGCATTGTCGTGTGCTAGATTTAGGAATCTTCACCACCATTGTAGATTTACATATCCTAGCTTTCAAATATTATGAGATTCTCTTAGGCATGGATTGGTTGGAGGCTCATTATGCATGCACTGATTATTGAGAAAGTCCGTTAAGTTGTGGATGAATGAGATGGTTAGTTGGAGTTATTTGGGGTTCAAAGATCCATATATCTTCACATGATTTCAACCAAGTGGATAAAACAAAGTATGTGTTAGGGTTGTCAGATGTTTTCCATTTTGGTGAGTGATCTCACTATGGGCGAGTGTGAAGATGTGTCACTTGATGATAACCCTCTTCTTAGGAAGTTTCTGATGTGTTCTTGAGTAAGATTCAAGGTATGCCACTGAAGCAGGATATAAAATTTTATATAGACCTTGTTCTTGGGGCTTAGACCATATCTTGGGAACCTTATCATATGACCACTCAGAAGCTTAGAGAGCTCTAGTTGTAGTTGGAAGAATTGTTGGAGAAGGGGAATATTCATCCTAGTGTATCCACTTGGGATGCACTGGTCATCTTCATGAAGTACATGTCTCTTCATTTGTGCATTGATTACTAGTAGTTGAATAAGGTAATGGCGAAGAATCGATATACTTTACTAAGGATTGATGATTTATTTGACCAAATGAGAGGAGCCAAGGTGTTCTCAAAAATTGACCTTAAGTCAAGGTAAAATCAACTTCACATCCATGAGGCTAACATTCATTGAACTACATTTCATAACCATTATGGACACTATGAGTTCAATATTGTTTTATTTGGGTTAATAGATGCTCCTTCGGTATTCATGATTTTGATGAATGAAGTATTTCATACCTACCTAGATCAATTCATCCTATTATTTATAGATGATATTCTAATTTATTTGAGTTCAGTGAAAGACCATGGGGTCTACTTGTGCCAGGTTTTGTAGTGTTTTTGCGAGCATAAGATTTATGGAAACTTGTTGAAGTGTGAGTTCTTTTAGTTAGAGGTATTTGGGCCATATTATCTCTAGCAAGGGTATCGTAGTGGATCCATCAAAGATTCAAGCCATTTTGGATTGGATCATGCCATCAAATGTCTCTAAGGTTCATAATTTCATGGGATTAGTTTGATATACTATCATTTTTTGAGATATTTCTCTAGAATGGCTCATACTACCACTTCTCTTTAGAGGAAAGGGAAGAATTTTATTTTGTCAGAGAAGTGTGAGGTAGCCTTTTAGGATCTTCAAGAGACTTTGAATAGTGTACCTATCTTGGTAGTACCAGATCCAACATTAGATTTTGTGTTTTGCACTGATACTCATTGGATGGGTTGGGGATAGTCCTTAGTAGGAGGGTTATTTGATTGCTTATGAGTCTCAAAAGATTAAGGATCATGAGATAAACTACCCCACTCATGATGTGAAGTTAGCAGTTGTAGCCCATGCACTTGTTTGATGGAGATATTTTCTTTTAGGTCATTGGTTTGAGCTCCACAATGGTCATCGCAACCTAAAATATATCTTTACTTAGTCGAACTTGAATTTGTGATAGCATTGTTGGATGGAGTTTTTGTGCGAGTGACTTTTCTATTCATTACATCAAAGGGAAGGAAAATGTGGTTATGGATGCTTTGAGCATGAGAAGACATGGAATCTCAATTTTGACCCTCAATATAGATTTACAAGGTCTTATTTTGAAGGAAATTCCTAGTGATGCATGGTATCGGGAGGTGAGAGCAAAGATAGAGTCCTAGAGAGCCATAATGGGAAATTTTTCTTGCTATCCCCTTGATTCTTATAGACTATTTGTGACATTTTGGTTGTATTTATGTTCTACTCTTCAGAGACCTTAGTTTGATTATCTTGTTCAAGACGCATCATGTTGCTTATTTAACACATATCGACACCAATAAGATGCATGCTAACCTTAGAAAATTATTTCATTGGGTGGGGATGAGACACGATGTTGTCAATTATGTGCTAGGTGCCTAGAGTGTCAGTAGTGAAGGACGAGCATCAACATATTGTAGGTATCTTTCAATCACATGTCATTCCTGAGTGGAAACATGATACGATCTCTCTAGAATTTGTTGTTGGGTTACCTATGTTCTCTAGTCATTGTGATTCCATCATGGTGACAGTGGATAAGTTGTCGAAGGTTGGTCACTTTTCTCCTATGAGATCTTTGTATAATATTGTAATAGTGGCACATATGTTTATGGAGGGTATTTTGCACTTGTATCGAGTACCTGTTAGCAACACAAGGGAAGACAACTGAGAGGGGGGGTAAATCAGTTGTCACCAAATTTTAGACTTATTAAACTTATTAATCCTTATTCTCAGAACTGATCAATATCAATGAAAGCATGAATCAACAACACATCAGAAACACACATAACAACAAGATTTTTTACATGGAAACCCTGTTAGGGGAAAAACCATGGTGGAGGTCAATCCACAAGATTATATCCTGTTAAAAGTATAAGAAGAATAAATGGGGAATGCAAATGCATTCAGACACACTGCCTAGAGCTCATTGCTCAATTACAAAGGAAGACACACTGTCTTAAATAAATATTTAGATTACAACCATTTGGATTTGGAACTAAGAAAATAGCATCTGCTAATGCCTAATTACAGTTTTTGTTAAGCACATGAACACTTCTTCACTTTTCTTCACACTTTGCTCTGCCTTCAAATGATTTGAACAATATTCACACACACACACATAGAAGCACACCCTTGCACACTTCAATTCGAATAAAAAATCACTCTTATATATCTGCAACATGAAATTACATTCGCTACAAGTCGACCACAAAGAAATAATAAAATGAATACAAACTGTCGGCCCAAAAAAATAGATAATTTTTAATGTGAATCAACCAAGGTCAGCCAAAACATAGTGAAGACCCAAAATAACATCTCCAACACAAAAAAAATTCAATTAATTTATCCTTGAAGATTCACAACATGCTTCAACACCTTGTCGGCCAAGAACAAGAAAAACATGAATACACAAGAGAAAATACCATCCATGAGCACAAAATTAATGCAGATGTGCAACAAAGATAAATAATGATCTAGAAACATCCACAAGCATTATGAAACATCAGAGAAGCATCCACAGTAACTAAACTAACTAGAATCACAGAATCTTCAATCAAAAACACCAACTAAAGCAATATAAAAACTATTAGAATGTAAATCTTCATAACTCAATCAAATCTTCACGCAGATCTCTGAAACTCAATGTGGATAAACTAGATACACTCAGCAACAAACCCTTTAGTAAACAACCTCTGATCAACAACGTACTAAACTCACTGACAAACAAAACATCACTTCACCACTGACAACCTATAACTCATTTATTACAATTTTCTCAATGTCCTCGACATATACAACTTCAAATGCACTAATGCTAATAGTGTTGACATCAATGACAACCACATATCAGCAACACAACCACAACATCCAACAAGCTCCCCCTTTGGAATTGATGGAAACACATGATGTGAAAAACACCATCAATGCAACTATCTCTTAACACTTACTCCCCCTTAGGTTCTGAATCTTTTTATCCTCAACTCTTTCACATGATCTTCTCCCCACAAGGCTCTTCTCCTCAGATAATCATCATTTTTTACATTACTCTTCTCCCCCCTTGAAATCATCGACAAAGATCTCTAAGCTCTGAACCACATATCTAAATTTTTGAACCATCTGACTACTCCTCCTTAGTAGCAGCCACCACAACATCAATCTGAGACAAGATATGATTATGAAATGCATAGACTGATGCAATGCAATACATCCTTAGTTTTGATTAGGAGGGGTAATCACCCCTAACTTCCCTCTAAGATACTCAAAGGTATCCTTAGGCAATGACTTTGTAAAGATATCTATAATCTACTCCTTAGTAGGCACATACTCCAATCTGAATTCCTTTTCACTTACCTTTTCTTTCAAAAAGTGAAACTTGATAGATATATGCTTGGTTTTTGAATGCAACAACTTGGTTCTTGAATGTAACACCAAATTCTTAGAAATATTAATGGCACTTGAATTATCACAAAATATAGCAATGGGCTCATCATATACAACTCTGATATCCTTTAGCATCTGCTTCATCCATAATACTTGAGTACAATTGTTAGCAGCAACAATGTATTTGGCCTCTACAACAGATAAAGAAACGACATTCTACTTTTTACTTAACCATGAGATTAGCTTCTTACCCAAGAAAAATGCACCACCACTAGTACTTTTTCTGTCATCCACATCTCTTGCCCAATCAACATCAATACATGCACTCAAGGTAAGATCATCATCTTTAGCATACCATAGACCAAAGTCAAATGTTCCCTTCAAGTATCTAAAAATTCTCCTCACAATAGTCACATGAGATTCCTTAGGATCGACTTGAAATCTAGCAACAATACATACAACATTCATGATATCAGGGCTAGTTTGAGTCAAATAAAGCAATCCACCAATCAATAATTTGTATCTAGTCTGATTTTCCTTCGGAGAATCATCTATTTTTTTCAACTTGCATCCGGTCACCATGGGTGTACCAACTGGCTTTGAATCTTCCATACCAAACTTCTTCAACAATTCCTTCACATACTTGGACTGAGATATAAAAATCCCTTTATCTAACTGAGTAATTTACAATCCCAAAAATAATTTCATCTCTCCAATCATTGACATTTCAAATTCATTCTGCATCTCATTAGCAAAATTCATGCACAAAACATCATCTCCTCCAAAAATGATATCATCAACAAAAACTTCCACAATCAAATCTTTATCATCATTCTTGAAATATAAAATTACTATCAATAGTACCTTTGTTAAATCCAAGCTTCAACAAATACTTGTCCAATTTGGCATACCATGCTCTAGGGGCTTGCTTAAGTCCATACAATAATTTCTTCAACCGACAAACCATATCTCCCTTATTAGTCAACTAAAATCCATCAAGTTGCTCAATATACACCTCTTCTTCCAATTTGCCATTTAGAAAAGCATACTTGACATCCATCTGATAAACCTTGTAATCTTTGTAAGCAACATAAGCAAGAAATAGTCTCACAACTTCAATTCTAGCAATAGGGGCAAAAGTCTCTTCAAAATCAATTCCTTCCATCTGTGAATATCCTTTGCATACCAGTCTTGGTTTGTTTCTAACCACTTCACCTTTCTCATTCAATTTTTTTCTAAAGACCCATTTAGTTCCAATTACATTTTTATCCTTAGGTCTAGGAACAAGAATCCATGTACCATTTTTATCAATTTGTTGTAGCTCTTCTTTCATTGCTTCAACCCAATGTTCATCTTTACATGTTGTTAGCTCTCAAAAATGCAGGTTTGAACCACCAAAGATTGCCAAGCTTTCACAACGTTTTAGGGTAATAGACAAGGTCAAAAGATTTAGAACTTCTACTCTTCAGGTGCTGCTAGACCTAGGCGGGTGTACCTATATGAATTGGGAAGACTTGACTTATGATCTTCTCTCTTGCAATGATTTGTCCACGATGGCAGATGGAAGTGGACAAATGAAATCAAATTTGGTATAGATTGTACAACAATATTCCAAACTAAATCCTAATATGCTCAGTTAATAGATGTAAAGAAAATGAATGAATCTAAATGGTGAAATGCAAAGACTAGTGCCTTATTGGGTATGTGGAGTCAAATGAAATGGAAATAGGCAACCTCTTTCTGGAAAACACTCAAATTGTTTGGCATATGTTTTGTTTATAACTTGTATAAACATGCAAGACTGTGATTACCAAGTTCTTCTTTAATAATCCAAATGAATTTCCCTGATTACTGTGATCAACCAAAAGGATTTAATCTTTTCTTGAAAGAACCAGTCAATTAACCACACAGATACAACAAATATGTACTGATAAACTGAATATAAATTTTTTATATCAATTTAAACAACCAAAAAGCATCAATCTTGGAGACAACTTAGCAATACTTTCAATAAATTCAACAGACAATTGACACCAGAAATGAGCCACAACATCAACTGATTCTCATTAAAAACTCCATTTTGAAAAGATGCATCATGGTCTCTATTTTGTAGATTTTTTTTTATCCAACTGTATATTCCCTACCCTATCTACTCTAATCTAATTTGAATCTCCCTTTCATTCACAATCGGGAACAAATATTTATACACCAGCATCTGAAAGGACACATCGCTTCACATTCCAATGTCGGTGAGCAATTGTTCGCATTCAGGATTTTGTTAATCATTCGCTGAAACAGTCGCCGAGACATCCAGTAAGTATGCTGAAGGCAAATGTATTGCCGAAAGTCATCCTTCTATTCATTGTTGTAAGGCTATGCCGTCTCATCAAAACTAGAGTCTCACCGACAATCGCCCCTCATCCTTTATGTTTCACTGTGACCTCTGTGATGTCGGGAAGACATTTCATAGATAATACTTTGTCTCACCAAGATGTGTTCTTTTTGTCTCATGTGTCGCTGTAACATTCTCTTGTTGAAGAGATGTCATATTGGCTACCTTGTGTCTTACCAAAAGTTGTCCCTCCATGTTGTGTGTCGCTGAGACAATTCATAGTCGGGGAGAGGTTTCATAGATCACTTTATGTCTCGCCAAGGAATCTCCTTAAATTCACATTTTGTCACCGTGACAATACCATTCTCTCACCGATGAAGCAGTAAGTCGGCATGACATTTGAGTCGGTAAGACTACGTAGCTTCCTCCTGATAGCCCTTTGATGGAATCATTTTGCACTTTATCAGCAAGATCTATTGCCTTCAGCAAGATCTTACTTCGATAACCTTTTGTCATATGATATGTTTGCTTTATCGCCGGTCGGCAAGACACCACGAATTCGCTAAGACCTCATATCACCTTCCTTTAGTTTGGTCGATAAATATCCATGTGCATTGGTCGGTGAGACATGACCCATTCAGTGAGACCACATACTGAATACAATTTTGTTTGGCCGAAGTGCATCCATGTGCACTAGTCGATGAGACATAATAAGTTTTGCTGAGACTTCACCCCAAAGAAAATCTCTCACCGATGAGCTCCTTCCATCGCCGGTCTGTGAGGCAATAAGAACTCGCCAAGAACATACTCCGAAGAAGACAGTCCTGCCGAAAGATACTTGCATGTGAACTCCAATCGTTGTGACACCAAAAACATCTTGCCGATAGGCAACACAAACGTTTATCAGCAGAAAATGCAATATGGATCGGGGAGACCCTGATAATCTCATGCCGATAGGAAATATAATATGGAGTATTCAGACCTAGATAGACCTTTTGAAACTGCACGACAAAGAATGGGAAAAATGTTATGAAGAAAGGGCTCATGTGCACATGGTGAGGACTCGATTGGAAACTTAGGGATATGAAAAGCTTGTGAAATTATTTAGAATTTTACAGTTCTAACACATCCTTCATTCATAATAGTAGGCTTAGTCTTTGAAATCAAGCAATATTCTTCTGCAATTTTTCTCCTAGTTTGGACACCTTTACTCTTATCACCAATAATTTGATCTTCTGAATGATTCAATCTTACATACCTCAGAGTCTTCTTAGAATGTTCTTGAACTTTATGCTCTTGTGTTCTCTCTTCTGCAACTTCACTGGTTTCTTCTTCCTTTTGATTTTCCTAATCCACCAAAATGATTTACACTTGATTCAAAGTTTGACCTTTGTTTGTACTATCATCCTGATCATCAGAATCATATCCACAGGTTCTAGATGGTGCACCTATGTCTTCATCAACCTTAACATTTGCACTTTCAACCATTTTCTTCAATCTCTTATTGTAACACTAGTAGGCCTTGCTTTTAGTAGAATAACCCAAAAAGATTCCTTCATCACTCTTAGCATCAAACTTTGCTATATCTTCATTTCTTTTGATATAGCATCTACTCCCAAAGATTTTGAAATATCTAACAGTAGGCTTATGACTAGTCCATAGCTCAAAAAGGGTCGTACCAGTATCACCTTTGATTTGTACCCGATTGAGGATATACACAACAATACTCACATTTTCTCTGCAGTAGATATGAGGAACACTTCCTTCCAGCATCATGGTTCTAGCAGGATCTTGAACTGTTCTGTTCTTCCTTTCCACAACTCCATTTTGCTGAGGGGTCCACGGTGCAGATAATTGTCTCTTTATTCCATGTTCTTCACAAAAAGAATTAAACTCACCGGAAGTGAATTCACAACCTCTATCTGATCTCAGACATTTAATCTTCAAACCAGTCTCTATCTCAACCATAGCCTTAAAGATCTCAAACTTTTCTAGTGCTTCAGATTTCGCCCTTAAGAAGGTAGCCCACATCATTCTTGAGTAATCATCAATAAGCAACATGAAATACCTATAACCTTGTAAACTTATGATTCTAGAGGGACCACACAAATCAGTATGCACAAGCTCCAACAATTCATTTAAACAATGTTGTTTGCTCCAAAATAAAATTCTAGTTTGCTTTCCCAACTGACA
This sequence comes from Sequoia sempervirens, assembly GCA_007258455.2. Classification (NCBI taxonomy): domain Eukaryota; kingdom Viridiplantae; phylum Streptophyta; class Pinopsida; order Cupressales; family Cupressaceae; genus Sequoia; species Sequoia sempervirens. The sequence goes on from VDFB02263869.1 coordinate 141,835, forward strand.
TTCCTTGCATATGGCAGTAGTAGGTTTTACCAACTTAGGTGGATCTCTCACAGCCTTAGTAGAAATTATCTTGGCAATGTTATCAAAGTTAACATGACACATTTTCCTATGCCACAGCCAAATTTCATCAACTTGAGCAATCAAACAACTTTTACTAGTAGCATTCAGATGAAAGATATTACCTCTTGTTTTTGTACCCGATGCAATCACATTTCCAAAACATCCCAATATTCTACACTTTCCATCCTTGAACTAAAGATTGTAACCCTTATCAACCATCTGTCCAACACTCAAAATATTATGCTTCAAGCCTTCCAAATACAAGACATCATCAATATTATTCTTACAATCAAGAGAAATGCATCCTCTGCCATGGATCACACCAGCTGTGTTATCACCAAATCTCACAACACCACCATCATACTTTTCCAAGCTTACAAACTTACTTTTGTCTCCAGTCATATGATGTGAACATCCACTATCAATTACCCATTCATCTTTTTCTTCAACTCGAGCAGCTAGGGCTTTCTCCACATTTGTACAACTAGCAAATTCAGTAGATACAAGATTATTTTCCTTGATAGCAATAAATACCCATTCCTCTTCACCTTTATTAGATTCATCATTTGTCACACCTTCATCAACGACATAGTAACACTTATTTTGAAATTTATGCTTGTTATGTCTTGGTTTAGAATCTCTTTCCAGACACCTTGATGCATAATGACCTATCTTATTGCAAGAAAAAAATTTAAGAGGCATTTTTCCTTCATACTTACCTTTCCCTCTCAGTACTCTTTTGACAATAAGTGCTTCTAGCTCTTCTAGCTCTCTTTCTTCTTCTTCAATCTGTTTGATTTCATCCTCATACTTGAATGCATTTATAGATGAACTCTCACTTGGATCATATCTCTGTCTATCTCTTCTGGAAGGAGTAGCCTTAAATGCAGATTCAACCTTAGGAAGGGCATCACCAAATTCACTCAACTCAAAAGAAGTCAGCTTACCAACCAACATATCTCTGGTTACATTTTTACAGTCCAGAGTTCTTCAATAGCACTAGCTTTGACTTTATAAGCAACAGGCAAGGATCTAAGCACTTTAGCAACAATATCTGATTCTTCCAACTTTCCACTAGCACATCTGATACCACACACAAGTTCATTCACTCTTTGCATGGAAGTATTAACATTTTCATCATCACCCATTCTCAACATTTCATATTTTCCTTTCAGACTCTGCAACTTAGCAATCTTTACATTAGCATCACCTTCATACAAGGTTTCCAACTTTTTCCAGATCTCATAAGCTGTCTTCAGATCCAATCAGTTAAAGAACTCAACAATGCTTCCTTAGCCTTGATATTATACTTAGCGTCCCTAATCTCAACAGAAGTAGTAGGACCATTTGGTGGAATAACATACATATTACTTGTAATGATCTAGTAGGGTTCACCAATGCATCTTAGATGACACTTCATTAGAGAAACAAGGAATACTTTTTTCCATCAAATCTCAGACTATCCTTCTTGTATGTCGCCATCCCAGATCACCTCAAGCTGTTAAACTTCTTCCAATGAACTTGCTCTGATGCCAATTGTTGGCAACACAAAGGCAGACAACTGAGGGGGGGGTGAATAAGTTGTCACCGAATTTTAGACTTATTAAACTTATTAATCCTTATTCTCAGATCTGATCAATATCAATGAAAGCATGAATCAACAACACATTAGAAACACACATAACAACAATATTTTTTACTTGGAAACCTTGTTAGGGGAAAAACCACGGTGGAGGTCAATCCATAAGATTATACCCTGTTAAAAGTATAAAAAGAATAAATGAGGAATGCACATGCATTCAGGGACACTACCTAGAGCTCACTGCTCAATTACAAAGGAAGACACATTGTCTTACATAAAGATTCAGATTACAACCATCCAAATTTTGAACTGAGAAAATAACATCTGCTAATGCCTAATTACAGTTCCGGTTAAGCACATGAACACTTCTTCACTCTTCTTCACTTTTCTTCACACTCTACTCTGCCTTCGAATGATTTGAACAATATTCACACACACACACAAAATCACACCCTTGCACACTTCAATTCAAATAAACAATCACTCTTATATATCCACAACATGAAATTACATTCGCTACAAGTTGGCCACAAAGAAATAATAAAATGAATACAAACTATTAGCTCAAAACAATAGATAATTTCTAATGCAAATCAACCAAGGTCAGACACAACATAGTGAAGACCCAAAATAACATCTCCAACACAAAAAAACTTCAATTAATCTCTCCTTGAAGATCCACAACACACTTCAACACCCTGTCGGCCAAGAACAAGAAAAACATGAATATGCAAGAGAAAATTGCCATCCATGAGCACACCAATCAATGCGGATGTGCAACAAAGATAGAACATGATATAGAAACATCCACAAGCATTATGAAACATCAGAGAAGCATCTGCAGTAACTAAACTAACTAGAATCACATAATCTTCAATCAGAAACACCAACTGAAGCAATAGAAAAACTATCAGAATGTAAATCTTCATAACTTGATCAAATCTTCACGCGGTTCTCTGAAACTCAACATGGATAAACATACACTTAGCAACAAGCCCTTTAGTCCACAACCTCTGATCAACAATGTATGGAATTCACGGACAGAAAGAACATCACTTCACCACTGACAACCTGCAACTCATTTATTACAATTTTCTCAATATCGTCGACATATACAACTTCAAATGCACTAAAGCTAATAGTTTTGACATCAATGAAAACCACATATTAGCAACACAACCACAACATCCAACAGTACCTTACATGATTATTTTAGATTGAGACCCAGTGTTTACATCTATGCTATGGTCCTCCCTACAACATGCTTTGGGTTCCTAGCTTAACTTTAGTTCTCCCTACCATCTTGAGACCAATGATTAAACAAAGAGAGTGAACTAGGTGCTAGGGGACATGATTTACATGTACGTTATGGATCAATTATCTAGATGGGAGGATTATTTGTACCTTGTGGAGTTTTCCTATAATAATGGGTACATAGTTCTCTTAGAATGACACCATTTCATACCTTGTATGACTAACCCTATTAGACCTTATTGATTTGGGATAGATTGGATGACTAAGTGATCTTGGGCCCTAAGATGCTTCAAGATATGAAACAACAAGTTGTTTGAATTAGAGAGAACTTGTTGACAACTCAAGACCATCAAAATAAACCTACCGATGCTCTTAGATTAGATTGACACTTCTTAGTAGGTGATTGTATTTTCTTGAGAGTGCAACCTTGTAAGAGCCCCATACATTATGGAAAAGGCTCTAAGCTTGCACTGTGCTTCATTATAACTTTTGATATCCTAGAGATAATTAGTTTTTTTTCCTACCACCTTATCTTTCTACCCAGCCTATCATGCATTCATGATGTATTCCTTGTTTTAGTTCGTAGAAAATATATTCCAGAAGTGATCCATGTCCTTGATTAGAATGCCTTGCAGGTCGAGGAGGGTGGAATACCTTCTTTGGAGATTGTATGGATTCTTCAACACAAGAGGCTATCACTTCAAGGTAGAGAGCTAGAGTGGGTAAGGGTCCAATGGGACTTAGTTGATGAGACTTCAATGACATGGGAGGATGCGACACATTTGAGAGTTCTTTATCCCCATATTTTTGTAGGATTTTAGGAGTAAGCCAATTCCTAGTGGGGGAGGATGTAATGCCTCTTGTGTTTTCCTCCTGTTGGACTTATCTATTTTGATTTGAGACATCCTCATCATATCATTTTGTATTGGCACTAGGACCTAGGTGCATGTTGTGAGGTACTTGTATTATTATTATTATTATTATACTTATCTTATGGTGGCCTATTATTTCCTAATTCAGTTGATTATGTACACATGGTTATATGGATGTTTCTTTTATATGTTATGATGTTGTACCCTGCTTGGGAAGCTATATTTTTCTTTGGATATTATGTACATGTTGTAGGTACGGTTGATGTGGGTATTGAGTGTGTAGGTACATGGAATTTCTCCACTTGATTTATAGGTCTTAGTTATCCTTGTCAATGGTTAAATGGGAAATCTCACATTGGCCATTACATATTTTTACCTACCATTTGTACTCAATTCGAGTGTGATTCTTTGTCATATTACCCTGTGTTGACCCGAATAACGTTATTGGTATAATTCTGAAAACCATAATTATTGTGAACGCCCTAGTGAATGCATGATTTAATGTTTTAGTTAATTTCATGTTTTTCATAAATGTTGTTGCATAGCATGTTTATATGGAATTAAATCATGGATTAAATGTTGATTTCGTAAAGAGGTATATTTAAACATTTTAAATTATTTGGGTGTAATTAGGGGTTAAATAGAATTTACATGATATGGAGAATAAAATTTTATTATTTTAATTGAAAATTGAAAATGTTCAAAATGGGAAATTAGACCTATATTTTCATTCATTGTTGTTTGGAAAAAAAATTGCTCTCCAAAAACCCTCTCTCAAGCAAAATTTGATTTTGGAATTAGAAATACAAATGTGGGTGAAATTGAGTGGGATTTGAAGCATTGGATTAGGAATGTGGATGTGATTGTGCATGAAAGTGGAATCTCTCTCTCTCTCTCTTAGTGTCTTGGAAGCTTTGTGAGTTTGTTTGGTTTAAACTTGGAGGTATGTTCCTCAATTCTCCTCTATTTACATTTATTTTTGGTCAGTAATAAGGTTTATTTTATTGAAGAATGAAAAAAAATATTACAAAGCTAATTCCAGAATAACACCAATTACAAACTCTACTAACCTCCACCAAAGCCTAAAACCAAAACCATAGAACTACCCCCAAACTCAGATTTAAAACTTCTCTTATAGAGGAAAAGGGCCCGACTTCAACAAATTACAACTCTTAACAACAAAGTCACTAGAACCTATTAACAGGTCAAGAAATTGAAGCTTTCTTTACTCTTTGTTTAGTTTGGGATCATAGGACCATAGCAAAAGATTTCTTCTCCTTCTTTGCTTTCTTCCCTATGACCATTTTCCACTCATCCTCGATCTTTGTAGCCTTCTTCTGCCAGTCCATAGATGGGACTCAAGGACTCCTCCAAGCCCCATAATCAGTACTATCTTGCTAATATTGATCATTTTCCTTCCGTTTTCCAGCATCTCTTGACTGGGGCCACACTCCACTCTTCTTTTCCCGACATTCTAGTGTTGCAGCCCCAATTTTGAATGTAGATTCCTTGACTTTAGCCAAAGTCCCTTCCTTAGTTGAGGTTGTTTGAATATGTAGTTTCTCCTCACAACTTGTTGCTTGCAACATTGACTTCTCTAGCTGATTTGGCTCCTTAGATGCCCAACTCTCCTCCTTAGAACCTTTTAGCTGAGAACTATCTTGCTTTTCCACCTGTTTCTCCATAGTATAGTGCTGAGTGGATGCATCTTTCCACCAAGAAGCATATTTTCTTGGTTTGTGTTTGACACACTTCACTGCCAAGTGCCCCATTTGATGGCATATTTTACATCTAAATGGCACCCCTTCATAGTCTACGGGCTGCACCCAACAACCCTTTGAATATTTTAGTCGAATCTTCTTTGGGGGAACCTTAGACACATTCATTTCCACCAAGATCTAGGCATAGGTTGAGTGCAGAAGATTTGAAGGCCCCTCATCCATCATTACAAAACGAGTTCCCTATAGCCTCCAAGCATGCATCAAACCAAACCTGAAGGGGGAGGTTAGGAAGTCTCACCCATAGGGGAACCCTCTCAAACACTTCTGTGGCTGGGTTGAAAGTCGGATGCCATGGTTTTAACAACACATGTTTTTCATCCCAATCCTAGTGATAATCACCCAAAATCTTATTTCTATCCTGTTCTTTTTCAAAAACCACAATAAAAAACCTCTGGCCATTGGATAAATTTTAACAAAACCTTCCAACAATGGCTTCCAGTAGTCTGTGACCCATTTGTGAAGTTTAGGCAAGCTTGGCCAGAAACCCCTAAACCTCCCAATCAGGCCCAAACCTAAATTTTTTTTTTCATTGAAGACCACCCCTTTCTCCAACTCTCCATCAATTTCCAATGTGATTGAACTAGGAGAAACATGGGTAGCAGCGTCTCCTCCATTTCCTCTAGTGGGTCTTTTGCTTGAGTTTTTCTCTGTAGTATCATGCCTAGATTTTCTTTCTTCAAAACCCAACTTTTTGCAATCCTTGGCAGCTCCATCGCCACTAGAAAGAGGATGGAGAGCAGAGTCCCCTCCAACCCTACTAGCTGACCATCTGGGTGGGATCTTCACTACCTTAAAACACCCAGATTGCTTCCCCTCAACCTCAGGCCTCTTTGAGCCTTTACCAGCAACATCATCCCCTATAGCCACAACCTCCTTTTGGCTTCTAATTAGAGATGGGTCACCATCTTCTGCCGCTAGGCCTACTCCTCCTTGTCCTGGAGACTTCCCATCGCCCTCCATTTGATTGGGGCCTCCATCACCTCTACAAACAGCAACAGGAAATTTTCCTATTCTTTTCGCCGACTTCATTGCACTATTGCATTAGCCGTTCTTCTCACTACAACTGCTTTCTTTACTCCACAACCCACAAAAATCTCCTTGAGGAGACTTAACATTGGCATTAAAACCAGGTAAAGCCCTAGTTTTCGCAAAGGTCTGCGTTTGACTATTGGAGCCTGACATCCTCAAACTTTAGAGAAGCTCAAAATTTCCTCTATTTCCATTTTTTGTTTCTAAACGATTTGAATATTATTAGTGAAGTACTAAACACTCCCAAATCATTTCTAATTTTGAAATTAGAGCATAGCTTAATTATATTTTATTTATTTTTAAAAATTTCCAAAATATGCCCTTATAATGCCCAATTTTTTTAGAAAATTCCCACAAATTAAAGTTGATAGAGTAGAATGGTTGTTGTGCATGTTCAGACCAAAAGGGTATCTTTCATTTTTTTGATGTTAAAGAATTTTGAAAAATATAAATTTTGGAGCTATTTTCATGGTGGAATTGGGAATTTGATGGTTTTAATATTAAATAAAATGGGTAAAAATTTGAATTATTTTATTGAATTATGATGAATTTGGATAGGGGAATGAGTTCCTCCTTCAAGAATTGCCAAGAAAAATCCAATTAGATCATGTTCAAATTTCTTGAATAAATAAATTTTCATTTTTTTGTGCAACATTTGTAGTTGGAGAATGTGATGATCCTAGGACTTAGGTGATAGAGAGTAAGTACAAGAGTAGATCCCAACATTTTCCCTACCCAAATTGGCCCATTGGATATCTCGTTGGGGAGTCTCATTGTTTGACCAAGATATGAGTAAAACAAGAATTGGTATTTGAAATGATGCTCACTCATGAGGGGTTACACAAGAATAAAATAACATAGGTGGGATTCAAAAGTTAAATATCATGTATATCTACATAAAAAAAATATTTTAAAATTATATTTTGTGTGAGGATTTTGTAGGGATTTGATCAACTATCAAAGTGGCCTTCACCCTTCATCTTCAAAATACATAAAATAACCTATTTGAATAAAAGGATGATGGTAAGAGGAATTACAATCTAGATCTTCAAAAGATAGAACTTTGAGATATTTTAAAGTCAAAAGGTAATGATATTTCACAAAAATAACTGTGGCACAGAAAAAAGGATCTCTTGCTTGACATGTGAATAATTCATGATAAATTGGACTTAATGATGCCTTGATTCAAGTGTTGTGAGGCATTTTATGCATCCACACTAGGTCTTGGACCCTTAAAAATCAAATAACATGCTTTTAACAAGGTCTTGTAAAGTGTTGTAAGGGACTTTCACGCTTTTCTAGACTTAATGAACCCATTTCTACCTAATTCAACATTACAAAATGTATTCAAATGCATTATCACATCAATCTAGAGGGTTTTTGAATTAAACTTAATGGTAAACTAGTGTTGTAACGTGTCTTGCACATTCACATTGGTTCTTATGCCTTTCTAGGCTATGTGGACCTCATTTTAGTGATGTAAAGTGTACTTAATCACACTTTCACATTGAATTATGTGTCCCAAAACCTAATTGACCTTTACATCATCACTAATAGGCCCATATTACCCCATATTGTGCATCCTAAGGCTTAAATTGATCAAATAACTGACAAAATCACAATATAAACCTTATTTCCTTATCTCTCGACATCTTAGTTGTCAAAATGGACCCTATGGGACCCATTCGCCATCCATGGAAAATCAGTCCTATCCAGGTGGGACCCATTCACCATGGGTGGTGAATGAGTCCCATTTGGCTCATTTTTGATCATTGAGCGAGAAAAAATGAAATTTAAGTTTTCTATTTTTACATGTCAGCCTAAGGGATCCAATTTATGGGCTAATAAGGTGGATTTCCTATAAAATAAACTCTCTAAACCCTAAATCATATTCATTCTTCATTATTCATCCATCATTCTTCCATCTCAAGTCAAGCAACTTAGGGTTTTATCATTTCAAGTCATCAAGACATCAATTTTAGGTCTTCAAGGGAAGATCCTTCATGTTTTGCTACAAAATTTCAAGATAAAACATCATGGAAAGGTAATAAACTCCATTATTGCATGTTTCATTCCATTCTTTCATCATTTTGGTTTAATTATCTAAAAGGGGTTTGACCAAGGCAAACCCCCATGCCCTAACATTCAACATTTCTCCTTCTCTTCTTGTGTGTTTTCAAATTTATGCATCTTAGAGGCTTGGAAATCATTGAAGATTGCATTGCAAGGTTTTTCAAGTATTCCCTTCATTAATCAAGTCAAAATATCAACAAAAACTCATTTTTAGGTTCAAAAATCAGAGTTTCGGAAGGAGACACCTGTAGAGAATCAAAGTGCAGACCAAGAGCTCTGGATTCCACCTTTGAATAATTAGAAATTCAAAAGTGGACTCATTCACCATGGGTGGTGAATGAGTCCCACTTCTAGATCAGTTTTGAGTTTTATGCATTTTTAGATACACTTTTGTCCAAAACGGGTTCCAGAACAGTTTCACAGATCTGGGACTAATTCACCCAGAATGGCGAATGAGTCCCACTAGGTTTGAAAACCAGCATCAACAACATTCCAAAATCCATTTCTAGTCTCCATCCATATTCTAGGTGCCCACTTTCAGTTTGGTTCATTTTTGTTTAGTTTTGCATTCATTTCTAGGTGTTTTTGCATTCATTTACTTCTCTTTGTACTCCTTGAATTTTGACTGGATTTCCATAGTCGTCTAAACATTCAACTGTCTTGGTATTACAATCCACTAAGGCTCTGTGTTTCCATAACCAATTCATTCCTAATATAACATCATAGGATCCTAGTGGGGCAACATAAAGATTGACTTCGGTTGAGAAACTAGGTAGTTCTATTTTAGCCTCAAATAGACATTGGTCCACCCTTGCTCTTGTGTTGTTTACATATTCAACACTCCATGACATAGCCATGTGTCCTGCCTTTCTATTTAATTGATTTGCTATCTTAGGAGAAATAAAGTTTTTAGTAGCACCAGTATCAATCAAAATAGAAATAGGCAAACCAAATAAAGTACCTAGTGTCTCAATTGGCATTATTTGATATTCAGCCTGACGATCATCAACAACGGCGTGAATCCTCTGTTGAAACATTGCTTGCTGACTTGGTAGCACATTGCCATGAGATTGAGTTCCTGAAGTATTATTGGGACATTCATTTGCATAGTGATCACCCTTGCAAATAAAACACCCCGATCTTGGACCTCTTTTCACAACAACTTCTCCAGTTTTGTTTGAATTCACAGTGGTTTTGTTAACATTTCCAGTGTTGGTATTGCTCCTCTTGCGATCACCTTTGAAATATTTTGGACACCATAGCGAAATCTTTTCCCTTTTGATTTAGCAACACCTTGTAAGGATTCTTCCTTCTTAGGAATTGTTTTATTAAAAACTTCAGCCTCCTTCTTGTGTTCTTTTCTTTCTTGCCTTGCAAAGTCTGATTTCAGTTTCTGTTCTTGCTTAAGAGCTTTTTCATATACCAATTCCATAGTTGTTGGTCCATGCATATCAACTTCTCCACCAATCTTTCCATTAAGACCTAAGATGAATTTTTTGATACGAAAACGTTCATCCTTATGGTATATGGGAACATAAGGAAGAAGTCTAGTAAACTTCTCCCAGTACTCATGTACTGTCATGTTTCCCTGCTTCAATTCTTCAAAATCAGTCAAATTTTGGTCATAAAAGAGTTGGGGTAGCCATCTCTTTCAGAATATTTCAACAAATTCATTCCATGTCAATTTCCACGAGCTTATGTTCAATTCCATTTTCTTGTTCATCCACCAGTTAGAAGCTTCACCCGCTAACTGATATGCACCCCATGTTGCCTTAGTAACTTCGTCATAATTTCTTATTTCAAAGTACTTTTCCATTTGTAGTAACCAAATTTTAGCTTCGTCACCTCCAGCACTTCCGTCAAACTTAGGAGGGTATATCTTTTTCATATCTCTTGTTAACTCTGTGGATACTTGTTTCTTCTTTTTCTCAATTGATAGAGTTGGGGACTTTTCTTTTTCATGGTTATGATTAATGTATTCTCCATGCGAAGAACTTTCCTCCTCATTATTGACGATTGGTATCTCAATTTCTTTTTCCTTTTCAAGATTGGTCAGTCTCGCTAGAATCTGATCCATCTTGGCTTCCATTCCTGTTGGTTCTTGTTCGCCTTCTCAACTAGTTCCAAGATTGCTTTGAGATCTTTCGTAAGTTCTCACCATTATTAAAATATTTGTCTAACCTGAATATTTAATTCATGTTAATCTTACTATCATTTTACTTAAGAAAAATATATACTTACAAAGAAAACACATACACATAAACAACAAAGTTTACGATAGATATAATTGATGAAAAACATCATTTTATTCATATAAATAGGAATTAATATTTCGTTGATTACATAGATGGACTTTTCAAAAAGTCAAGAGGGGAGTAAGATTCACTCTCAGATTTGTAACTCAAGGGGGTATATCCTACGGATTGAGAGAATTGTTGTTCTCTTTCATTTTTCTCATCTCTAATTTGTTCATACCTATCCCAAAATGGGTAGTATCCTTCGGATTTATTGTCCGATACATAATTGCGTATAGCAATATTGTTATGGTGCTCATCAACAATGTTCGCTGACATTTGTTCGTGAGACCATTTCTTCATGGGTGGTGTCTTAGGTGTATAGCCTTCAGACTCGTTACTCGAAGAAATTTCAATAATCTCAACTAGAGGTTGAACCCTTGGATCCCTAAAGATAAGTGCAAAATTTGTACTTTCTTCGGATGGCATATCTCTAGAGAGTGGTAACATATCAGATTCCTCAGGTAGCATTGTAGGAAGGTAGTTATACATTGCCTCCATCTTCATCTTTCTCTTCTCAAGACTGATTCGAGAAACTGCATGACTGAAGGTTTCTGTATCACTCAACCAGATTGCGTTGTCGTAATTGGTTCCTTGAATGGTTCTAATGATAGCTTCTTTTTCCTTTTTGGCCTTCAGGTAGCGCTCATTTCCTATAACAGACTTTTGTGCTGTCATTCTGATATGCACCATCCTGACACAAGTATTTTCACAACATGAGATTATGTTGGAAAAAGGAAAGTAAATGAGCTCATAGGTTCCAGAGTTAAAACCTGGTAGCTCTGATACCACATGTAACGACCCGACATCTACGTAAAAAAAAAAAATTCTATCTTTTACAACTTTTAGTCATAGTAAACGAGTAAACAACATAATAACAAATTTTTTATTTTCTTTTCACATTAAAGTACAACATACAAATATAAAGCTTTTTCCAATTTAAATAATTTTAACTTTTTAAATGAATAACAGAGTATAAAAGTATAAGAAAAACATACACAGCTTTAAAAGCTTTTGCACAAATAGAAGTAAGACGGTCCAGGTTCTTTCCTTGCAAATCTTGGTTCTTCGGTTGTCAGGTTGTGGAGGAGAAACATCACTCGGGTGCTTTTCTGCCAACCACGGACTAATAATGCGGTCCCCCACACATTCATTTTTCAATGAATGGCCCTCCCTTCGTCGAAGAGATTGGTTGAGTGACCGATTCCGTTAACCAACTGAGCATAGTGTCGTGTCCTACATTACTAGATTCTTGTGTCATACAATCCCAACCTAGTATATGTGTTTTGGATCACTGTGAATTGACAATGTAATAATCTTCCTAAACTAAGAGGATGTAGGTACATTACATTACTATGGCCATAGTGTTTTGATTCAGTAAACGACTGATAAGTCATCTATCACTTACACTACTCAGGGCCGATTTTCCTTTGGGCTACCTTACTCTACGCGTAGGTCATGTCCTTTAGTGGGTTTATTTTACCCTAGACTTCCTACCTCAAACAGTTTACTGGAAATGAGTCTTTAAGCAAGTGTTTACTATCCTATCTCCTGTTTCCGAAAATCTTTATCCTAGGAGAGAAGCTTCCTAACATTAACCTAATAACACAAGCTAGGAATACACTTTGTATTGACATCATTTCGTTCCTAGAAATTAATACGTATTCTATGTACTCTCCATATACAGAGACCATACAAATTTAAAACTCCAAACAATTGCATAACCATTTAATACTACCAATCAATCATCAAAAGAGATAGTCTTACAATGCATACATTTTCCTAATAATGCATATAATCAAAATTGAGTCCTTTCTTTTACAAAACCCCAATTTTCTACTAAATCCTTCTTAACCAGATTGAATCTCTTCTTTTCAAAATCCCAATCCCAATTTAATCTTCTTTAACTAAATTGAATATAACGAAATGCATCAAGCTATCCCTTTAACTGTATTGTCATTCCCTAATCCTTACCCATGCATAAAATGAAATCCCCTTTAAATCATTATGCAATAAAAGATTATCAAACAACAAAGGATTACTTAAGAATAATTCATTATTTTCAGCTCAATACAATCAACAATTCCAAAAACAATAAAGAAGACAACTTAAAGTCTTAGTCTAACATTAAGAAACATGCCTGTATAAGCTCTTTTCCAGCAATCCTCTTCCAACAATCCTCTTTTATTGATCACAGCCAACAGTTTCCTCACTCAGAAATTCTCCAGAATAAGAATGCTATTGTTATCTCACAGTAATTTATAACTAAGAATACTCAACTCTCACTGAAACACTTTGGCACAAAATAATAACACAACTCACAAAACTAGCTCTTAATTAGTAGTGTAGAAACTCTCTAAAAACGTCACAATGAGAAAGCACAAGAATTCCCTTCGAATGAAGAACTGTGAACTATTTATAGGCCGGATTAAAAATAGCTTCCCCATTTATGGGCATGTAAATTGACAGATTACCTTGTTTACTAAGTCAAAATGTCACTTGTCATTCTTTCAAACCCCTTTGTCATGTTTTCCAAGCTGATTCGACTTCTTATAACCCAGTAATTCAAAGAATACTTCAACTTTGCAATAAAAACGCCACCTACAGCCACGTTTTGTTGCCAGGCATATAAATTAAACCTGATATTATTGCTGCGTCCTAGGTCAAGTTCCAAATCGATACAACACAGAGGTTTAATGCTATCTTTCTGGTTTTGAGTTTTGAAAATGTCTTCCTTCATTTCCAGCTGCGCAAGAACTTCCGCCATTTGACGGGAGAGTTTCATTTTTATTTTCATTCATTTTCTAAAGTTCGGACTTTTCCAAATATTTCCTTAAATGAAGTTCGATTCTTTTCAAATGTATTTTGTTTATAAGTTAAATACTTCATATGGCAGCTTTTTAATATTTAAACTTCTACATTTAACAAATTACGAATTTCCTTCTTCAAACATTAATATTTATTCTATAAACATTGAAATTGCTTTCCTTTATTTAAACTTTAATAATTTCTATTTGCATATTTTATTTATTAATGTATTATTTTAAACATTAATATTTATTTATATATAAACGTATTTATATATAAATAAATATTAATTTTAATATTAATACATTTAATTAATAAAATATACAAATATATTATTATTTATATATTCTTTAAGTATAGATATATATATATATATTTAAATCTTCTAGATAATAATACTTGAATATTATTTATATCAAGATATTAGGTGAAATGTGTACGTGTAAACATGTCCACATATCCTCCATGTATATACATATGTATGCGTATATACATGTCGATACATATGTACGAGCATATCCATCTGTTTAACGTACATACGTATTGATATGTCTATACATTTACATATGTGTACACAGTGTATACATGTGTATACGTACCCATTCGACCTTTATCACATACCTTCTATTTCGTTCATTCACAGGGAGTCACAGTATAGTCAGACTGGCATTTAATCAATCACATCATATAAAGCATAAGGAAGTAAATCAAACTCCTAAGCCTATGGATGACTTTTCTGGACTAACTTATCTGACCTGTTTCCCTATGTACCGTTCACAATGTGTGTGCATGCTCAGTTGACTAACTTTTACCGGTTAAATGACCAATACCCCTCTCCCAAGTGATATTTCCCCTCTGCATAGAGGACTGGTTCTCATCCCTGCATTCACAATTATAAACTCACGGCAGTCAATTGCTCACAATATTAGCAATACATATAAATTTCATAAGATATAAAAAACATCACATATAAATATCATTATGCACATTTTTCATCATGATTAACATCAAAAGAACAACATCAGAATGAAACGATCATTAATACATATATAGAACTCATATTGACAACAAAGTGATTCACATCTTTTATTCACTCATAAAATTGTCTTTACAAACACATGCTCCTTAGTCAACTCTAATAGCCTAATAGCTATACAATCGGGATGTAACAGCTATGTTTTTGTAATCTCTCTTCCGAAAACATTTCGTTGCCTCTTTATTATATTATTATGCATTGTTTCAATAAAAAAACTAAAAATCTCAACTTCAATTATTCTAAGGAACACACCACATAACTAAGCTATGTCCAATAAATATCTTTTAGTTATTTTTCTCATTTTTTTTTTAAATAATGAAAAAAGGTGAGCTAAACGTAGGGTGGTTTGTGTCTTGTGGGACTTAAAAAAATAGTAGGAACATTCACATTTAAAAAAGAAATATTTAAAACTTGTATAAAAAAATCAAAACAAGTTAAAAAAACATTTTAGATCTACAAGGAACCATAAATTATATTTTCTTCACCATCTTAGCTTTGGTAAAGGAGAAAAATAATTTGATATTGAGGTTTTCAAACATTTTAGATATGATTGTGCAATCAATATTTTTCTAGTAAACTCAAAATTATCAAAATCTATTTTTTAATTTTTTTAATGTTTTCTCAACTTGAAAACTGGAAAAATTAGACAATGGATAAAAATAAGGCATAAATTTATGTCTCTTATATTATGTTGAAATTTAACATCAACTTTTAATATTCACTAGGAATAACATTGCACACGAACCATTTGATACTTAGATTCAAGTAGTATATTGATAACACTATGCTAACAAAAAATGAAGGTTAATATAAAAATTAGATTCTATATGCATAATTTTTTTTTGGAGAAAGAACATTCTAAATAGACAAATACTCTAAAAGTTCAAGTTAATCTTTAAACTTATTGGACACTACGAATCAATCAAATCTAGTCTAAGAACTAACAACTACAAACTGTTAATAAAAGTTAGCTAACCTAACTAGACGACTAGAACATTTAGGAATTTTGTAATTTAAATTATAACAATTGAATCTTAAATTATTACAAATTCAGGTGCAAAATATTACTTCAAGTACATGAAATGCACCAATATTGAGTAGATGACTCTGCTTTATGAATCAAGATAAGTTTATCTTATAGCGAATTTATCTCTATATATTATAATGGGTTAGACATAGGTTGAACCTAGTTTAAAAGGGGTTTGACACATCAAGGTTTCCTTGATTTGAATCCATGATGAGATTTTTGTAGATGTGAGCATTCCCCAATAATATTTTCTTCGTTTAATTTTACTTTTACGTAAGACTATGTCATACATGCCTCTTCTTTATTTCATTAATTTTTAAATATTTATCTTAAAAATGTAAAGGTGAAAAATATTTACTCAACATTTTTTTATTTAAATATTATATTAAACATAAAATTCAAAGAATACATAGATTGGTATCATTAAAAATTAATAGATTAGTTATATAACTAAACAATCATATTTTTTTGATAAAGGTATAAATAAAAAATGAAGTACCTTTCATGGAACATGGAAGGACTGAATAGTCCTCATAAACAGTTTTCCCTAAGACAATATATTGTTGATCTTAAAATCAATGTCCTTTTGCTATAGGAGGTTAAGATGACTTACCAAACTTTTTCTATTATTGCTAACAAAATCTGGCCGGGCTCCACCTTCTACTATAGCGAGGCGGTTGGTGCCTCAGGTGGTATTGCCACTATGTGGAACTCTGCTAAAGTTGATGGGGAAGCCTTTGCGTTCTCTCATAGTTACCTTGTTGTAACCCTCAAAGCTAACAATCACACATGGAACCTGTTCAACATCTACGCCTCCAATTCTAGGGGAGGAAGGAGGAGTATGTGGGAGGAAGTTTTATCTTTAATCTCGATTGACAAAAATGCCTTGTATATGGTGGCTGGGGACTTCAACTCCCCCCTATTCCCTTCGAAGAAGCTTGGCGGCCTTATGGGCTATACTGATAGCATGAATGATTTGTCAAACTTCATCAGCAGGCCTAGGTTGTTTGATTTAGAGTTACAGGGTAATCCTTTCACATGGTCTAACAATAGAAAAGGTAACCACCTTATTCAGGTTCATTTGGACAAGGTTCTAGTTTTGGTGGGTTGGGACCTGGGGGTGCAATGCTTCTCTTGTTTCTCTCCCTAGAACTGTTTCTAACCATAGCCCAATTCTTCTCCAGTGGGTAAATAAGCTGTTTCATGGTCCTCACCCTTTCAGGTTTGAAATTATGTGGATGACACACCAACATTTCAGAAAGCACATTGAGAATTGGTGGAGCTATCCGGTTTAGGGATCTGCTATGTATAGGATTTCCCAAAAACTTGTTCTTATTAAAAGAGAAGTTAAGGGGTGGTCTAAAGCTACCTTTGGTGACTTTTTTAAAACTAAAAAGATGATCAAGGAAAATCTTGAGGGTATTCAAAATCTTATGGCCAAGGGCTCTCTCCTTCAACCCTTGCATGAGGAGGAGGAAACTTGGAGGAGGAAATGGGAAGATATTCTAAGCAAAGAAGAAATATATTAGAAACAAAGATCTAGAGTTCAGTGGCTGAAAGAAGGGGACATGAACTTTGCCTTTTTCCACAGAATGACTTGCAGACATAAGAAAAGAAAAACCATCAAGTGCTTGAATAATGAAGACAACTAAGAGGTCACAAAGGCTGATAAAATTAGAGAAATAGTGGAACACTACTTTAGACAGATTTACTTAGACATTGGTAACACCCCTTCTACTGAAGTGCGGGACAAACTTCTAAGACACCTCCTTTCTAGGATCAGTGAAGAGGATAATTTACAACTCTGCGCCCCTATTTTAGAGGAGGAAGTCAAGATGGCTGTGTTTGCTATGGGTGCCTATAAAGCCCCGAGGCTTGATGGTTTTCCCCCGACTTTCTTTCAGGACTATTGGGACATTGTCAGCTATGATTTAGTCATGGTTGTTAGATATTTTTTCAGAATTGGTAAACTGTTAAAAAAATTGAACAATACCTTCATTTTCCTAGTCCCTAAAATGCAGGATCCGAAGTATATGGCTGACTTCAGGCCTATAAGTCTTTGCAACACTGTTTACAAGATCCTTTCTAAGGTCCTTGTCAATCGACTTAAGCCACTTTTGGGCAAGATTATTAGCAAATGCCAAAATGGATTCATCCCTGGAAGACAAATCTTGGATGCTGCTATTACGACCCATGAAATAATCCACTCCATAGAGAGAAGCAAAAAACAAGGTATGGCTTTCAAATTAGACATTTCTAAGCCTTATGATAGGGTTAGATGGAAATTTCTTTATTCAGTTCTTGCTAAATTTGGGTTCAATGATAAGGTGATTGGAATTTTTAGAGAATGTGTGGAGTTAGTTCAGTATTCTGTCTTGGTCAATGGGACCCCTTGGGGGTTCTTTATGGCTGGAAAAGGCATCAGACAAGGTGACCCTCTATCACCATACCTATTTATTATGGTTGTTGAAGTCCTTGGTAGGAACTTTCTTACCTTGCTTTACTCTAGGAAAATATAGGGAATTTGAGCTTCCTCCACCCTCCCCCCTTTGTTCTTCAACAATTTGGGGATGATACCTTCCTTTTTGGAAAATCTTCTGTGATTGAAGCTAGATAATGGAAGTGCCTCCTCCAGGATTATGCCAATGCCTTTGGGAAATGTATAAATTATAATAAGAGTAATATCTATTTTTTCAATACGAAAGTTGATCTTCAAGCTAAGATATTATCTATCCTAGGTTGTCATAGTGCTACTCTTTCGGGGACTTACCTTGGTTTACCCCTCACTGTTAAGGAGGTTACTCACAGTTTTTGGAATAATATTTTAGAGAGAATGCAAAAGAAGCTTGTTGGATGGAAAGGTACACTCCCTAGTAATGTTGGCAAACTGCAACTTCTCAAGGCCTCCCTATAAGGGATCCCTGTCTACTTCCTCTCCCTATTTAAGATTTCGGGCTCCATGGATGAAAAAATTGAAAGAACACAAAGATCCTTCCTTTGGATTGGTGTTGAAGAGAAAAAAAGGCTTGCTCTTGTGAACTGGGACACTGTCTGCCATCCTAAAAGTCAAGGGTGTCTTGGGATTAGAAAGATCACCAATTTGAACAAAGCCCTCATCACTAAGTTTGGTTGCAATCTGGTGCTGGGAAAGGTTGAATGGTGCAACATAATGAAGGCTAAATATTTGAACCAGGGACACTTTTCCAAGGCCCTGGATCTGATGGGTCTCCCATCTGGGTCAAAAATTTGGAATAATATCCTAAAATGTAGATCTCTTTTGAAGGAAGGTATTATATGGAAAATTGGGAATGGGAGATCAATAAGATTCCAGGAGAACTACTGGCTTGGGGGAAGACCCCTTGCTGATAGTAATTTCAATATCTTGTGGGAACATGCTAAGGAACATGTTGGTACTTATATTGCAGACTATACTACACCCAGAGCAAAATGGAAAATTCTGGAATTGAGTTTCTTGGATAGACCTGACCTCCTCCCTAAGGTTGTTGAGCTCCAGGATCTTTTAAATAAGGCGAGACTTCCTCTCTTTCCTAGGGAGGATAGGGTTTTCTGGACAAAGAATCAGTCAGGGGCTTTCTCTGTTAAGTCTGCTTACCATCTACTACTAAAGTTTGATGGTGATGAGTATTGCTAAAAGAAGGTGTGGAACTTTCAGCTCATCCCCAAAATCAACTTCTTTTGGTGGGCCTCCATTCATGGTAAAATTTTAACTATTGTTAACCTTGTCAAAAGGGGCTTCCAATTTCCCAATAGGTGCACCCTTTGTAAGTCAGAGGAGGAGACAATTTCCCATCTCTTTATCCATTGTAAATTTGCTTCCCAAGTTTGGCAGAATTTCTTACAAAAGCTCAACATCCATTGGGTTTTTGATAGAAATATTCATCAATTTGTCCTTAATTGGAGGTGTCCCTCTAAACACCCTTTAATTAGGCAAATTTGGCAACTTATTCCTCCTCACATTTGCTGGTGTCTGTGGAAAGAAAGGAACAATATTTTTAGAGAGAAGGAGAATAGTGTGGACAATCTGCTGATAATCCTTAATAAACTCCTTTTGGATAACATTTCTGTTTTCCAGTGGAAAACCCCCAATGGCCCTCCTACGGGTTGGGATAAAAATATGGCCATAATTTGGAAGTTGCCTAGTGACTTCCAGAAGTTTCATAACTCCAAGAAGATTTTCAGAAGCAACACGAAGTGGAAAACTCCAAAACCACTCTAGTTTAAACTAAATTTTGATGGGGCGGCCAGAGCTGGGAAGGTTGCTGGAGGTGGTATCATCAGAGACCATAATGGTTGCTTAGTTGCTGCTTACTCAGGGAACCTGAAGGATCACGTTGGTAATAAGGAAAAAAGTATGGCGCTCCTCTGGGACCTCAAAGTTGCGTTGTTAATCGACATTAAGTCCATGGAAATTTAGGGTGACTCGCAACTGATTGTGGAAGCCACAAAAGGCACGATGGTTGCTAGTTGGTCCATCCAAGGGGAAATTGAAGACATTCACTCTCTTCTTACTAGACTTCAGGAGTTCACCATTCAACATGTCTATAGGGAAGGGAATGCGGTTGCTGACAGTCTAGCTGTGGCTGGGATTGACCGGGAAGGGATACGGTGCTGGAGGAAAGAAGAGTCTTTGCCCCTTTTTGCTGTGGCACTTCTAAGAAAGGATTTTAATGAAATTCATCATGATTCCTAAAAAAATCTTTCTAAACTTGGTGTGGCTGTTACTAACTTTCGTTAGTAATGATGGCGAGAGTTTTTATTTAAATAACTGGTTGTTGTGTGGGAAGAGTGTAGGGGAGAATTTGCCACGTGTCACGTACGACATTTGTTGGATCACCATCGGGACTCACCATTTTGATTCTAATGATCGATGGGGTCATTATTTTTTGAACCCCCTTGAATTTTGTGATTATCTTCTCAAATTGGCGGATTTTGTTCAATTTTTTGAGCTGTTCGGATTTATTACTGATATCATTTCTCTTCGTGTCGTGGACTTCTTGCACGAGGGAACTGTTGAGCCTGTGCTGGCTATGGGAAGTGGCATTTATTGTCATCTTTTACAACTTTAAAAGTTACCTTTTGTCGTCCATTTCTTTGCAGTTTTTTCTAGATTTGGTTTTCTTTGTATCCGACCTGCTAGTTTTCTTCCTTTGACTATTTTGGTTTTCTGTGACAATTGTGTTGGTGCTATGGGTGGGGACCAGGTGTGTGTGGAGCCAGATAAGTGCAATGAATGGAAGGCAGATGACACCGTCTGACATATATGCAAGGAAGGTGGAATTTCTTAGTATATGGAATACATGACTAGCCATGACGAGGGTCTTTCCAAACAATTCATCACCTCTTGGAATGTCGGAAGGGTCACCATTGGAAGCATTTCCTTCGAAATTGATGAAGAGGTCATCGCTAGGGCCATAGGTCTCGCTCCTGATGGGCGTACATGGAAGAAAACCACCAAAGTTGCTGATCAAACCAACCTCAATCTATTCTTCTAGGGTGACGAGAAACCTGTCAAGTTGCATAGCGGCTATGACCGCGAGGCACTTCTAGAGCCATGGGAAAAAAATTGCATGGTGGTGATGAAATACTTCACTCTCGAAGGAAGATACAGTGTGTATTACTACTACCATTTCAATTTCCTCAATCACCTTAGAAATCACCATAATATTTCCTTCCTGTTTTTTCTCATTCATTCTCTTCAGAGTATTGTGCTTGATGCAGTTGAAGCCATGAATTCGAATAAAAATTTCACCATCCTTCGCCAAGGGCTTATATCCAAACTTTACCATTTTCACCTGGCCCTTTGCCCTCCTTGACCCATCACTATTGAAGATGTTCCTAGACCCACCTTTGTTGAAGAGGCTCTGGTTTCTTCTACTCCCCCGTCTGCTAGCATTATGGACACCCCTGGCCTTAGCAAGAAAAAATGCATCAAAAACCCAGCTATGAAAGCCTCTCCGTAGGACACATCCCCCTTTCAGGGGCCTGTGGTGAAGAACAAAGATAAAAAAACGCATAGCCCCCACCCCAAGAACTAAGGCCAAAGCCTCCAAGAAGACAAAATTCTGACTCCAACAAATTGACTCTGACAGTGAGATCACCGAGGAGACTAATACCCCTCGCAGGTCTAATAGACTGGTTATCAAGCAGGAAAAAGGGAAGAGTTTTAAGGAGGCCTCAGATTCTGACAATAGGGACGAGAGTGAGAGTAGGAGTAAGGAGGAAAAGGATGTGGGGGAGGAGGCTCTCTCAGTTTCTACTAGTAGCTCCTCCCATGTTTCTGAAAGCCTTAAAAGGGGCCCAGCTAGCATTAAAATCAAGGAGGTCAAGTCTCGGGCCTCAAACATTGCAAAAGGTAAGGTTCCCATGGAGGAAGCCTACAGTAAACATGATGCTATCTGGGAGGAGGTTGACAATCTAAAAAATAGAGTCAAGAGTTTGGAGAAAAGATTGCAGGATGTTACACGTTTTGCGTTGAAGATTATGCACAAGTTCGCCACTACGTTATGTCTGCTGCAGAAGGACAAGTCTACAGATGATGTGAAGGAAGAAGCCAACAACAAGGAACTGCTTAAGTTCTTGATTGAAGATTGGGCTACCATAACTTTAGTTAAGCCATGTAGCAGGAAAAAGGATTAGTCTTTTAGGGGTTTAGGTTTGTTGATTGGGGCTGACTGAATCAACCTTCATTTATGTTTTGTTCTGCTAAAGACATTATTAATGTTTTTATACTTCTCTATGACTAGTATGACCCTTGGTGGTCTATGGCTAAGACTGTTTTAAATCTTGCTATGATGATGGACATTTCTAGTAGTTTTAGTTCCTATGTTAGTTTTTTTGGGATGTTTTTGATATGCTCTGCTTAGGGTGATGGTATGATTTTTAGACCTGATGTTACTGTGCTGTTAGTGTTACTCTGCTGTGGATGGCCGTTGGTGCCTTGTATTAAAGAAACAACGCCCTTCTTTTGCTACTTTTTATATAAAAAACAATCACAATTCAATAAAATGCTATTACAAACATCACACTAAAAATATTATAAAACAACAAGACAACCTAAAAATAAAATCAAATAACAATAAGCAAAATAAATAAAAAATATGATTAATATAAACTATTTCAACACAACATTATTACTAAGTATTATAACAAACAATAATTTTAAAATATTAATATTTGTAGATAAATATACATTTTACATAATATACAATATACCTAAAAATTTAAAATTATAGAATTTGCAAATATTTATATATTTTAAACAAGTTAAAATACCAGTCTAAGGCCTTGGGAAAGGAACCATGCCTTGAGGCATCTCCTCAAGGAAAATTCATATAATATTATTTATTGAGTAATAGTACACCAAAAACAACTTAGTTGAAAAACATTTAAGAAAGCAAACCGTATTAGGTATAAACCATCGTACCTTTTTAATAATATATTATAGCAAAACAATTAAACGGAGCACCAAAAAATATTCTAAGATTTAGTTTAATAAAATAATCTTCAAAATCTATAGAAACGCTTCTAAAAGATCCTACTTTTTGAAACAAGAAGACACATTTTCTTAAATTGACTTTGAACACCATTTGCACCTAATACTTGACGACTTGCATTCATTATCATCATTTGATGATGCTGATACTAAACTTTAGTTTCTATATCCGTTAAGAAGATATTACCTTTGTTAAAATATGGTTGGTTTGCTACCTTGTAAGGCACATGTGAGCTTGCCTCAAATTCAATAAGATTGGTTTTCTCCTTTATAGGGTATTCACAAAATATATAGAATTTGGAACATTGTACTCAAGTACAATCTATATTATAGAGTAAAAGGTAGAAATAAATATTTGATAAAGTCTATTATACTTCAAAAAATATGGACAATATGGACAATATGTGTGTTTGTATTTTTTTCAATTGAAGGGTTTTGATTCCTCAAACAACTATTTAAGCTTATCCCATGTCAATTGTGAGGTTGAACATTTTTTGGAGATGAAATATCAAATGCTCATAAACACTCATGTTGATGAGGTCCCGTGTCTTATCACAATGGTGGAACCATTTGATTCTTTTGATATCCTTAAAATGGTTTTATTTTTTCCCATTGAGTCACTCTCCAATGTAACACATTAATAATGGAAGTCTTCCATAAATGCTAGTTGTAAGGTGTTATCTAGACAAGAAGCTTTGAATTAGCTATATTAGCTAATTAGTAAAGAAATTCTAACTTTGAAACAACTATTGCAATAGAAATAACTTAAAACAAAAATGTGGGTTTTGCTACTCACAAATATTACTAAGCACTTAAAGTGCAATTTAAAGTCTTCCAAAACTCTTTTTTTACTAGCTTACAAAATTACCTTAAAAGGCTAATTGCAATAATTAGTTGTTTACAATATTTATTATAAATATTTCTCATTTAACTTGATATAACTCTAAGGTAAAAATGATCTTACAAAAAATTACTTCTAACTCTTCTAGATAAAATGGTTAGTGATCTTATAAGAATTTTGATAGGGAACTATTCAAAAATTATCGAAAAAATGCTCCCACGAATTATTAAATTTCTTACACCACACTAAAGATATCCAAATTACCTTTTTAATGTAACCAAAAAATTCAAAAAGCTCCATTGTTTGACTGATATATGAGTAAAATAATAAATAGTAATTGAAATTATGCTCACTAATGAGGGGTTACACAAGAATACAATACCAGATGTGGCATCCAAAAGGTAAATATGATGTAAATCTACATAAATAAATTATTTTAAAGATATATTTTGTTTGTGGATTTGATCAACTATCAAAATGGCCTTCACCCTTCATATTCAAAATGTAGAAAATAACATATTTGAACAAAAAAGATGATGATGAGTGAATGAAAATTAGACCTTTAGAAGATACCACTTTGAGACATGTTAAATTTGAAAGAAAATGATATATTATGAAAAAAAAAAAGCTTTGGGTTTGAACACAATATCATGAACAACTAAAAATCCCAACTTTAATTATTCTAATGTACACACCACACAACCAAATCATGTCTAACAAATATCTTTTAATTATTTTGCTCAAAAAAAGCTTTAAGATTTTTTATTACTATTATAAAAAAAGGTGTTCTTAATGTAATGTGGTTTGTATGTTGTGGGCCTTAAATTAATTATGAGTGTTCACATTTAAAAAAGAAAGCTTTAAAAACCTTCTAGAAAAAGAATTAAAAAACCTTTTAGATCTACAAGGAACCCTAAAACTATGTTTTCATCATCTTACCTTTGAGCAAGGTGAAACTTAATTTGATATTGATGTTTTCAAGAATTTTAGATATGAAGGAGAAATCTATATTTTTCTAAGAAATTCGAAATTGTCAAAATCATATATATATATATATATATATATATATTATGCTTTCTCAACTAGAAAATACAACCAACTAGACAAAGGACAAAAATGAGAAGGAAGACATAAGGTTATACCTCTTATGCTATGATGAAGTTTAACATCAACTTGTCATATTCACTAGGAATAACCTTGCACACAAATTGTTTGATACTTAGATTCAAGTAGATCTTGATAACAATTTGTTAACAAAAAATAAAGATTAATATTAAAAAATAGATTCTAGATGCATAAAAAATTCATTGGAGAAAGAACAAATATGTGCATTCTAAATAGATAAGTGCACTAAAAGACCAAGTTAACCTTTAAACTTATTGGATGACACTACTAATCAATCAAATTTAATTTAATAATAACTAACAACTATTTTTTTTTTTTTTTAGACTGCAGGAATCGGGTAGCACGACCCCCTATAAACTGCAGTGCGCCTGGTAAACTTTTTAACGTGACCGGCGGCGCTGGCGCGACACGCCCTCCGGTACCACGGGACGGGGGAGATTAGAACTCGTGACCAGCAGAGCCGCAACGGAATTACTTAGAATAACTAACAACTATTAATGAAAGTTAACTAATATAATTAGATGGCTAGGATATTTAGGAAACTTGTAATTTAAATTATTATAATTAATCTTAAATTATTACAAACTAAGGTTTAAAATACTTGATCAAGTCCATGAAATCCACTAATATTAAGTTGATGGCTCTCTACTTTATGAATCAAGATAAGTTTAGCTTGTGGGGAACTTATCTCTATATATTCTAATTAGTTTGACATATGTTGAACCTAGTTTAAAGGGGTTTAAGACATCAATGCTTCTTTCATTTGAATTCGTGATGAGATTCTTGTAGATGCAAACATTTTTCAATAACATTGCCTTGGCATAATGTTACTTTTTTTTAATAAGATTATGTCAAACATGCCTCTTCTTTATTGTATTAAATTTTAAGTGACATATATCTTAAATGTAAGGGTGACAAAAAATTACTAAACCTTTTTTAATCTAAATATTATATTAAACATAGAAATACAAAGAATACATAGCTTAATATCATTAAGAATTAATAGATTAACTATATAACTAAATTGCCATATTTGATAGAGGTACTATTAAACAACCACAACCCCATAAAATATTGTCACACAAACCTCACACTAAAAATAACATAAAACAACAATATACAACCTAAAAATAATATCAAATAATAATACACAACATATAAACTATTTCAAACCCAACTGTGTGTATGAAAAATAAGTGCGTAAATGAATTAAAAATAACTGTTCAAACACACCAATAGAACATTATAATGAAACAGAATATAAAAGGAGTAAAGAAGTGCAAACTCTATTCTGCTTCCATTGTCGTCCTATTGTCCTCTATCTTTAGTGTTTTTATTGATTCCAGCTTTGTGTTCTCAGATCGTAGGCTAGGCTCAACAAACTGTCTTCCTAAAGAACGAGATTTTGCTATGATGTAGATGCAAGATTAAGCTATGATGATGATTTGAAATAATAAACTTGAAATAAATATGATGCTTATGATATTAAAATGCTAAATGAACTAAATGCATAAACTGTAATTAATTGCCTATTACCAATGCTTGGATTCACACAGGTATTTATAGAGTTTTTCGAATGATTTTGATTGGCTGTCTCAATTGACGGTTGTGATAATTCCTGACAGATCGAACGGTTGAAGAAAGATGAAACTGAAGAGAAAATAGAACCCTGAAAATAAGATTTTTCTATTTTATTAAGAAAGAGGAAAAAGAAGAGAAGATAAGAAATCATCTTTCTTTAAAAGAATAAAAGAAAGATTTAAAGCTGATAAATAATTAATTAAAAAAATCAATTATTTATTTGTGGAGGACATTTAGCTTTTCTTAATTAAATAAAATATTTAATTAAGCTTTTAAAAGCAGAAGAAAGCTGGTGATAAGAAAAGAGCTTTAATCATGTTTTATTGAAAAAAGCAGAATATCTCATAATTAAATAAAATATTTAATCATGATATGAGAAGATTTCACAATCAGGTTAAAATACCTAATTTTGATTTAGAAAGAAAGCATAAGATATTTTTAATTAAATAAGATTTATTTAATTAAATCACTTTTATGAAATTAATTAAATGAAACATTTAATTAATTAGAAGAAGAAAATTAAATAGAAGAAAAGGAGGTATTTAAATTTAATTAAATCAAAAGATTTAATTTAAATTCAAACAGTGATAATTAATTTAAATAAATATAATGTATTTATTTAAATAATTAAGTGGACATATGAAAATAATTAAATAAAGTAAATTTATTTAATTATGGAAGATAAATAAGATGAATGAACAATATAATTAAATTAATTAAATTTAATCATATGTAGAGGACTTTAGAAAAATTAATTAAATAATAAATATTTAATTAATTGCCAGGATTATAGACATGACCATTTTTATGCGTATACATTTTGCCCCTCTTTGAAGTGATGTGTGAAACACATTGCTTCAAAGAAAAATAAAAATTTGCCCCTGATATGTTTTTGGTTTTTTGATATTGATGATGATGCCCCCTCGGGAGATAAATCACGGAAGAAGAAATTGATAGTGATAGGGGAACAGTGATTTAGCTCCTGATAGATGATGTGTCCGATGCCCTAGTGAAAAAGAGAATGAAAAATGGAAAATGCCATTAATGCCCATCCTAAAAAGACCCTTATAAGGTAAAAGGGGTAAAATGAAGTGTCATTTTCACCCTGCTGCTACAGTAAAATTTGAGCTCTGCTAGTGACTTGGTGAGATGGTGATCCCCATGCACAGACATAGGTTCGAGCGAGCGCGACGATATCAGAGACCAGCGGCGTATGGACCACCGGTGAGTGATTCGAACCATCTATGTTGTCAATTTTTGTATTTTAGATCGAATTTGAATTGTTTTGAAATCGGTTTGCAACATTTTCGCACGTTTTAGCGCATCTAGGGATAGTTTTAGCGCATTCGACAAATATTTTAGCGCATTTAGGAATTTCCATAGCGCATCTAGGAACAGGTTAAAAACTAATCGTTTAGTGCATCCTATAGATAGAGTTGCGCATATAGGGAAAAATTGGCTAGGCAGGAGATTTAGCGCATCTAGGGCATAGAACTGCGCATTTAGGGTTTAGTCCAAAAATGTTAGAGTTGCGCATCGGGTAGTTAGAGTAGCGCATCCGAGATACAGAGTTGCGCATACGGGGTTTTTGCGCATCTAGGAAACAGTGTAGCGCACTTGAGAAAAACGTTAGCGCATATGGGTTTTTAGCGCATATGGGCGACATAATTGCGCATTTAGGAAAATTTCCCCAGAATGCCCGTGTGATGAAAAATGATGATTAAAATTGCTTCTTTAGTCAATAGATAGATAAATTGTAGAATCATCATGTTGATAGGATAGAAAATCTGATAGAGAACTGATAACATTGCTTTCAAAATAGAAAACAAAGAGTAGATAGCTGATAACTTTGTGACGAACGACAAAGAGTAGATTGAATGATTGATTGAGTGATTTGAATTTGATAACTTTGCTTCTCGCGATTGAAAAACAAAGAGTAGATGCTTTGATAAATTTTCTTTCTGCGATAGAAAATAAATAATAAAATGAAGATAAAAATTTGCATTCATGATTGAAATACAAACATAAAATGATATGTGTGTTGATAAATTTTCTTTCCTGAAAAGAAAAACAAATAGTAAATTATGATAGAGTAGATTGATTGGACATGCTGATAGATTGATGTAACACTTGATATAGGTCATTGATATGTTATGTGATATGAGTCTGATTTGATGACTTTGTTTGTGATGGATGAACAAAATAGGAGGCTTTCAAAAGCCTCCAGATCAGAGAGCGGTTCCCCTTATGTTGGGAGCGGATAGGAGAGCTAACTCCTGCAGAGCTACAGGTGATAGCAAACTGTGGATTGGGGCCGCTGTTGACCATGCCGCGAGGCATTCGGGCCAATAGGGGGCTATTGACAACCCTGGCCGAGAGATGGCATTCAGAGCATAACACCTTCCACCTACTGACGGGTGAGATGAGTGTGATGCCTGAGGACGTGTATCGGATTCTGGGGATTCTGGTTGTTGGTGCCCTTGTGGTTTATGACCACAAGGAGATTGGTGGGACCGAGGCGTTGCAGTGAATATGTGGCGATCCTGGTATTTATGGGTACTGGATAGATTGGGA
Source organism: Sequoia sempervirens (assembly GCA_007258455.2). NCBI lineage: Eukaryota > Viridiplantae > Streptophyta > Pinopsida > Cupressales > Cupressaceae > Sequoia > Sequoia sempervirens. The sequence goes on from VDFB02263869.1 coordinate 171,285, forward strand.
TGATTTTAGCAGGTATTCGGCTCTGGTTGCGGTGTTGGCAAAATTTTTTGGAGGTTTCCTTGGATCGGACCATCGGTCCAAGGGATTCGTCGTGGGTTGGGGGAGGATGCTGGAGTGGATGATCACTCAGCCACGGAGATTTGACTGGGGTAGCTGTGTCCTAGCGGACATGTACCATGATCTACATCGGATTGTGTACAGAGGATTCACCAGCCTGGCGAGTGGAGTTACATTGTTGCAGATCTGGGCGTGGGAGCACATTGCTGTCACGAGACCACTTTGTACTAGGGCGAGACCAGCAGGGAGGCTGTATGTGTATGCTTATTCTGGCGCAGTTGTCTAGCAGAGGCTGGGCAAGGTAGAGTACTGGCGGCGAGTTTTGGATGATGTGGATTCAGTGATATGGAGGCCCTACACAGACTGCGAGGCATGGGCAACTGATCACCTAGAGATGCCATTTGTGTGTAGACCACGATACCTGATAAGGTGGATGCCTTTTATTATTAAGAGATTTTTGGCACCACGTGTTCTGAGGCAGTTTGGATTCACTTAGGGGATGCCCTAGGGCATTGCTCATTATGGGCGGTGCAAGGGGGATGTAGGATGGGGGCCATGCATTCCATACCAGGCAGCATATATAGAGTACACCTCATTACAGCCCGAGGTATGGGCGGACAGGAGAAAGGTATTGGATGCAGGGATGACAGATGATTATGCCCAGTACTTTCACATGCATCTATTTCCACGGTTCACAGTGCCAGATGAGGCACGGGCAATCAGAGTAGCACCACAGCCAGGAGCAGGGATACAGGGAGGTGTGGTCGGTGGAGAGCAAGCTATGGGTGGAGGGGAGTAGGCTATGGGTGGAGGAGAGGAGGAGGAGGGAGAGGAGAGTGAGGAGAGTGGAGATGGGGAGGAGGAGAGCAGCTCAGACGATAGAGATGATGGAGATGACGGGGATGAGGAGAGGTAGCAGAGGCTAGACAGCCTAGGCAGAGTACCGATTCCTCGGTGGTCCAGATCCGGTGTTAGGCCTCAGACAGTGATTAGGGTGACATCATCGTCCCAGCAGGCATAGATAGATGCTTTGCAGGGTCAGGTGCAGACCTTTCAGGGGCAGCAGGCACAGCTACAGAGTCAGTTAGCGCAGGCGCAAAGCATGATAGTGCAGTTACAGGCACAGCTTGCACAGGCACAGGCATAGGTACCTGCCCCGGATTCCCAGGTGTCACAGTTGATAGCGGAGAGGGATGCCCTTAGACGGAAAGCACTAGAGGCCGAGGGTGTGGCACAGAGGCTGATGGGTACCGTAGAGAGTACCTCCTTACGAGAGGCCATTGCAGAGGGGTTCGAGGCTGCTAGGGAGGCCGAGTACTATAGAGTTCGTTACAAGGAGCTATGCCCTCTCGAGCGGCGAGAGCCATATCCCCGATCGCACAGCAGGACGAGGACTCGATCCCAGACATCGACACATGGCATAGAGGTTACAGGGCCTCGACGAGATCCTGATGCAGGTACGAGTGGCAGGCCACCTCCTTCCGGACCGGCTCCTTCAGGGGCATCCACCAGTTAGCCATTTTGGGGCTGATTTGTTATGTATATTGAGGTTTGATCATGTCTTATGTATGATGTTCTGACCTTGTTAGCTTCATTGGACATTTGGACATTTGTATTATTTTGATGAGCGATGATATGCAACGGCGATGATTTTGATGATGTTTTTGTGGATGCATTTGTGATATGATATGGATATTATTTATATGCATTTATGATATGAGATGGATTGTGATATGTTGTTATTATTTTTGCGGACTAATCATTATGATGCAGGATGGTGTAGTAATTATGATGTGAATGCAATGTTTTTGTGATGATGTATGTATATATGTGATATGTTAATTTTTTGAATTTTCCATGTATGAAATGCATCATGATATGATAGATAATGAATGTGGTATGAATAATGATGAAAAGATAAATGATATGTAAAATGGTAATATGATGATAATGAAATGATGATAAAATGATAAATGTGAATGGTAAAATGATAAATGATAATGATAATGAAATGATATGTGAGATGATAATGATAATGAGAATGATAATGAATAATAAATGATATGGGAATGATAAAGATAAATATAATAAAATGAATGATAAAATGAGAATGAATGATAAAATGATAAATGAACCCTGAATGGATGCCATGAATCAAATGTCCAAATGTCCTCCACAAAGACTCAAAACTATAGGACAACCGTTAATGCGTTCATTTAGCCTTGCAAAATATTGATGTGAATCCAATATGCAGATATATACAATGATCTAATGAATATGCAACTACATGAAACTAACCAGTTTGTTGAGCTAGTTATAAGCCTTCTTGAATCATCATAGAACGTTTTGAAATGTTGGAAGTATGTACAAGCATCAGAGGGGAAATTAGCGCCAATGATGACCAGAGTACAACTTTCATATATTTTGATATAGCAAGTGAACACAAGCATCGAGGTATAATTGAACTGAGATGACCTGAGCATTTCTTGCATAAATAGACAAAGATTAACCACCTTTCTGATGCAAATGTGGAACTGTAATCGATGATATCACTTTGGTGATCATGTCTTGTGACATATTTGCATCAGATTGACTGTTAACCTCCAGACAGCAGACAAAAGAAAAATCATTCTCGTTCCTTGCCACTCTAGTTCAGTACATCATTGAGTGTGCTCCGGAGTAATGATATCGAAAATCAAACAACTGTTGGTCAAACATGTAATACTGTTATTTCATACATTATTTAGATATTTGGATCATCCAATAGACAATGATATGATATCTTGCTGAAAAGTGTGTCATGATCGGATAAAGTTGTTGCGTGAGTTTGTTGTTTGTTTGCATGATCAGATCCTATGTCATGGTCTAGCTATTTTGGTATGCTCTGAAAGTTAAGTGCCCCTAGTTGAGTTTTGCCCCGTTTATTGACACAACTTGTGGAAAGGAATATGTACAAACGATCAAGCCATGGTAAGACGTTTTAACCCTCTAGGCAAATGGCGGCAGGATGATGCGATTAATGACCCTAAGATGTGAAAAAGATGCAGAAAAAGGGAAGCGTTGAAAAGACAAAGTGCAAAACAGGAACTAATGAATGGAGAGGTACAAATAGCGTCTGTTTGCCAGATTTTCACTATCCGTATTTATTGCATTTTTCTGATTTCTTTTTGATTTTTTTGTATTTTTCTGTCAATAGACTACCTGTTTGCCAGGTTTTCACCCTATGACATTCTCTTTTGATTTTTTTGGATTTTGCTGTCAATAGACTGCCTGTTTGCCAGGTTTTCACCCTATGACATTCTCTTTTGATTTTTTTGTATTTCTTCAGGACTTTTTCTACTATTTTTTTGGATTTCTTCAGGACTTTTTCTGCTATTTTTTTAGATTTCTTCAGGACCTTTTCTGCTATTTTTTGATTTCTTCAGGACTTTTTCTGACTTAAACATAATACTTCTTAAGATGTATACTGTTGATGGGTTCATCAAATAGGTCTCCTTCTGGCGTTGATAACTTGTATGCTCCTGAACCGTAGACTGCAATAACCACATAGGGGCCTAACCAATTTGGTTCAAACTTTCCCTTCTTTTCTCTATCTTGTTGATTGCGTGGGTTCTCTTTCAGAACTAGATCACCCACCTGAAACGTACATGGCTTTACTTTGTGATTATAGCTACGCGACATCATCTGTTGGTACGCTTTCAAATGGTCTGCTGCTCTTTGTTTCTTTTCATCTAAAAGTTCTAACTCTTGGAGTCGGGAAACTCTGTATTCCTCATCTATTATGAGACCTTTCAGTGATACTCTTAATGAAGTTATTTCTACCTCTAAAGGCAATATGGCTTCTGCTCCATAGACGAGGGAAAAAGGTGTCGCTCCTGTCGGCGTTCAGACACTTGTTCTGTAAGCCCACAAGGCGGGATTGAGTTGAACATGCCAATCCTTCCCTGAGTCATTGACAGTCTTCTTCAAGATCTTTAGTATAGTCTTGTTTGAGGCCTCTGCTTGGCCATTCCCTTGAGGATAATAAGGCGTTGAATATCTGTGCTGAATATGGAATCTTTCACAAAGTTCATCAACATCCTGATTTTTGAAAGGGCGACCATTATCTGTAATAATGGCATTAGGAATACCATATCGACAAATAATGTAGTTGAGTATGAAGGATGAGATCTGTTTTCCAGTGACTTTAGAGAGAGGTACTGCCTCAATCCACTTAGTGAAATATTCTGTCGTTGTGATAATGAACTTATGCCCATTTGAAGAAGAAGGGTGAATTGTGCCCACTAGATCTAACCCCCATTGAGAGAATGGCCAGGTGGGTGTAAATGAATGAAGTTCTTGTGCAGGAGCATGAATAAGATTCCCATGAATTTGACATTTTGAGCATGTTTTAACAAAAGTGAATGATTCCTTTTCCATTGTAGGCCAGTAGTAACCCATTCTAATCAATTTCTTGGATAAGGTTAGTCCACTCGAATGAGTACCACAAATTCCCCCTTGAACTTCTTGTAAAGCTTTGTCGGATTCATCACGTTCAAGACATCGAAGTAAAGTACCATCAAGACCACAGTGATAAAGGGTATTAGCGATGAGGGTATATCGAGAGGATTGTCGGATAAAGTTACACTTTTGGTTGCGAGATAAGTCAGATGGTAAAATATCATCTTTTAGGTATGCATAAATCTTACCATACCAGGGTGAATCAGATCCTACTAGGTGGCAGATAATTTGGATTTCAAGTGTGTCATAGGCAGGGGTAAATAATTGTTCCACCAAAAATTCATAGCGAGTCTGTTGTTCTGGGAGTTGTATCAATGAGGCAATCATAGCCATAGCGTCAGCCGCTTTGTTGTCAATCCTTGGAATTTGTGTGAACTGAATGTCCACAAAGTACTTCTTGAAGTCATCAATCATCTTCTTGTATGGCAACAACTTGTCATCTTTGGTTTGATAATCATCATTGATTTGATTAATAACTAGTTGTGAGTCACCATAAACTTGTAGCTCGATGATCCTCCATTCCAATGCTGTTTTCAGTCCAGTGATTAGTGCTTCATATTCGGCTATGTTATTGGTGCATGGAAACATTAGCCTAAATGACCGAGGAATGGTATGTCCTTGAGGGGTGACGAAGAGAATGCCTGCCCCCAATCCATGTTGAGTAAAAGAACCATCGAAGTATAAGGACCATAGCTGCTTAGAGTCTGCTGTGAAAACATCAGCATCTGGAAACTCAATGTGTAAGGGGTGCTCCGTTAGGAGAGGAGCGTCTGCTAGTTGATCCAAAATAACTTGTCCTTTGATCGCTTTGTGATCAACATAGTGGATGTCAAACTCACTCAAAATCATGACCCATTTTGCTAACCTTCTTGTTAGTGATGCTTTGCTTAGTAGATACTTGAGTGGATCAATTTTTGAAACAAGATTAATTGTATGAGTTAGCATGTAATGTTAGAATTTATGTGAAGCAAAGACGACTGCTAAACAAGCCTTCTCAATGAAAGTGTAATGAAGCTCATGACTTGTCAGTGTTCTGTTAATGTAATAGATTGCACGTTCTTTCCCTTCATGGTCTTCTTGTGCTAATAATGCTCCCAAAGATGTCTCGGTTGCAGCAATATATAGAATCAATGGTTTGTCTGGATTTGGCGGTATGAGAACTGGTGGATTCATCAGGTACTGCTTGATTTGTTGAAATGCCGTTTCACATTTGTCATCCCATCTAAAAGGAACATTCTTATGTAGGAGATGTGTGAACGGTAGACTTTTGTCGGCCAATTGTGCAATGAATCTTCTGATAGACTGAAGTCGTCCTTGTAATGATCTCAATTGACTAATGTTCTTTGGGGGAGACATCTCCATGATTGCTCGAACTTTAGCAAGATCTACTTCAATTCCCTTTTCTGAAACAATATATCCTAGCAGCTTTCCGGATGTGACCCCAAAAACACATTTCTTAGGGTTTAGGCGAACTTTGAATTTTTCCAATCTGGTAAATATTTTTGACAGTATCTCCAAGTGTCCTTCTCTGGTGTGTGATTTTTCCAATATGTCATCTACATAATCTTCCATGAATATGTGCATCATGTCGTGAAAGATCGTAGTCATAGCTCTTTGATAAGTAGCTCCAGCATTCTTTAAGCCGAAAGGCATGACATTCCAACAATATGTCCCCCACGGGCAAGTGAAAGCTGTTTTCTCTTGGTCTTCTGGTGCAATCTTGATTTGGTTGTAACCAGAGAAACCATCCATTAATGAGTACATGGCATGACGAGCTATTAAATCAACTATAGTGTCAATACTTAGAAGCGGAAAGTCATCCTTTGGGCAAGCTTTGTTAAGATCTCTGAAATCAGTGCATACTCTTACACGTTTGTCTGGTTTTGCTATTGGTACAATATTGGAGATCCATTCTGCATAGGAAATTGATCTTATAAAACCCGCATCTAGGAGCTTCTTGAGTTCTTCTTTAACCAATAGTGCAACATGAGGATTCATCTTTCTGAGTTTTTATTTTACTGGTTTGGCTCCTGGTTTGATAGATAAATGATGCATTATGAGATCAGGATCGAGACCTGGCATGTCTGCATATGACGATGCAAAATTGACTTGATTTTCCTTGAGAAATTTTATGAACTTTGGAATTTCTTTATCTGTCATTGATTCAGCTACCTGTAGAATCCTTGGATTATCTGTAGTTGCAATATTGATTTCCTTTGTAGGCTCAGTCAAGATGGATGATCACTCATGATAGTACTCCAGGAGAGTGTCAAGAGTCCCATCAGGTGGTGCCTCAAAAAGGTTTTCACCATCTGATACGCTCTTTATTTTATCTTTTACTTGATCTAGTACTGCCAGATTCTGGTTTTCACCACTAGATCATTTTTCTTTATTTTTATTTTTGCAGCTAGGAGACTTGACACTCTCCTGGTTAAAGACTTCATACTGAAAATCGCCAGTGGAACAATCCTTTACATCATTGGTGGAAAGGAAGTTTATGATAGCTTCGTCATTTGGAAAAATAGGTATATCAATAGGTTCGGTTAGATCCCAGTCAATGAGATCAGGATGGATTAATGGTAGGACGTCATCTGGTCGTGTGAAATCGGCGATGGTTAGGGTCAAGACAGAGTTATCGGTAGGATCCGAGGTATGAGGTAGGTCAAGGATGGTACTATTCTCCTGATAGTCTTGTTCGTTAAAATTCGACTCAGTATCACTAGACTCATAGTTGCTTTGTGGTTCAAATTCTTGTGGTTGGGACCCTGAACCTTCTCCTTTGATTAAAGCGGGCGTAAACTTGTGTATGACATCTACCTCTTTGTCCCTCCAAAATTCATTATTGTGGATGGTATCCCATTCATATTCAGCAGAATCTGTGTTAGAGTTATTTTCTATGCAATTCAGGATTGATGCCAAACATGTCTCTTTCTTGTTGAAACCTTCTTGTAGTGTAAAAACATTACCTTGTGTTTGTTTAGATTGGGTAGCATCATAGCCTATTCCAGTTTTATCATATGCAGCAAGCCCTGGGAAATGGATAGGCTCAACTACGCCTTCTTTTCTTTTTCCAAGAGGACCATTGTCATATCCCATCTTTTGCATGATGGAATATCCTTTCCCATATTGATCTATTGGTAAGGTGACATTTAGAATTGCTTCCTCTTCATCCTTATAGAGCCAATCCAGAATTGTTGTATCCTCAGGATCTCCCATGGGAAACTTTTCTTTGATAAACTGTCCATTGAACTTGGTAGTGGGCTCTGTTTGTACTTGTGCTGATGTTGATGCTGTTGATATCTGTTGTGGTGTAATAGAAGGTTTTCCATGTGATCGAGGAGATGTAGGTAGATTAGCAAGACAAAGGGAATATTCCCCAACTCCACTTTCCTTGAACTGCAGTTTCTTGTCAAAGTTTTTGGTTAATTGACTAATTTGTGTATCATGCTTAGGAGAAGTATTAGCAAGTGCTTCTCGATTATTTGGAACCAAAGTATCCTGATGAGCTTTGACATTAGCACAAGTTTGGGTGTTTGAATTATCAACTGGTATAGTGATTTCCTGTCTGTCATATGGAAACTTAAGACATTGATGGTAAGTGGATGGAACAGCTTGCATTTCATGGATCCAAGGATGACCCAACAAGATGTTGTATGCAAGATCTCGATCTAAAACTTGACAAAAGGTATTTTTGATAATAGGTCCCACTCTAATTGGTAGCATGATTAGACCTTTAGATGTTCTTTCCTCATCATCATAGGCTTTAATGGTAATCTTCCTTCTAGGATCAATGGAGTCTTCGGCAAATCCTAATGCTTGCACCACCTTCAAGGCACATATATTTAGACCAGCCCCTCCATCTATTAGAACACGTTTAACATGGAACTTATGGATCATGACCTCTAAGTATAAAGATGAATTGTGGGGATGAGTCATGGAAACATCATCTTTGTCTGAAAATGAGAGACACGTAGGTGAGGACAAATGTCCTACCATGGCTTGAAATCGGTTCACATCCAAATCCATGGATACAGTCGTCTCAAAAAGGGATTTGTCTAAAATTTCCTTGTGTGCAGGGGAAATCTTCAGGAGTTCTAAAATGGAGATTTGAGCTAGAGTTTTTCGAAGCTGGTTAACTAACTCATATTGATGTTGAGGGAAGGTCTCAGTAGATTTTGAAGAGGTACCCTTCAAGACAACTTTAGCTTGGGCTCTCGTTGTGACATTCACTTGTTCATTGTCCACTTTCTCTTTGATTTTTATAACATTGACTCGCTCATTATCTGTATAGAGGTGACGGATTACATTGTCATCAATTTGGTTCACATTTTTGTCAGAAAACTCTCCCTTTTGATAATTTGGTAGAGGATTGCGAAATGCTTGGTGATCTTCATTGGATTTCTGTTGTCCTTCTACTGTGATAATGCCCTTGTCAATTAGATCTTGAATAGCATGTTTCAAACCTTGACAGTTGTTTGTATGATGACCTCTGCACCTATGGTAGTCACAAAAATAGGCCTCATTCCATGATGGAGGTTTTACACTAGGTTCATAATTGCGTTGCGGTGGTAACATAAGGACATTCTTTTCCATAACCTCTTTGAAAGCCGATTCTAAGGATTGTCCTAGTGGAGTGAAAGTTCTTCTATTGGAGAAGAATGGAAAGCGTTGTGGTTTCGTGTTTGAGGTATTCCCTAAAGTGTTGTTGTTGTTTCCCCAGTAGTTTTGGTTGTTGGCAGTCCCTTGATTGTTGTTCGTTGAAGGGGGATGATTGTTTCCTAGATTCGCGACTGAATTGATGTTGTTGTAATTATTGTTACGAGGAGTGCTCAGGACAAATGGCCTAGTCGTGATATGATTTGCATCTACAACACCATCATTTACAACGTTCTTGTTGCGGGTCCAAAATTTAGACTTGTCTTGATTGTTGTAATGGTTAGATGAGCTAGGGTTGTCCCTATCAAGTTTTATTGTCCCTCTTTTGACCAAAGCACTTTCGATGGTGATGGCATCCTCAATCAATTTCTCAAAGGAAGGTGGACAATGTAGATTTAAGCGATAGCTCATTTCTGAGTTGAGGCTATTGATGAAAGTAACCATTTTCTCCTTTTCAGGAACAGGTTGTGGGTACCTAGCGAACATTCTCCTCCATCTTTGAAGAAAGGTAGTGAAAGATTCACTGGGTTTTTGCGCAACTTTGCAAAGATCAATCATGGTGATCTGGTGTTGGATGTTGTAGGTGTATTGTGTTATGAACAAATTGATCAATTCCTCAAATGTTCGAACAGGAGGTGTAATCTTAGATAACCATTCCATAGAGTTGACTCCCAGGCTTCGAGGAAATAATCGCAATAAATATGTATCCTCGTGGGCAAATTCCAATGTCATGTTTCAAAAGTCTCTAACATGGTCAACTGGGTCTAATTTCCCATTATAACGATCAAATTTGGGAATTTCATAGTGTTTAGGAAATGGAATCATGTTGAGACTTCTATCAAAAGGATAAGGACATATGTCATCCCAAGTGTATTTCTTGGTTGTGGTTCCTCCTCGTAATTCTTTGAGTGTTCCCTGCATTTCTCTAAACTCTTTTTCTAAGGAGGCGAATTTAGATAGGGATGGCTCTTCTTCTGTGGTTTTTAATTTCTCAGTATTAAAGTCTTTAGGCAATTTAGCTCCTTGATCTACTAAGAAAAAAAAGTACTTCTCTTTGTCACATTGTATAATCTGTTCAAGGATTTTAAGAAACTTGGGATTCTGTTTCGCCCCTTTAAGTTGAAGTTCTTCCTCTTGCTTATCATCACTATCTACAGGAGTTTTTTTCAGGTTTTTGTTCTTAAGTAACAAATTTTCCTCTCTATCAGCCATATTGTTGTCACTGAAAAGGGGATTGTGACTCACACTAAAAAGAGGACTATCACGTTCACCTTCTTCTTGAATGTTGTGTGTGGAAGTTTCTTGTTGAGATGTTTCTCCTGGCTTGTTGTGTTGAGATCTTGTAAAAACAGGCATATGTAAGAAATCCTCAGATATGATCAAAGGTCACTGAAGGATTTGATTAGGACGTGTTGAATATTCAATTAAAGGTTGTGGTATATTCTCAAACTCAAGAGGTTGATTAAGATTGTGACGTTGAGACAATGCTAATCTTTGATAATAAGCTTGGGTAGCCAAAGGTTCTACAACATAATCGTCAGTGAATCCCCTAATGTAGTCTTGGTATCTATGGAGGAATGTGCGATAATGAAGCAAGACGGCTCGACTCTTATACAGGAATTCTCTGCGATCTAAAGTCTTTTTGTAACTTAAGTTTGTTTTGGGCTTCTTGATCCTATTGAAAACTGATTTCTTGGTGAACTTGGTTGATTTCCACTTTCTCAACATGGGAGTAAAAGCTCAAAAATTTGGGTCTGTGACAGAAACCTAAAAGCATTATTCTATTTCCTAAATGCACTGCAGAAAAAGGTAAATGCGCTGGAGAAAGAGTCAAATGCACTTCATAATACCTCAGATGAGCAGAAACAGAGCACATATGCGCAACAGAATACCCTAAATGCATCGAAATAGAACACAGATGCGCCAGAACAGAGTTTAAATGCGCTACAATTTTCCCTAGATGCGCTAAAACAGTTTTCTAGAGACAGTTTTGACCAGTTTCAGCTAAAATTTTTCATGTTGGTTTTTGGATGATCCTTTATCTAAATTAATGTTTTTGAAATCACAACAAACAATCTGATTTAAGTTGATTCGTAACCAAGCACAGAATAAGACAAGCACAACCTAGGTTAGGTCAGGACAATATCCGCTAGACTCCACGTGGGTTTCCCCAACCGCATATCAGTAGCGTGTGAATCTAGAAGCTTGGCTGCACGGGCTCCCCCTTACAGTGCACTCTCTTCTCAGGCCAACCAAGCTTCCAACCCCCATGAGACTCCCATGGCGAGCTGATCACCTCTACTATTGACTGCGAAAGTGTGGAAGGCTTCACACCGACCGGTGCTGGACTAGCAGATAGAAGGTTTTTGGCTTTCTAAACAATGGTATTTAGTTCGGGACCCCCGTTCGAGTGGCCATACATGGGGCAAGAGATTAATCACCATTAAGGTGGCACTCCTGAAGAGGTTAAGCTCAACAGGGTTTAAGGGAGTACTACTCCATCCATATGACACATCCGCACAAGCAACCTTAGGTTTTCCCTTAAGATTTACATTTATATACCACGGGGGTAGCTTGGCCTTAGCTCCGTTGCCGGTTTGAGTCGTCCCTTAAGGTGAGTACTTTTTCCCTTAAGGCAGGCCCAATTTCTAGAGTCAATAACCGTTTCTCTTGCACCCAGGATCGCACAAGTGCGCAAGGGGAGAGGATACTTCGATTATCAAATCAAGGTTACACAGGAAAAAGTGGGTTTGGTTTTCTGATCACGTAGTTTGCACAAGGTGAGAGCATAATCACCTACCACTTTCAAGCACAGTCAAGAAGAGTAGACAAGTTCATTTTAAATGCACCAAAATCAAAAGTGATTTATTCTAAGTGAAGATTTTGCTTCACAACAGACATGGGGTTCATTTTAACTACATGATAAAGGTGTGGTGGCTACCCTAGATTGATTCTTTTTAAAACCCAGCAAGAAAAATGAAAGAAATTATGTTTACGGAAGGCGTCATACTCAAAATCTCAGTTACAATTTAGATGTGAAACTCTGTCCCCCAGATGCGCAGAATCATAGACCAGATGCGCAACTCTATTACCTAAATGCACTAAAACAGAATACAAATGCGCCGCTCTGTTACCTAGATGCGCAAAAACAGAACCTATATGCGCTATTCTAAATGCAAAGAATTTTTTTTAGATTTTCTAAAACAACTTTAAATGCGTTAAAGAAAGTCCTATATGCGTTAACTAAACCCCTATATGCGCTGCAGAAAGTGATGGATGCACTACTCTGTTTCTTGGATGCGCCGTAGAAATGACCAGATGCACCGAAACAGTCTTCAGATGCGCCGAAATACCTGCAAAAATAAATTTTTTTGAATCTTCCCAATGCGCTGCCGAATGCTAGAAAACCTGTGAGGAAAACCTGCAAGAAAACCTGCAAGAAAGAAGTCTAAAATAGGAGCATAGGCCCCACGGTGGGCACCATTTAATGTGTGTATGAAAAATAAGTGCGTAAATGAATTAAAAATAACTGTTCAAACACACCAATAGAACATTATAATAAAACAGAATATAAAAGGAGTAAAGAAGTGCAAACTCTATTCTGCTTCCATTGTCGTCCTATTGTCCCCTATCTTTAGTGTTTTTATTGATTCCAGCGTTGTGTTCTTAGATTGTAGGCTAGACTCAACAAACCGTCTTCCTAAAGAACGAGATTTTGCTATGATGTAGATGCAAGATTAAGCTATGATGATGATTTGAAATAATAAACTTGAAATAAATATGATGCTTATGATATTAAAATGCTAAATGAGCTAAATGCATAAACTGTAATCAATTGCCTATTACCAATGCTTGGATTCACACAGGTATTTATAGAGTTTTTCGAATGATTTTGATTGGCTGTTTCGATTGACAGTTGTGATAATTCCTGGCAGATCGAACAGTTGAAGAAAGATGAAACTGAAGAGAAAATAGAAGAACCCTGAAAATAAGATTTTTCTATTTTATTAAGAAAGAGGAAAAAGAAGAGAAGATAAGAAATCATCTTTCTTTAAAAGAATAAAAGAAAGATTTAAAGCTGATAAATAATTAATTAAAAAAATCAATTATTTATTTGTGGAGGACATTCAGCTTTTCTTAATTAAATAAATATTTAATTAAGCTTTTAAAAGCAGAAGAAAGCTGGTGATAAGAAAAGAGCTTTAATCATGTTTTATTGAAAAAAGCAGAATATCTCATAATTAAATAAAATATTTAATCATGATATGAGAAGATTTCACAATCAGGTTAAAATACCTAATTTTGATTTAGAAAGAAAGCATAAGATATTTTTAATTAAATAAGATTTATTTAATTAAATCACTTTTATGAAATTAATTAAATGAAACATTTAATTAATTAGAAGAAGAAAATTAAATAGAAGAAAAGGAGGTATTTAAATTTAATTAAATCAAAGATTTAATTTAAATTCAAACAAATGATAATTAATTTAAATAAATAGAATGTATTTATTTAAATAATTAAGTGGACATATGAAAATAATTAAATAAAGTAAATTTATTTAATTATGGAAGAGAAATAAGATGAATGAACAATATAATTAAATTAATTAAATTTAATCATATGTAGAGGACTTTAGAAAAATTAATTAAATAATAAATATTTAATTAATTACCAGGATTATAGACATGACCATTTTTATGCGTATACACCAACATTATTTACTAAATGTCATAATAAACAATTTTTAAATTTTAATAGATAAATACATATTTTACATAATATTCAATATACCTTAAAATTTGAATTACAAAATTTACAAACATTTAGACATTTTAAAATACCAATATAAAGCCTTGGGAAAGGAACCATGCCTTAAATTCATATAATATTATGTATTAACAGTACCTAACAAATCAGTTTGAAAACATTTAAGAAAGCCTATGCTAACCGTATTAGGTCTTAACCATCATGCCTTTTCAACAATATATTATAACAAAACAATTAAATAAGGCACCTACAAAAATATTCTAAAATTGAATGTAATAAAATAATCTTCAAAATCAATAGAAACGTTTCTAAAAGATCCTACCTTTTCAAACAAGGAGACAGATTTTCTTTAGTAGACTTTAAACAACATTTTCACCTAAAAGACATAATTGTCAACTAATCTCTCTCTCTCTCTTTCATCATCCAAATGTAATAGAAAACAGAATATTGGTTAGATATCACTTTTATACTCAAAATCAAGGGAGTTTAGAACCACCTACTAATGCCTATGCATATTGAGTGTTTATTCTCTCTAAATTCATCATGAGATTGTGTAGACAAACTTAGGCCTTACAAATGGTTGGTGGATGTGGCCTTTGGAGGACTCGCCCTTGTAATGACTTGTACACAATTGGTTTTTCCTTGGGCTTAGGGAATGGCCAAATGGGGCCCTTAATAATAAATGCTATTGTCTAACGTCCTTCTATGAAAGCTATTCCCATGTACCTAGTTATGGGTGCCTTCCACTACAAAATAAGAGGGAAAAGACGAATAGAGAGAGTGTGGGGGCCCATTACTTGGTGACTTTTATAACCCTCAACTAGGAGATTAGCTTATTGGTGAATGAATACTTCCTTGAGTGTAAAGGAAGGTTGGGTACAAAGTCCTATGTAGATTGTCATGGAAGCAAAATCCTTTCTCCTTAACAAAAGCCAACTTCCTTTTCCAACTTTGAAACATAGTTATACGAGTCCAAGCACCCTAACTAATATATTTTAACATGACTCTCTCGTAGATCTTCTTGGAAGGGAGCAAAATCTTTTGGTTAATTAAATAAATGTAAGTAATAAAAAAAAATGGTGAATTTTAGATTGAAGTAAGAAGTTGTTTTGAGTTAGGAATTAATAACTTGAAAAGTTTATATATATATCATAGTTTGTTTTTTTTTTAAGATAAAAAGCACAAGGCTCATATATTAATATATATACTAAAGATTTACAAAATATATATGATTATGTTTTGAGGGTTCTTTTCTAGTCGGATACCAGACATTTCAATTACAATTTAAAGCATGGTTCGTGGGAAGCCAACATATATATATATAAAAACCCTATGCATATAAAAATCCCAGTTACAATTTAAAGCAACATGGCTCATGAGAAGCCAATTAGCTTCAAACTCTGGCTCCAAAACAACCAATAACCCCAATCGGTCAATCCAAAACTCCAATGTTGTCGCTCTAATAACCCTGATCTCCGATACTCAAACTTATCCGTTGATAATGCGACATCGCCAAAACACTACTTTGTTGATAACACATGGCATTAAGCTTAGTCAATAACAAATAGCAAGGTTGGGTCATCACACGATTGACTCAACTAGAGGCGCTTTTCATATTCACCAGACGTGCCATATATGGGTGGAAAGCTCTTGAAAGACCCATTTCAATTTTTCACTCATATATGATAGTTGTATTTAGTTTTCATAGTAATGACATAATAAATTGTTGAAGATATACAATTAATTTGTCATGATATAGAAAATTGATGGTCTTGATGTGTTATTTGTTTCAAACTCTATGAAGATTCAAAATCTTTTATGGGTCAATCTTGATGACTCCTTAAACTTTGAGCAGATCCAAAATATTTTGTGGGTTGATCTCAAGCCATGTATAATTAATTTCTAAGGTGTAGATATGACCTTACAAATGGCATACGTTTATAACTTGGTTCATTGTATCCCTGATATATGTTGACATGTAGGGGTTAGTGGTATTTAAAAATACCTTAGGGAAGTTGTTGGATTGCATAGGTTATGCTCTCCGATGTCAAACATCTTGATAGACTAACTTTACAAATTTGGACTAATGATTAAAGAGAACAAATGTAAGTATGAAATGGCCTATATGTTGATTTTGATGCACAAATATTCTTTTTATTATTTCAATTGAAGTGTTCCTTGCTATTCCATTGAAAGATATAGTATGGTGCTTGAGGTGATCAAATGGTGTTCAAATGTACCGATTAATGCATTTAAATACCAAGGCGTAACAAATAGTCACATAAACATGTACTAAGTTAGTTCTGAGTGTCTAGTAGAAAATGGTGGCATTGGTATTTTTAATGTTGAAAATTTAAATTTGGGGATCAATCTTGAGCATTATGTGATTGACTTGGGGCATGAATTACCAATCTTAGGATTTGGGATAGGTATATGGAAGTTTGGGTTGGGAATAGGGAAAATGTGTGGAAACAGGTGCAAATAGAGTGAGGATAAGGTCAAGTATATGCAAATGTGTGTAAGTAGGAGTAAATGGGAATGTATGGGCATCAAGGAAGGAGTTGGACTTAGCATAAGAGCATCCCACTTGTTGCTATGTAATTATATTTAAGCATTACATCAAGTGGGCCCAAAATTAAATGGGAATTCTTATAGGTATTCAAATTTGACCATTCCACTTAGAAACTTTAAAATATAGTTAAATTAGACCAAAAAGTTTGAACTTTGGTGTGCTATTCACCTATAGAAGAAAAATGGTCTATATTGTTAGACACACAAAACAACTAAGGGGGGGTGAATCGATTGCATATTAAAATATTCAATCCCTCACTAACTTTCAAACCCTTATCAATCTTTAAACCCTTATTAAGAATTAACAAAATAAAAACATGTAAAAACATAAACACCTTCAACACCATACACAAGAGAACACTAGATTTACATGGAAAACCCTAATCAGGGAAAAACCACAATGAGGATTAACTCACATATATATGAATATTAACATCGAATACAATAAGCTTATTGCCCAAAGGGCTCACTACCCAAAAGAGAAGAATGGTTCAATGCCCGAAGGGCTCATTTCCCAAAAGAAAGAAGAATAGAAGAATTCTATTACAAAGAGATTCACTATCTCAGAGCAACAAGAAATATCCAACACAACAATTCTACACCATCCACAACCTTCAACTCACTGCCTCCAACAACTTCAGGCACATTGAAAATGTAGACACCTTCTGCTCACTGCATCCGGTAGCATTAGGTGTTTAAGATCACACTCATATCACCACACTTGATCAAATTCCCATATTTTTCATACCACACTACACTACTCAACATCTCCAACAATAACCTTGCTTATATATCATACATGACCTCAAACAATCTTGTTTAGGTTGGCCTTAATGAAATGTATGCACCTCAAACATGCAACCAACAAAAAGGTAAGTACCAAACACTTCCATGGTGGAAAGAAGTGAAGGTAGACCACATAAAGGGTTAACTAGGACCCAAATCTACATTGACACACTTTTCCACGCTTCCACAAATAACAAACATCCTTAGCAATTAGAGCTAGCACCTAGGTCATCCAAACCTGCACTAACACTAACAAGTGGCCACATACATGCCTCTCCAGGGCCAAAAATAATAGAGGACCACAAAGCAACACTTCAGAACATCCACACAACATCCCAAACTATTCCAGCATCATCAAAATATTTTGTAACACTTCCACAAACACTTGAAACTGAGAACACCATCATCTTTGCACCCGACAACACTGCCAGAAAATACAACTTATGAATCCAGACTTGCAAAACAACTGAATAGAAGAAACTCCAAAGGAAGATAGATACAAACAATATTAGCATGTTTCCAGATCCATAAGATAGGAAACCTTAATACAGATAAATACAGAGCAATCTTATTTCTCCTAGACAATCACACTATCAAACACAACTTCCACTACCACACAATCCAAAACTTGAAACTCTTGATATAGCACCTCTGAACACCTCTAATCAACATACCCAAACCACACAAGCATATCTTGAACCATGAAGAAATGCAAAGCACAACACTGAACACACCTCTGTCACGTTGCACATTCTTTTATTCAATTTTTCTCAAAATCACTTGGAAACCAAGTGAACTAGTTGCATCAACAACACCACAAACACCTTCTCAACATATCTTCAACATCAACAATCTCCCCACCTACTAGTGACAACACTACAGGAAACATACTGCAACACACTCATTACTGACATCAATGTCAACACTACAACAATCTTCTTGACCATACTGGAGGTTGACATCAATGTGACATCAAACCATAACACATCCACACTAGGGGTTGACCCATAACTCTTCAACAACTTCAATGATCTCCACATACTAGGGGTTGACATCAATGACAACACTAATGATAACACCAACAATCTTCAATAATCTAGCAAATCTCCAACATATATTCCTCCACAAAAGCTCATCTAATGATGGTGACACTAATATTTTACTTGCTTTTGCTAACACTATAAGTGACTATGCTTGGATTATTGATTCATGTTTCTTCTACCATATGAATCTTCACAAGGAGTGGTTTTATAAATATTATGTGTTGGCCCCATAGTTGTCATTACACCAAAAGATCGACCTGTTAATGCCATATACAACTGTTAGAGTTAATGGATCCATAGGAGGCGGTTAGTCCATGTCACGAATCCCAAGGGAAGTGTTGACCATCTCCCAACAAACTCCCCCTCAACGTTACTCAAGGGGATTTAAAATTGACACCTTTGGCTCTGATACCAATTGTTGAAAGGTGTAAGACAACTGAGGGTGGGGGTGAATTAGTTGTCACCAAACAAAAATTCAAATCTCAATCACTTATTAGTTTCTTATCCACTTAATTCTGTTATTAAGTATGAAAATAAAGTGTAGATAACATAAAACAATATCAACACAAGAAACACTAGATTTATGTGGAAAACCTAATGAGGGAAAAACCATGATGGGGATTAACTCACAATATAAAGTAATAGTAAAATCAAATACAAGAGGCTCATTGCCTACAGAAAGGACTCATTGTCCAATAGGGAGGCTCACTGCCTATAGATACAAAAGATTACAATAAAGATCCACCACAATAGGTTACACACATTCGCAGCCTTGATCAGAAGAATTGTAGACACGGTCAACTCACCTCTTTCAGGAATCTAACACATTAAAGTACTACTGCCTCAATTCACTTTCGCACAACTCTAATTTTCTTCTTGATTCAACGTTTATTTGCAACATCCTGTCTTGCATTTATACCCACTTTAGCCTTAGAAATATTTCTCCAAGGTTGGCTACATACTCTTTATTTCATAAATTCAAATTAGGTTGGCAACTCAACATTCCCGTGGTTGAAAGGAATAAGAGTGGACCACACCAATACTTAACTACGACCCAAAACAACATCTTGGATCAATCACACAGTTCCTTAGTTAAAACTTATCCTTCGTATGAAGTGTAAACACCAAGTTGGCCAAACCTAATGAAAACACAAATGAACATTGAAGTGCACACTTCCCAACAAGAAGTTAATATGCGAATGACGTAACACGCTTCATCACACATGAGAAATTTTTTTAGATACCTTCAGATATATCCACATCATCTGCAACAACCTTTAAACCCCGAACACTTCTCACCAGTCCAACCAAATAGTACAGATACACACAATAATATTGAAACTCGTCTTCTGGAGTACAAGACCACAAAAAACTTTTCCAAAACATAAATAACACCATTACAAGACATATTATAGATTAGCAAGACCTGAAACAAAACAATGGAGAACTATGGAGCAGAAACATTTCTCCTAGTCCACAGACAAACAACTTTGTCAAACCAGTTCACATACCAGTGATCACAACTTCCACTTTCCATCAAACCAAAAGCTACAAACCAAGAGATGTCACCAACAAAAGCCTATAAAAAACCCTTCAGATTCGCACAATCATAGGATCAACACAGAAGAAACACAAAGCACATACTAGAGTACATTTTGAACACATACACAACTCTTAATTCACTCTATTAATTTTCTCAAAAGCACTTGGTAACCCATCATATCAGCATATTTGCAATATCATAAAGATAGCTCCATGTACTCACAACATCTCAATAGTATCTCAACTATGCATGCACAACTTGCAACATCCTGTATTATGTTGACATCAATGACAACATAAATGACAACACCACCAAAATTTCTCATACTTGCAACAATCTCCCCCTTTGTCATTGATGGAAGCACATGATGTGAAAAAAACCATCAAAGACAACACTCTCCTTTATTTTACAGATTAGACAACCTGCACAACATTCCTGCATTCTCAATATTTCGGGAAAAGACCTTCTCTTCCTCTTCTACTATTTTTCACATGAGTCTCTCTCCCCCTTTGACATCAATGGAAAAGATCAAAAGCTCTGATCACTCCCCCTTAGGAGTGCACCCATACAACTCATACTGTAACAATGAAACTTTCTACTCCCCCTATGGAGTGAACCCATTCATTAGTCCAAATAAATGAAGAATCTGTGGATCCACTGGACTGATGCACCTCCATGTGCACCTAGTTCAGAGGGCCAATGACCCCCAAATTCTCCTCGAGATACTCAAAATTATCCTTTGAAAGAGCCTTAGTAAATATATCTGCAATCTTATCTTTTGTAGACACATACTCCATCTTAACTTCATTCCCCAATACTTTTTCTCTCAAGAAATTATATCTGATAGATATATGTTTTGTTCTTGAATGCATGACCAAATTCTTTGAAATGTTTATAGCACTTGTATTATCATAGAATATAGGTATAGGCTCATCACATATTACTCCAATATCCTCCAATGTTTGCTTCATCCACAAAACCTGTGTGTAGCAAGATGTTGCAAAAATATACTCTACTTCTATAGTGGATAAAGAAATCGAGTCCTATTTCTTACTTAACCATGAAACTAATCTTCCACCAAGAAGGAAAGCACCTCTACTGGTAGTATTCGGGTCATCCACACAACCAATTCAATCAACATCGGTATAAGCACTTAAAGTGAAATTAGTATCCTTAGGATACCATAAGCCATAATCCATAGTGCCTTTAAGATATCTGAATATCCTTTTCACAACTATAACATGTGCTTCTTTAGGTTTTGCTTGAAATCTGGCAACTAAACATAATGCATGCATGATATCCGATCTAGTAGTAGTAAGATACAACAGTCCACCAACCATAGATCTATACTTGCTTTGATCAACTTTAGTAGATTCATCATCTTTACTTAACTTACATCCGGTCACCAGAGGAGTACTAACCAGTTTGGAGTCATCCATTCCAAACTTCTTTAACAACTCTTTGACATATTTTGGTTGTGAAATGAATATCCCCTTATCAGTTTGGTTTACTTGAAGACCAATAAATAAATTCAACTCACCAATCATGGACATTTCAAATTATTTTTGCATTTCCTCTATAAATCTCTTACACATACCTTCATTTCCTCCAAATATGATATCATCAACGTATACTACCACTATCAACATTCTGTTTCCTTCCATCTTGAAATAAAGATTGATGTTTGCAGAGCCCTTATTAAACTTTTGTTGTGTCAAATATCTGTCCAATCGAGCATACCTTGCTTTGGGAGCTTGTTTTAGTCCATACAATGTCTTTTTCAACTTACAAACCATATCCGGTTTGTCTAATAACTAAAATCCTTTAGGTTGTTCCATGTACACCTCTTCTTCTAGTTCTCCATTTAGAAATGCAAACTTGACATCCATCTGACATACCTTGAAATCCTTCTGGTAGAAAATGCCAAAAACATCCTAATAGCTTCCATTCTTGCCATCGGGGAAAATGTCTCTTCAAAGTCTATGCCTTCAACTTGTGAGTATCCCTTGCATACAAGTCTTGCTTTGTTTCTTACAATTTCACCATTCTCATTCAACTTATTTCTAAACACCCATTTCAAACCAATTACATTCTTATTCATAGGTCTAAGAACTAGTTCCCATGTTTGATTCTTCTCTATTTTCTACAACTCTTCTTTAATAGCTCTAACCCAAATCTCATCTTCACATGCTTCACACACAAAATTAGGTTCTATTTTAGAAAGTAAACACAGATTTACTTCAGCTGCTACTTTACTTCTTGTCTTCACACCTTCACTCTTATCTCTAATTATTTTTTCCTCCAGATGATTCTTTTGTACATACTTAGGAGTCTTAGGAAAAAGTTCTGGTGCTTCTTCTTCTTCTTCTTCTTCAGTTTGTTCTTCTTCCTCTTCCTTATTCTCTTTAGGTACTAGTCTACATATAGGATCATCTAGTTCAACTTCACTTATCTCAACAGGTTTGTGCATATCCTCATCAACCTTCACATTAGCACTCTCAACAATCTTCCTTAATGTTTTATTAAAGCATCTATATGCTTTGCTAGTAGTTGGGTATCCAATGAAAATCCCTTCATCACATTTAGCATCAAACTTCCTAAGATTCTCATCATCTCTTTTAATGTAACATCTACTTCCAAACACTTTAAATTACTTCACAATAGGAGCCTTACCAGTCCATAACTCATAAGGAGTCTTTGTGTTGTTTCCTCTGATCTGAACTTTTTTAAGAACATAAATAGCAATGTGTATTGCCTCTCTCCAGTACACATCAGGTACATTTGCTTCTTTCATCATGGTTCGTGCAACTTCCTGTATAGTTTGGTTCTTTCTCTCAACAACTCCATTCTGTTGAGGAGTTCTAGAAGCAGAAAAATGTCTCTTTATGCCATGCTCTTCAAAAAATGCATTACACTCACTAGAAGTGAATTCTCCACCTTTATCAGATCTCAAACATTTAATTCTCAGTTTCACTTCATTCTCTACCCTTGCCTTGAACACTTTAAACCTATCCAGAGCCCGAGTCTTCTCTCTAAGAAAAGCAACCCATGCCATTCGAGAATAGTCATCAATAAGGATCATGAAATACCTATCACCATTTATGCTTCTTGTCCTAGTAGGACCACAGAGGTCTGTATGAATTAATTCCAACATTTCGATAGCTGATTGTTCTTTTTCTTTAAAACTGCATCTTGTCTATTTCCCCAATTGACAACTTCTGCAAATAGTATTAGCCGGCTTTTTGATTTTAGGCAAATCTCAGACATCTCTTGAACTAATCCTAACTAGATTATCAAAGTTTACATGTCCCATTCTCCAATGCAACAACCAACTTTCATTAACTTGAGATACAAGGCACTGGCCATTAACACCTTTAAGCTAATAGATGTTTCCATAAGTTCTCCTTCCTGCAGCAACCATAGTACCAGACCCCTTTATGATCTCACAGGTATTATCCTGAAACAAAAGTTTGAAAACTTTTCTACACATCTATCCAACACTCAAAAGGTTATGCCTTAAGCCCTTTACATAATATACATCATCAGTATTGTGTATTCCATCAAAACTAATTGTACCTTTCCCAACAATCTTTTCTCCTGAATCATCACCAAACATGACCAAACTGTTAGGAATAGGATTCTATTTAATTGCAATCCTAAACATATTTCATGTATCTCTTAAGTCCTTGGAAAGTGTTCCCCAACACTAGGATTAGAAAGAGATTAAATTCAAATGAAATGAACATGTAAATAGAAATTTGTGATTATTCCTAAATGATAGGAACATGTGGGGATGTCCAAGAAGAGCTCCTACAAGATAGGATCACATGGGGTGCCCACATGGAAGGTGGAACCCACCTTGCTTAAATTAACTATCTGAAGGATTGATAACACTTCAATAATGCATGCTTTGGATCCTACAAATTAGGGATTGATATTTATACATGATTAGAGTGGCATTATTAGTTCAATATTAGTTCAGTTCAATTCAATTATGGTTTAGTGATCTTCAGTTGCATGTATTTATTTTGAGTTGAATGCTAGTTGACTTGAGTTGAATTGAGTTGCATGACTAATGACTTTAGTTGCATGAGAAATAACATGTGGATACTTTCAGTTAAGTGGGGATGATCAATCATGCATAATGTTTGCATAAATTGGTGGAGAGATATGTTTCAGTTAACTAAGATTGACTTGGGACCACCTTGGGCGCCCAAGTTGGCATCTTTCAGTTAACAGCTTTTGCATGAGAATATATTTACAAGGTTCATTCATGTGGGCCCATTCTTGGGTGCCAAATTTGAGTTGAAGTTTTCACGATATCTTCTTGATTGAAGTTCAGTTAAGTGTTCAGCTTGGGCGTCTAAATTGAGGAAGACTTTGGTTTGAAATCAGATTACATTGTGGAACTCTACTTTCCCAATCTAGGCATAGATTTTTGTGAGGAGCTTTATGCTCTTGTATTGTACAACTCTTATTGATTTTACATGCTTATTATTGTCTATTAATTGTAGCAAGTGGATGAGAGTTCCATGAGACTTTTGTGCAGGTTGTGAAGAAGGATTATTGAAGGCAAGGAATCATATCAGTCAAGGATTGATACAATATTATTGTAATCTTTTTCTAAGGTTAAATAATACAAGCACTATTGATTCTGGTGGAGTTTTTTCCCGAAAGGGTTTCTCCATGTATATGTTGTGTCACTTCTATCTTTTTGTCTCATTCTTCTACAATCTTCTGTCTCTTTCTACAATTGGTAAAATTGATCTAAACAGATTAATCATACACAAAGAATTGTTAATAAAGAACACTTAATTAGATCTACAGTCTCATTGTTTTACAAGTTTTAAGCTACAATATTACCTTAATTTTCAACACAAACCACCATCATACTTTTCAAGTTTAGTGAACTTAATCTTATCTCCAGTCATGTGATTAGAACATCCATTGTCAATCACCCAATAGTCTTCATCCTATCAAGCATGAAAGGCAGTAACCAAAGTACCTTCCATCTCATCTTTCTTGTTCTCAAAATCACTTTCTCTTGCACATCTTCCAGAGTTAGCAGACATAGATTTATTCTCCAAGGCTAAGAACAAGCATTCACTATCATCACCCTCATAATCAGATTCATCACTAGAGATACCAACTTCTTCTCTAACATAATACAACTTCTTGAACTTCTTATCCTTTCTATCTTTATGATCTTTGTTCTTCTTATGTACAACTCTATTTGGACATATTGAAGCATAATGACCAATATTACCACAACTGAAACATTTAAAGGGAAACATACCTTTATACTTACCGATACCTTTATTCAACTTCCTTGTAAAGTTTGCTTCCAACTCATCTGAACCATCACTATCTAGATCATCTTCAGTCTTTGTTGCTTTAAATGCTGATTCTGTCTTGTCCTCTTTCTTTCCAAACTTTCTCATCTCAAATGCAGTCAAGGTGCCAAAAAAATATTCTTTAGTAAACTTCTTAGGATCATACACTTCTTCAATAGTTGAAACCTTATCACTCTAACTCTCCGAAAGGGTCATCAAGATCTTCACCACCACATATTCATCAGTCAGAGTGCCTCCTTGTATTTTCACATCATTCACTGCAATATCAACTCTTTGGAAATAGCTTGCAATATCTTCACCTTCTTCCATTTTAAAATTCTCATATCTTCGCTTTGCTGTTAGCGTCTTTGAAAATTTCACTCTATCATTTCCTTCATAAACGTCTTCCGACTTCTTCCACACTTAATAAGTAGTGCCTAAAGAAATAACTTTAGTTCGTTCAGTCTTAGATAAAGCATTGTAGATCACATACCTCACTTTTTCATTCTCCTCATAAGTAGAAACCTCATCTATAGTAGTAGGACCACTTGCCAGTGCAACATACTTTATCTCAACAACCTTCTAGGTCTTGTAACCGAGAGAGATTATGTAACCTCTCATCTGCACTTTCCAATCATAGTAGTCAGATTCATCAAACATAGGGATCACAAATTTGTGCACCATTGGATCTACCTCAAGTGGTTGAGCTCTTCACCAAGGAACCAATGCTCTAATACCAATTGTTGGCCCCATAGTCTCTGTTGCACCAAAAGATCGACCTGTTAATTCCTGATACAACTGTCAGAGTTAATAAATCCATGAGAGGTAGTTAGTCCATGTTGAAAATCTTGAGGGGAGCAGTGACCATCTGCCAACAATATGAAGGAGAGGTTTTCCTTGATGAGAATTATACCAAATGGATTGTTAGTAAGGAAAAGGTATAATTATGCTTTAGTGATGGAAGGGTTAAAATCATTGATCATGTTTTACATATTCAAAATCTTGCGAGAAATTTAATTTTTGTATCCAAGTTAAATGACTCTAGAATGCATATGAAATTTGGAAAGTTTTGAAGTAGGTTGGTAAGAGGGAACTTAGTGATTTCTAGAGGATCTCAGATTAAGACTCTATTTAGGTTGAATGCCTCTAGTTTTTGAAATTCTACCAATGTAATTATAACTAAAAATTCATGTATGTTGTGGCACCAACATTTGAGTCACATAAGTGAAAAAGGTCTTAAGACCATTATTAATAAAAAGTTGGTTGATATATATTTTTTTTGGTGAAAATGATTTTTGTGAGCATTGTGTGTTTGGACAATGGAATATATATTTATTTCTTGTTGGAAGCAATAGAGCTAAGGGACTATTAGAAATTATTCACTCATATGTGTTTGGTCCAATGGATGTTGATTCTATGGGTAAATTTTGATATTATGTCATATTCCTTAATGATATCTCTGGATACACCTAGATTAATTTTATGTGTTCTAAATATGAAATTTTCACTCAACTTAAGGAATTTATAGCCTTATTTGAAAATAAAATAGATTATAAGATAAGGGTGTTGAGGTTTGACAATGGTGAGGAATATTGTTCTAGGAAATTTGATGAATTTTGCAAGCATGTAGGTATTATTTGTCATTTGACTATAGCTTATAATCTCTAAAAATATGGGTTAGCAAAAAGGATGAATTGAACCTTAATGGAAAGAGATAGAAGCATACTAAATGGTACACCATTAGATTGATTCTTTTGTCTAGAGGTTGTAAGTATTTATTATTTTCTTAAAATCTTGTTGTTCATCCCTTGTTCATAAAACTCCATATGAAGTGTTGATAGGTAAAAAACCTTCAATTTCACATTTAAGGATATTGGTTGTGAGACTTATTTTTATGTACCTCATAAAAAAATATTTAAAATAGTTCCAAAAGCTTAGAAATATATCTTCATTGGTTGTAGTGAGAATGTTAAAGGTTATAAGCTTTGGAATCATCTAATCCAATAAATAAATTTTTTTAGAGGTGATTTTTAGGGAGTTTAGAGTTTATTCATATGAAGAACAACTAAAGGAAAATGAAAAAAAAATAGTGCACTTTGAAAAAAAATAGAAAAGAAGGAAGATGCAAATGTGGAAGAATAGTTATCTGGATAAGAGGATGGAGAACAAAAATAAGGCTCAAAGAGTTTAGATGATGATGTGTAGGATGAGTACATAGAATAATAGGAATAGCCCATTAATTCTACCTTTTTTAGTGTAGGTTTTCATTTTCCTAGTGGGTATTTATTTTTATTTTATCTATGTTTTACATATATTGCTTAATAATCTTGATTAGGTTAATATTTGAGCATTAGTTTGAGTATTGTGAGGTTTCAACATTTTCCACGGGAGTTACATTTACTATTCTTGGAGACATTTGGTTCCCTTTCCCTATTGGTTGTATTTTCTGCCCCCACCTAAAAAGGAAATATGTATCCACCCAAGATAATTTCCACATAACCCAAATAGAAAAGTCTATATGTAAACAAGTATTCAAAATCCATATGCAAAATAATAGACAACATACCATCAAAGATGACACAATATATATACCTTGGGAGAAACATCAAGAGGGAAAAAATTAGCCTCCAAAAGCATCCATCACTCATGCATTATTCAACAATAAACATTACAATAGATCTTCAGAGTCCTCCATGAATACCTTTGAAACATCAAGCCCTCTACAAGCACTCCATGTGAACAAGCATGTAACCACAAATCCCATTCCATGCTTCAACCCTCACAAATTCCAACAAGAGATGCACTCAACCAACCAACTAGCCAACCTTAGACAACTACCTATGTGTTTGCTTTTATAGAAACAAGCTCACACAAAACCATCAAGTGGTATTACATAAAACCATGTGACTAATATCATGAGCTTACAAAACCATTAACCCTCAGATTTAATTCATGGTACTAAGTTTTCCCAACATTAAATATTTTTCCCATATACAACCCCACATAAAATATTTAATCCAATATTTCATATGACACGAAAAGTGGCCCCAAGAATGATAGCTCCTGTGATGCACAAATCCTTAGATCCCCTAGGAACATCACATAATAAATAGATATTATATTAGAACATTATGCAAGGTAGACAACACACCTTTTCTTAACATTCTCCCACTTGTTGTATACATTGCATAATGGGTAAACAAGTAAACTCAAATATGAACAAGGGAACAATCCCTCTAGCCACATATACCATCAAGGAATCAAAGTGCTCCATGTTCTCCATCAAGATAACTACAACAAGAATCAAGGTGATCACCATCTCAAGCATGAATGATCTCATATTCCATCATGCCAACACATAAAGATAAGAATCCATACAAAAATATTCCACACTATTGATAAGTCCTGCCTCCAACTGATATCCCAATACACAAACACTCAATCCAAAGGTAACAAGTATATATCAATAATTGTCAATATTTAATCACCATATTTGGAAATAACACTCACAAAAAATGATAACACACCCAAATATCTATAAAAGTTATACAAATAATAACAAGTGAACCTCATGCCATCAACTTATACAACACATAACATACAATCACAAACTCCAAGTGCCAAACTTGTCATATAATGAAAACACACATCTAGGAACTCCCACTGCATATGTAATTTCAAATATGAAAATGATCAAGGCATCCAAAGATCCATCGATAGTATCATATATAAGTATAATCAACATCATTCAATATCAAGGAACATCCACAATGATATGCAAATCCAACAAATCAATACGTTACAATACATCTCTCACCACAAGTCCCCATAGCTCTCCCAAGTTCTTCACACCCAAAAAAGGAAAGAAATAAAGGAATCTCCATGTCATCACCAAAGAATAATAAACAACACATGATAAAAAATATAGTGATCACCATAGCTCCCCACAAGATCTCAAATCTAATGTCATGTGACTACAAACATCTAGGGAGTAGAACAATACCAAAGAGAGAATGTGTAAATCAAAACCTGTATATGTCCTTCTACACACACCTCTAAATTATAAGCTATGATAAGTATGATTTCCTCCATAAAGCCCCAAAGAGAATAGAAATATCTACATCTAGTCATAACCAAGATGTATGCATATCAAACCAGAGAAAGATCAAACCAAATCCATTCCCAAACCAAGGGAATAATCCCGATAAGATACCCTAAACTCAAAATTAATGAATAATCTCACAATGCATAAGGGGATAAAAATGCAAACATCCCTCAAATGAACCCTCCAAAACTAGTAAACTATAGCTCAATATCCATATGCATGAGAAGAAAAAGCATAGAACATAATCCATTTGAAAATAATAATGGGTAATAACTCTCAAATGATAAACCATCGAGTAGACCAAGAGTGGGGAATGAGTATACTATTCCAAGATATCCAACTCATCATGACTCATCTAAGAACAATCTCCTCATAGGTCTATGTTGAAATCATGTCCAACCAAGGTGTAGGCTCCTCAAACTTGCAACTAAAACCTCATCAAGAGTAACCGTCTCAACACATGTCTCTAATCATAAGAGATCTCCAAGCCTCACCTATGTCTCTGAGTATATGTGAGCACCTATAACCGATCAATCCATGCCAACTCCAAATTCAATAAAGCATCATCATGAAGATCCCAAGTAAATGATTAATGCACTCAATACCAAGAGAACCAACCAAGATCAAAGTCAAAGCACCATTCATGAATTAAGAACTCAATCATGAAATCATGATCTCACATCTCCTCAAAAGAAGATCATATGCTCCAATGAACATATCATGTACCTGTATCATACCAAAAATATAATCCATAATCAAGAGTACATTGTGACATAATACCAATACCATCCTATAAAACAAGGATCACATGTAAAAAGACAAATCATGACATCTCAACCAAATACTTAAGATTCCTCCATGGTTAACCAAGATGTCAATATCTCAAAATCACATGAAGATAACCATATCTTGCAAAGAATATCATCCGCCATCAAATGGTGAATCCATATCATCACCAAAAGCTCCCACTAAACCATGATACTGATCTCTTCATGGAATCATGATGAACATCCTCTAAATGAAGATTATATGTGGCCTCAACATGATCAAATAACTCAACACCAATCTCCCAAAGGGAAGAGTCAAACCAAAATATCCAAACCAAGAAGATACAAAACCACCAAACCATCACTATCACTAGCTCCCACTAAATTGTGTAATCAAGTTATCCATGACAATGTGATAGAAACCTCCTCTATGAAGATCAAACAAAGGCTCTCACACAATCAAAGAACTCAACTGCAACACAAGCTCCCAAAAGGAAAAGTAAAACCATGATTCTCAAGCCAAGAAGATACATCATCAAAAACCAAACAAGAATCAATCCAATACCACTAAAAATGCACCTGCATAAGTAATCATATCATGAAAAAATCTCTAAAGCACAAGGAACATCCATGAAATGATGATCACCATGAAATGTACCAACAAAAATCTCCAATCGTGTTACACATATTTGTATCAAATAGTCAACAACATAGGTCGCACATCATGATTGTACCTAGCAATACCATCTCCCCATCTCATCATGATAACCAAACTAGAAAAAACAAGTGACTAAACCAAACCACAAAGTTGAATAAGTATCTATGTGCATAGGTAACCCACATCCAAGTCATAAATTCAACTTGTAAGCATAGACAACCTACAACATTGCACAACGTGTAGATCCAACAATGCAACATACAAATCCAACAATTTATTTATAACCATATAAAATTAGAGTAATTAGAAATGCATGTGTGATTATACAATGACTCAAACACCAATTTACCAAGATTTGAATAGCCATAAGCTCACAAAATCACCATGGTCAACAAGAACCCATAAAACTTAGATGGAAATAAAAAACAAATCATGCCAAAACAACTCCAAACCTGACCTACTATGTATTTCTCTAAACAAGCTTTCTGTTGACTATAAGAAGTCCAAAATCTAACTTTGTATGCACATGTTATGTCCTCTCCAATCCTGAAAGGAACATCCAACTCACAAAAAGAATTTCATTGTCAAAATAGAAAAATATAGAGAAAACACTAATAACACAATGTAATGCTCAGAATCACCTTTTCAACGAGTATAAGAAGTTGAAAATGGACACCCTGGGTGAAAGTTATGCCCCTTGAAAAATAGTTTCCTAATTAGGCTATATAACCCAAGAATGAGTGGCCACAGGGTGGCCCATTGGTGGCTGACCGATGGCACCACCACCTAGGCAGTGGCAGACCCGATATAAATATACACTCAAGTTTAATTTTTATTAAAAAATCAGTGGCATTTAAAAAAAATTAAGGCAGATTTTATTTTTATTTTATGGCCCACGAGGCCTAGGAGTTGGTCCACAAGGATTGGGGGCTAAGCTTGTTGACCCCGACCATCACCCGTGGGCCTACCATTGGATGGAAGGGGCTAAAAACTCCAATGGACATAGCTGTTTGACCTGTTGTACCTTGCTAGCGTTGACTAAGGTACTAAGGGTTCTACGAACTCTCCCTCCCAACCTTTTTATTTTATTTTTAATTTTTATTAACAAGGTTTTATTTTTTAAATGTAGGATATATAAATTTTCCATAGACAAAAAATGAAGGTTGTACGACTATACGATAGGGGTCATTGGGCAAAAAAAAAAGCATTTTTTCAATAACCAAAATAGGCTAAATTTATGTCAATCTTCATTTCTCGAGCCTCTTGGATCCAATGGTGAGGTCCATTTTATCTCAAGATTTAATATATGAAATTTCTCCTATAAAACCCTCATATGAAAGCATAATCCAAGAAACCATTTTAACCCAAATTTCTCAAACCCTAGATCTGTAATAAAGCCAACAAATCTGTAAACCCTAAAAACCTAAATCTATAAAAACCAACCTACACAAAACTCTTATATCTTGCAATGTTTTCATTCTTTCCTTGCAAGCCTTGGATTCAAATATCAACTATATTTGCTCCAACAAGGGTTATACAAACCAAAACCATGGATTTGATACCAAATGAAAGGAAATATGCATCCACCCAAGATAATCTCCACATTACCCAAATAAAGAAATCCATGCAAACAAGTATTCATAATCCATATACAAAATAATATACAACATACCATCAAAGTTGAAACATGATAGACCCTGGGAAAATTCTCAAGAGGGAAAAACCTAGCCTCCAAAAGCATCCATCACTCATGTATTATTCAATAATAAACATTATAATACATATTCAAAGTCCTCCATGAATACCTTTGAAACATCAAGCCCTCTACAAACACTCCATGTGAAAAATCATGTAACCACATATCTCATGCCATGCTTCAAACCTCACAAATTCCAACAAGAGATGCTCTCTACTAGCCAACTAACCAACCTTAGACAACTACCTATGTGTTTTCTTTTATAAAAATAAGCTCACACAAAACCACTGAGTGGTCTTACATAAAACCATGTGACTAATACCATGAGCTTACAAAACCATTAACCCCTGCATTTAATTCTTGGTACTAAGTTTTCCTAATATTAAATATTTTTCCATGTGCAACCCCACATTAAATATTTAATCCAATGTTACATACAACACATAAAGTGACCCCAAGAATGCTAGCCCATGTGATGCACACATCCCTAGATCCATAGGTGTAACACATAATAAATAAATATTATATTATAACATTATACAAGGTTGTTAACACACCTTTTTCTAACACCCCCTCTCATCTAGTCTATACATACTCACTCTCCTAGCTTATTATAGATAATTTTTGTATCTTGTAGCTTCAATATTTTATGATTTCCTGATGCTATTTTTCTTCAAGAGTATTTACTTTACTCTCTTGGAGACTAACTCTATAATGCTATTTTTATTTCTTTAATCGTTTTATATTTAGTTTTATAGTTTCTATTTCTCACACTAGATCTTGGGTTATTATCTATCTCATGGATTCTAACAACCTTGAGAAGGTCCACACACCAATGAAATATAGTTGATAGGCATATCCTTTTATATTTATATTGTGTATTTTCTTTGTTGATTACTAATGATGAAACTAGATATTTTAGGGAGGTTCTCTCTTTAGAGGATATTCAGTCTTGGATGAAGGTTGTGGAGGAGGATATGGAGGCCTTGGAAAATTATAATAGTTCTAGGATCTTAATAGGTTTCTTGAGGGAAGAAAACATATTGGTTGCAAGTGGGTGTACAAAAATAAATTTGGTGTAGATGATTGGTTAGAGTGTTACAAGGCCAAACTGGTGGCCAAGGGCTACTACTAAAGAGAGGAATTTCATTTCAAGAAAATATTCTTATCTATATTCTATTAGATTGATTTTATCCATTATTGTAGCTTGTGATCTTAATATTGGACAAATGGATACTAAAAATACTTTCTTACATGGGGATTTTAAAGAAGAGATTTATATACAACTTGATGTTTTACAATAAAATAAAAGGAAAAAATTATTTGTAGGTTGAAAATGTCATTGTATGGTCTAAAATAGTGACACAAGATATGGTAATAGAAGTTTGATACTTCTTCATTGAAATTTGGTTTCATTAGGAGCAAGGAAGATCATTGTGTTTATGTTAAGATTGTTAATTATCAAGTACTAATTATTTTCTTGTGTGTATATGATATTTTGTTTATTAGTAAATGCAAGGTAATGATTAGTGAGATCAAAACCTAGCTTTTTGACACATTTCATATGGAATTTGGGGTTTAAAAATATAATTGGGATGGAGATCAATAGGGATAAGGTGCATAGAAATATGTGGTTAATTTAGAGTATGTGGATATAATTTGTAGTGATTATTATACATGACTATATTTAGTACTACATTTATGATTGGTACTAATATTTATTTAGATATGTATCCTAAATTTAATGATTATTTTTTATGGAATTTCTAACACGTATTATGGCATTTTGATGGATGCAATGGTTTGTACTAGACCGGATATTGCCTAAGTAGTGGGAGTTTTGATTAGGTTTATGTCTAACTTTATAATAAAGCATTAAAATTGTGTTAATAGGGTATTTACATATTTTATAGTAACTTCTAATTAATATTTTACCATGGTACTAATGATGTAGACAAGTCATTGGACATATAGGGATTTGTTGATAAAAATTGGGTTGGTGACTTGGATAGTTAAAGGTAGACTAGTGGCTATGATTTCTCTCTATTAAAGGTGTAGTAAGTTAGATGAGTAAAAGGAAGCCACAATTGATTTTTCCACCAAAAAAGTAGATTATATAGATGATACACATTCCTCTAAGAAGGTGATTTGGTTATAGATACTCAATATAGGTATTGATTTTGATTATAGGATTGCTAGAATCAAATGTGACATGTGTTAAGTTTTAATTTTAATACTACCTCTAGACACCAAAGTAGGATATAGAGTTGAATTTGTTTTAGATGTATATGAAATCATGAAAGATCAAATGTTTTTTTTGATATATTTGCAAGGACCCTGGTCAAGATGTATCCGAGTCATGAAGCTATAGAACATTTTGCGTCTTCCTTGAATTCATAAATAATAGTCTTGATCTAGGAAAATTTGAATTTTAAGACAAATATATCTATTGTGGAGCATAAATTAGAATCCTAGAATTTTATGTGTTGGTGCATGGGATTTACAAATTCATATTTGAAATTACTTGTTTAAGATTTTGGTGCCCTTCTAGAATCTTGAGGATCTCACATGTTAATTATTTTATTAAATAAATTTAATTCAAGTTGTATGACCATTTCCCCATAGGATTTGAGATTGGGTTTTTGATAATCTTCATTAGATTAAACCAAAATATTAAGTTTAACTAATAATTGTTTTTAATAGATAAAAATACCAAAGATAGTAATAGGTTGGCTTTGTACAAGGCTAGAAGGTCTCATCCATATGGTAGAACTAAGAGAAATCCAAATATTAAAGGAAGTATGTTAAAATATGGAGAGATAGATGATGGGAGGAAAGAATGGGATGATACCAGATGCCTGATTTGCATGGAACAACCTCATAATGTAGTTCCCCTATTTATGTACTTCTCATGACAAGGGTTGTTGAACTTTCATGTGTGACATTGGTTATAAAAATTCAAATTACTTTGAGTAGTATAGAAAGTGAAAGGAGAACTAGGGGATTATATCATTCCAAAATGGTGAAGCATATAGTGATATTCTAAGAGGTGAAGAAATGTATGAATATACCAAGTCTAATGGTCCAAGAATATGTAAAATTCTGGAATGAGAAGCATTGAATATTGGATCAACTTAATATTTGAATGAATATATAGAATAATACATTTGATTATTTCATAAAATAAAAAATAAGTTTTAATACTTTTATTGACACCCCAAGATGGTTGTGACAACAATGTCAAAGGCCATCAGAATTTTGGAAACCTCTCAATACCTAATTACCATTCAAAGTTTTTTAAAGACAATTATTCTATAATATCGACCAATATAATAGTTGTAAGAATCATTAAAACACCTGGAATATGACCTTGAAATGTGATAATTTTTTTTAAAGAACCTTCAAATATATTCGATAGTCTTAAAGTTGAACTCCACAACCTTCACCAACATTATCATGACTTTCCAAAATGGGAGCTTTGGAATATGGAATATACATCCATAAAAGAATAACGAAAGGGGGATTTTTGGAAGATATTATAGTTGGAAATGATTTGGTAGACATGTATGAAAATGTGGAAGCATATACAAGGCATGTGAAATATTTTTCTGAATTCCTTATATGGATATTATCTCATGGAATACATGATTATAGGATTCTCTCAAAAACTTTAACTTAATGAGAACTGATATTGACACAATAATCTTTTCTTGTGTTGTGTGAATATACAACCATTCATATTTCATGAATGAGAGCCATACATATTTCAATTTATGAGTAATCTTCATTGTATTACACCTAAAACTAATCATTATGTGTGCATGGTTCACTTTTTTACATGTGTTAGATATCTTTGCAACAACCTAAACTTCATCATTAAAATGCTAGTTAAAATTATGTTGGTTGTGCAAAGAGATTTTATTAGTGCTTATAGATTATGTAGACATGGAAAATGTACCCATCACACTTGATCCTGATTACTAACACCGCTTCGTATGGAATTATCCCCTTTTCTAGTCATTTAATCAGATAGACCTTATTTGATTAAATTCATTACCTTTAATCCCTTAATTAAATAAATCAAATTTATCTAATTAAGTTGTCATCTACTGTTAATTAAATAAATGAATCTTACTTAATTAATCCTATAGTCTCTATTTAATTAAATAATTTATTTTATTTAATTAAATCTCTAATGTCATTCTATTAAATTAAATAAATTAAACCCTATTTAATTTAATCTAACATCATCCCTTTTTAATTAAATAAATCAAAATCTTTATTTGATTAAATCTAAACCATATTCCTCCCAACTTTGATTTAAATCAATCCAAAAATATATATCAAATTGTCACATCAACTAATCTCCTGTTGGTTTAATCAAATCTTGATTAGATTAATCTTAATCACCTGAATCCTCTAGATTTTGCAACTTGTGCAATAAATCATTTCTTTGATTTATTAATTCCCCTAATTACTTTCAACATGGCATCAAAAGGGAATATTCCTCCAAGTTTGAAAATCCCTCCAAATGGATTTGTCCTTCCAACAAGGCATTCATTTCCTCTTACATGTCCTTGTGCATTGAGCCAAGTGAAATTTAATTCATTCCTTTCTCCATCCAACATGTCATTTCACAATTTTGAAATTCCACCTAATATCATTTATTATGCACATTCACCAAAATGTGCTCATCCTTCTTCCATTCACATCTTGACAAGTGGCACTTGGCCATTGGATGTTGAATGATACCACATTCATCCATTTTGCTCATCCTTCCATCTTTTTCTTCTATTTATAGAAGGATTTTCTTCTCATTTGGAGGATACAACTTAGAGAAAAGTTACTATCTTCATATTTGGAGCAAAATTATCTATTTCCATAGCATTCTCTATCATCATAGCTAGGTTATTGCAGATTTCATCAAGGAAGCACATTGTTCATCATCATCAAGTGGATCAATCTTCATCAAGCTTGCAAAGGAGTTGGGAAAGGGCCAATTTCCACATCAAATTGACACCAATTCCCCCATGGGATTGAGAGTTTGCATGCTTAGATAAGATTTAATAGCTTTTCTTGTTTTGTTCTTCATTTCTTTCCTATTTTGAGCATTGTAGATGAATTGCATGTGGAATCTTAGTTCTAACTTGCATATGGATCTAACATTGTGTTTTTTTGCTATGTTTGTGCACGTTTAGGATTGGGGTTCACATTTTTGTGCTAGAAGGAGGGCAAGTCTCAAGATATTAACACATTTTTTGACACAATTCTATGGTTTTTTTGTGAATTTTTGTGTCTATAGGAAACTGCGCCGCTATTAGTCTAGCAGTGCCATACAATGACGCTAGCCTTCTAGCAACACTATACAATGACACTAGCCTTCCAGCAGTGCCATATAGTGACATTGCAAACTCAAAACTCTGCAACTGAGGTCTTCCTGCCCAACAATTTAAATTTCCAAACTTTGACACTGGGCTATTTTTTTGCTGTTGGATTTCCAAACTCTAAACTACACCATTGACCAAAACAAACACCACAATTGCACTCTATGGTCCTGCTACAGAGTGTCACTGTCAGACCTAGCGACACCATATAGCGCCGCTGACCCTTCTAAACTATGACGCATATGCGAGTTGTGTCGCTGGGGTGGGGTAAAATGTTAAATTTCAAATTATTTTGACATGTGCTTTTTTTTTTATTTTGATCATTTTGAGCTATTAACCTATTTTCTACCTCTGTTTTTCTTGGACTAATCAATTTTTGTAGGTGGAAGCAAGGAAGGAACAAGGAGAAGTTTGAGTCATGACATCATCTCTTTATTGTATCAAGTGTCTTTAGACACTTTTGGAAATGATTATAACTCCAAATTCAAGGATTTTATTTCTTCAAGCTTTTAGGACTCAATAGATTTCAATTTGGGTTTAAAACAAACAAGATAAAAGGTTTAAAAAGAACTCTAGACAAACTTAATAGATTTTTTTTAAGATTAACAATTGAACAAACAACTTTCATCTTTCTTTTGGTGCTTTAAAAAGAATCTAATCATTTCTTTGAAGGGATAAAATGAACATGTGCACCTATGTTTTGTAATGAATTACCCAAAATAATATCACCTAAAAGATGTATGCGCTTCTCTCACGCCTCACGACGATCTTGAGAATCAAAAGGCTTTTGGTGACATTAAGTTGTGTAAGTGTTTGCCTCCACACCTCAATTTGGATTCTAAAATTGAACAAATCTTGCAAGTGTGAGTTAGGTATATCGCGTGTGTTCTCTCTTTGTTTCTTAGCAAAGATTGATCGAACTACGAATGTACTTGCTCACTTTTTTTTATCTTTAGAGGGTTTGCCTTGTGGAAAAAATTCATCACCCAAGGGAATGACCCAACCGAGAACACACTAAAGCCAAGTGACTTCCACTTGGGATATAAGTGTGGGTACTTGAGGAAAGTTCAAGTATCAGGAGGATTTTTCCGACACGAAAGGAAACAATGGTCTCTTGCCGTATGGATGATCCCCCACGAATGGAATTCGTATATTAAAACCCCTTGTTTAAAAGACCAAAATCCTTAATCTATTTGTTGGTACAAGAGGTCGGACCTCTAAAGCCGCCCCACATTTTTATGGATTTTTGTAGAGATGAGAAGTATGCCATGGGAGATTCATGGGTATTGATGCTTGGCTAACCCATAGAAGTGAGTGTTGTGGATGGGAGCCAGTGTGGTCAAGCATCTAATCATCTGCTAAGAGTAGGCATAGCTGGTTTTATCCAAGTGGGGATTCAACAAATATTGTCTCAATATCCATAAGGTTGTGCATGTTCTTGGAATCAAAACACTTTGCTTGATCTTAAACATTGGGAAACAAACATTCAACATCATCATCAAATTTTAGACCCTTTAGGAAGCAAATATCATTGACAAAATTCAAGTGTTACTGCTTGTGCTAGGGATTTTTTGTCCTTGGAGACTTCTAAACATTTGATTTGTATCTCAATTTTCTCAAGAAAGTCAACAATAGGGAATGCTTTCCTTAATTTCCTTTGATTTCCAATTAATACACCTTTGTAGGATGAGAAGAAATTGAGACATTAGACATCTAGTTTGAAAATCCTAATCAAGAATTGTTTTGGGTAAAAGGAAGTCACTAAGCAAAGATAAAGAACAATTGAACCTCACATATGTGTTCTTTCAAATGATTTCCTGCAAGATCAAGATTTAGAAACCAAAGACCAAGGGTCTTAGTCACAAAGCTCACAAGAAAAAGTTGTCTATGCTTTACGAGTTTAGGGAAAGATTGACCTTTAATTTTTACAAATATGCATCAAGAAACAATCCCAACTTGTACTCATTTTATTATTGTCAAAATCCTGCACTTTTTCAAAGGTTTGAATATCTCACATAGGAAGTCCTAGCATGTTCTTCAATACCTTGGTCTAGTAAACAAAGTCTCTCTAAATATTTTTGGATCAAAATCAAAACGCTCTCATCCATCCTCCAAGCATCAAAGTTTAAAAAAATCATCTTACAAACAACTCTTGTAAATCTTGAAACAATCATTTATGCTAAACTTTGGGAAAATCCTTTCAAAATCAAAACAAATCCAAATCATCTTGTTTGTCTAGGTGTGTGTGGATGAATCCTTCTTCACACACTTAGTCAAACTATCATCTTGTGGACAAGTTCACTCTAGGACAACATCCAACCTCTTGGAGTGTATGAGTTCATTATCCGAATCCAAATCAAAATCAAAATCAAATAAAATAAAATCGAATCCAAAATTAAAATCAATCAAACATCAAATCCAAAGTCCTAAAGTTTAGTGTCCCCCTCAAGGTTGCATAAGAGTTCAAACATCCACCCAATCCTTCATTATCACCATCATCATCCTTTGATCTTCATTATCTTAGACTTTCTTTCTTGTACCTTAAGATTAGATCAATCTAAAGAAATAGAGATTCATCTCTCACATTCTTGAAAATTGATCCCTATTTTATGGTTCAAACTAGATCACAACACAAGAAGAGCATGAAAACCAACAAAGAAACATCAACTACAAGTGATTTAAGTCAAACCACCGCCAAAATCAATCCCGTTGGGACTAGCAATCCCACTCTCAATTTTCCTTTTGTTCCACAAGACAATCAAGAGGAAGGTGTCCAAGTAGAGGATGTCACAAAAAATGTGCTAGGGATGATGCAAGATGAAATCATTGAAATGGTTCAAAATCCTGAAACACACAAAATCGTTAATGTCACGATGAAGCTCAATCCCTCACAATACATGCTTAAGTTAGCAAAACAAGGGGCTAAACTCCCTTCCGATTTTGATGTGAGCTCTATTGTGGAATAACCCCTTGGGGTGATGCCCCCAATTTCATCCACACTTCCAATCTCATCCACACCCCCATTCCAAAGCATCACCCAAAACATACCCTGAATCACATCATCCATTGCTCCCCAACTCAACCAATTGTAAACAAGGGGAGCACATTTATTAATGCACTACAAACACATCCCCTTGTGAACAACCAAGATTTGGATGCAAACACCATATTGGGTCAATCCATCCCCCAAAACCCATTACACCCATATGTTCCACTCACCTTTTAGGATCCCAATGACCCATCATCATCATTTCACACAACACTTCTCAACACACAAACCTCTCTCCCTATAATGTCACAAGGAGGAGGTGGGTTATTTGGACCAGGGGAAATATTTGATCCCTCTTCATCATCATCATTTGATCAAGGGAACACACCACCCCTCTTCCCACCATTTTTTCCTTTTCCCTTAACATCCACATCACCTCTTGGTTTAGAACTCCCTCCTTTACCACCACTCAATCAAAACAACCCCCTGAAAATTAATCAGAACATCATGCTAAATCCTCCAAACTTGCCACAAATATCACAACAACAGGTGGCAACCATCCAAGCAACCCAAGCGATCACAACACCATTTGTAAACATGGTCTCTCAAGGACCAAACACATCAATCGCACCATCCACTAAACAAATTCCCATCACTAATACAACGATACCCCTCATCACGACAACACACACCATTCCAAATCCGCCACCATCTCCACCACCAAGGAAAAATGTGTCCAATCAATACAACATCACGTTGCAAGCAGCAAAACAAGCCTATCAAAAGGAATATTAGAAATTTCAAGTGCAACAATCCTAAAACACGCAAGCTACCCAACAAACTGCTCAACAAGCGCAAGCCCTATTATAACAACAAGCTGCGCAAGCAACTCAAGCTGCAAAGGATGCTCAAGTTGCACAAGTGACACAAATTGCACAAGCTTCCCAACAAGCACAAGCCCAGGCTCAAGTGCAAGCTCAAGGCCAAGCCTAGTATCAAGTGCAACAAGCGCAACCACAAACTCAATACTAGGCACAACTGCAAGTAGCCCAACAAAAAGCATATCAACAAGCCTTGTAGTAGTATCAAGCACAACAAGATGCAACATTACTCGCCCAAAAATAAGTGTTATTGGCACAACAACAACAAGACCAACAACAAGCATTGTTGGCGCAACAACAACAAGACCAACAACAAGTGTTGTTGGTGCAACAACAATAAGACAAACAAGCGTTGTTGGCACAACGAAAAATGCAAGCCTTAATCACACAAAAAATATTACACCAAACTCCTACCAACACACCCAACACTCCACCAATCACTCAAATGCCTCGACCACTTCAAAACACATTCACTCCAACCCCTGATCTGCAAGATGATGTGACAATGCAAATCAAGTTTCTCTCACAACAAGTGCTTGATCTTCAATCACGGAAAACCATGAAGAAACCCAAAAACTTGTGTCCCTATCTGTTTGACATGAACTTTGCAATGGTGCCATTCCCTAAGGGGTTTGAAATCCCAAAATTTGACAAATATCGAAGGACAGGAAACCCTGAAGATCACATCAAGGAATTCCAAGTGCATTGCATGGAAGTCGCATATGATGATACATATCTGATGCGACTATTTCCTCAAAGTTTGGCTAGTCATGCCATGGAGTGGTTCTCTCACCTTCCTCTTGGCATCAAAAAGTTCCAAGCATTCATAAAAAAATACGCCTTCAATATTGGTATGGATGTTAGTCTAGAGGAACTATCAGCTCTTAAACATGCTAAGGGGGAATCGTTCACTTCCTTCTTGCAAAGATGGTGATCCAAGGCCACCAGGAGCAAATGGACCATGCCTGAAGAACAATATGTTTGCACCATTATTGCTAACGTTGACAAAAAATTGGCCTTCCATCTCAAGGTGCAATGCATTACCACGTATGACCAACTGATCCCCAAGGTGCTCAACATCGAATGAGCCCTTATTGTACAAGGGGGAACACCTACATATCCAAAAAATCAAGAAAATCGCCCATCCACCAGCTATAATGAGAAAACTCACATGTGGGCGAGGAAAAAAAATGTCACAAACGATGGTGTGGTGGACACTAAGGTCATAATCAACACTCTAAAATAGTACACTTAGACATACCAACAATCGCAAAAAAACAATCAAAATAACACGCAAACCAATGTGGTATC
This sequence comes from Sequoia sempervirens, assembly GCA_007258455.2. Lineage (NCBI taxonomy): Eukaryota > Viridiplantae > Streptophyta > Pinopsida > Cupressales > Cupressaceae > Sequoia > Sequoia sempervirens. Next base: position 214,335 of record VDFB02263869.1, read on the forward strand.
ACAACAATAACTAACCAAAAATTAGGTCAACAACTTGAATAATCAAGGGGGAGCACCTCGTGAAACAAAAATCCCCCCAAACAGAGGTACATTTCCCTTGGGGAACCCATTGAAGTCGTCATGAAGAAACTAATAAACAAAAATCTCATCAAGATTCCCACTTATGAGAACTATCAGGAACCCCAAGTCAAACCATCGCGGTATAATGAAAATCACCTTTGTGACTTTCACAAGATCAATGGGCACACCATGGCTAGTTGTATGAGGTTGAAAAACCTAATCCAAGATCTCATTGATGACAAATCATAAATGTTGAGCAGCCAAATGGAAATCATGATTTAAAAATATACACAAATTTGATGCCAGACCATAACCAAGGGAACAACTATGGAAAAAAAAAGTATGCTAATGTGAACCACGTGTATGACCATGTTGTAGCATCTCTAGAAGAAATGGTCACTGTCATTAATATCAAGGTAAAAGCTGATTGTGGAGTCACCACACGTGGTAGAAAAGTCACCATCGTTGGACCATCACAACCACCTAGGGCATCTGCCTCCAATCCAAAATCTATCCCTCATGGCTACAATTTCCTTGACCAGCTAAAGAGAACTCCTGCTCAGATCTCCATCATAGAGTTGCTAAAGATATCACCTGCCCATAGAAAAATCCTAGAGGAAGCATTGACTTCATCCACTGTCTCTACAAACCTAGATGCTGACCAATTCCAAGCTATGGTTGGAAATATCACCACCCCAAGTCTCCTAACATTCTCTGATTAGGACTTCCCCTCCCAACCATCTCACAATCATTCTCTTCACCTTGAAGTCCTGGTTCATGAAAATAAAGTCAAAAGTGTCTTGGTGGATGGGGGTGCAGGTCTAAACATTTGTTCCCTCAAATTGATAAGGAATCTGGGATTCTCTTAGGATGCCATTGAAAAGGGTAAGGGCATCATAATCAGAGCTTATGATGATCAGGAAAGAGTGTCTCAAGGTGCTATCCAACTCCCAATTCAAGTAGGTCCATTATGGAAACAACATGCTAGGTCCTTTACCTTGATTTTCCCTATAAAATTCTCCTGGGATGTCTGTGGATACATGGGATGCAAGCAGTTGCTTCCACCTTCCACCAGTGTGTTAAGTTCCCATACCAAAATTAGGAGGTCACAATTCATGGTGATCTTGAGCCCTTTGCCTATTGCAAAAGCCTATTGTAAAATATTACAAAATCCCCCAAGTACTGAAAAATGATGAAGGCCCCACCACTCCATATGTAGACCCAACTACATTAGCCTCCACTTCAGAGACAAAGACACCTGCCATCCCTGATATAACTGAAATCAAAGTCATCATCCAAGACAATGGGTGTGGGGATTACAAAAAAGTGCTTTCGTCATAGGGGAGTTACCTCAATCTCCTAGGACTCATGGGAAACCCCAATTATCTGAAACATCGTCCCATACCTTCAAAGCGGACCCCTCTAGATTTAGGTCTTGAGGAGATCTAAGCTAGAAAGTAGTAGATGAGAGAGATGTATCCAGTCTCCTATATCAAGATGAAAGGCCAGTGCGTAATCTTCTAATGGATGAAAGCAACAAAGGCCTACAAATGATGCTCGGTATGGGCTATGACAAAAGTAAGAAGCTCAGGTAGAATGACAACAGCCTATTTGAACTCCTTGTCACTGAGAAGTGAATACAAAATCTTGGCCTTAGATGTACCCCTCTGAGGGTGATCATACTTGGAAAAGCAACCTCAATTAAGAAGGTCAAAACTCCCCCTCAACAATCTGCACCCGCCCTTCAATTACTTGTATCCACTAGTCAAGTCATAAACAATTTTACCTTTGACATAATTGATGTGTGTAGTAGTGATGAGGATCCCATAACTGAATTTCCTATGCTTTTCGAAGATTCTGCCCTACTCATGATTAGTACCTTGTCTTTTGAGACCAACGACCATTAAACTCATAAAATAAACCTAGTCTACCCCCAGCTCATCGATTACGACCAACGATGACCTCCAATTTTGGACACTTTCAAAAATGATGAGGTGCTCTCAAAATTCATGGGACTATGGGACATGATACCATATGGAGATCACAAGGCCAGGTTTGACATCATACTAGACACACAAGCTTATTATGGGGAAACAATTGAATCCTTTAGTCACAAAAGTGAAAATATAAGAATAATCTCTAGGTCCTTGAGTGAAAACCACACTATGGCACTCTTTGACTTGAAAAAAGTAAAATTAAAGGACATATCCAATGGTGAAAACCTATCTAAGGCACCCAAGGATGAAGGATTCAATATTCCTCTTAGTGCAATACATCAGGAAAAGTCAACGGTATTAGCCGAGAAATGCAATCTAGTTAACTTGGGGACAAAAGAACAACTACACATAACATTCTATGTAGGGTCACTTCTCATATAAAAACAATAACTTCTAGCTACATTCCTGAAAGAAAGAAAGAAAAACTTTGCATGGACCTATGCTGACATGCTTGGGCTTGATCCAGAGGTTGTGGTTCATCACCTAGTTGTATATCTTGAAGCAAAGCCCATTAGAAAAAAGTTGAGGAAGGTGCATCCCCAAATTGCATTGTTGGTCAAAATGGAATTGCAAAAGGTCTTGAATGCAGGGTTCATATGGCCGATAGAGAGTGGGTCTCAAACCTTGTACCTATTTCAAATCCCGATGGGGGAATCCGTATTTGCACAGACTTCAGAGACCTCAACAAAGCATGTCCTAAGGATGAATTTCCACTTCCAAACATTGACATGATCATGGATATGATGGTAGGACATGAGATACTATCATTGATGGACAGATTCTCAGGCTACAACCAAATCATGATAGTAAAAGAAGACCAACATAAGATGACTTTCACTTGCCCATGGGGAACATATTGCTGGAATATGACATTGTTCGGGTTGAAGAATGCAGGAGCAACCTATCAGAGGGCCATGACACTAATCTTTCATGACATGATCCAAAAAATAGTGGAAAATTACGTGGATGATATATTGGACAAATCTAATAAAAGACGAGATCATATAGCCTCATTGGGATCCATCTTTGATAGGTTGGAAGAATATAAAGTTAGACTCAATCCAAAGAAGTGTGTCTTCAACGTACAATCAGGGAAGCTCCTCAGGTACATCATTTCTATGAGAGGAATCACAATAGATCCTGCTAAGGTCAAGGCCATTCTCAAAATGGAGGCACCAAAGACATTGGAACAACTCAGAGGCCTACAAGGAAGACTCCAGTCCATCCACCGGTTCATAGAACAACTAGATGAAAAGGCTGTCCCCTACTCTCATCTACTCCACAAGGGGGTAGCATACAAGTGGGATGGAAAGTGTGATCAAGCCTTCAACAAGATCAAGTAATATTTACTCACATTGTCGGTACTCATGCCACCCATTCTGGGCAAACCCTTGATCTTATACATATCAGCAACAATGGCAGCGCTTGGTGCTCTCCTAGCACAACACGATGAAAATGGAAAAGAGAGATCCATATATTATATTAGCAGAACTATGGTGGGCCATGAAATGAACTATACATCCATTGAGAAAGCATGTCTAGCAGTTGTATTTGCAACACAAAAGTTCATACATTACATGCTATCCCATCAAATAAAGCTCATTGCAAAGATAAATCCCCTTAAGTATCTGCTTTCCAAGGCAACACTTATAGGACAAACAACAAAGTGGGTGATGATCCTCTCATAGCATGATATAGAGTATGTGGAACACAAGGCCATCAAAGGGAAAGCTATTGCAAATCAACTAGTAGAAGTACCAATATATGTAGAAAATCCCCTTGTCTCAGAATTCCCTGACAAATCAATCTTCAACATAAGTGTAGCGAATCACTAGAAAATTTACTTTGATGGATCCTACATGCAACATGGATCGAGGGAAGGGATATTCTTCATCACCCCACAAGGGGATTGTATTCCAAAATCATACAAGCTATCATTCCCATGCACTAATAACATAGCAGAATATGAAGCTCTTGTCATAGGGCTAAGAATTGCAGTGCAATGGCAGATAATGGCACTTAAGGTCTATGAGGATTCATAGCTCATAATTAATCAAGTTAACAATGAGTGTCAGACAAAAGATGATAAGCTGACTCCATACAAGAAATTGGTGGAGAGTCTTAAGGAGTCCTTCATTGAGATCACATTTGAGCAACTACCAAGAGAAAACAATAGAGCGGCAAATGCAATGGCTACAATTGGATCACTCCTAGATGTCCCACACAACATTCCAAAGTAGGAATTCCTCGTAGAGAAACTTCTCATGCCTGCATTCAAGGTACCAGAGTCTGAATTTGTGTGCAAAATCGTTGGACCCGATGATCCCTGGTACCATGACATATACACTTATTTGAGAATAGGAGTTCTCCCCACAGACATAACCTCAAACCTCAAGAAAGACTTTGTCAAGAAAGCATCCCAGTTTGTCATCCTAGGAGAAACCCTTTATTGTAGAAGCATTAAAGGGACCCTGTTACGATGCCTAAACACTGAGGATGCATTGACTGCCTTAACCGAGTACATAATGACATTTGTGGTTCACACTCGAGTGGTATGACCTTAGCCAAGAAACTGTTGAGAACATGGTACTATTGGCCAACCAATGGAAAGATAAGCACATGATTATGTCAAAATGTGTCTACAATGTCAGCAGCATGGGGACCTCATCCATGCACCAAATCAAGAGCTCCACCCAATCGTCACACCTTGGCCCTTTTCATAGTGGGGGATCGATCTCATTGGAAAAATCATCCCCACCTCATCCAGTGGGCATAAATTCATCATTATTGCCACTGAGTACTTCAAAAAGTGGGTGGAATTCATCCCCATGACTTACATAATTGGAAAGTAGATATCAAAGTTCATCCTAAACTACTTAATTTGCCGTTACAGGGTCCCCCAAGCCATTATCTTAGATAACGGGACACCCTTCAAGAATCAAGATGTTTGTGACCTATGCTACATGTTCAAGGTCCAACATCACTTTTCCACCCTGTACTATCCCCAAGGAAATGACCAAGCTAAGGCTACAAATAAGACCATCTTAAAAATTCTCAAAAAGACAGTCAATGAAGTTGGTTGTGATTGACATCTCCAACTAAATCCCTCCCTATGGGCCTATCGAACAAGCATCCGCACACCCACAAGTGCCACCCCCTTCTCCCTGGTCTACGGATCAGAAGCCATATTACCCATCAAGATCAAGCTCCCCTCACTGAGAATATCATTGCAAAATCTCATCACGGATGAGGAATACCGAGTATCACGACTGAATGAACTAGAAATGCTAGATGAGCGGTGCATGGATGCCTTAAACCACTTGTAAGTGTATGAGAACTAACTCAAGTAGAGTTATAACAAGAACATCAGAGGTCAAACATTCCAGGTAGAACTTGTGCTCAAAGAGAATTAGAAGAACGTTCCAAATCCAGACGACAAAGGAAAAATTGAACCCAATTGGTTGGGATCATTTTTTATCACAATAAGTTACAAGTCAGGGGTATATCAGTTATCAAAACCAAAAGGTGATCCTCTACAGGATCCCATAAACAACTCCCATCTCAAAATTTTTTATGCCTAATCTTGCAAGGTGTAAAACTGAAGAATACAAAAAAATTAGAAAATTTCCTAAAAAAATGGTCACCTTGATGAAAACATGGAAAATAGGCGTCTTGGTGACAAAAAAAAAAAGAAATAATAAAATACAAAAATCCAAACAAAATAGAAAAAGGATTAGAAATAGTAAAGAGAAAAATTGTCCTCTAGTGAAAACCACTTCGGTGGCACTTTGGGCAAGTACCTTGGTGAAAACTTGGCAAACAGGCACCTTGTGTAAATAAGAACTTTCCATCCACCAGGATCTCCATAGCTTGTTCCACATCACTCATCCATCACACTTCCATCATCCATATATCTCCATCCATCACCCATCCGCGTCTTCATCTTAGCTTCGTGTGATGATCCCTCCTAGTACTATTCGACCCATCCTCAAGGCCAGTTTATCCTGCCTGTATGAAAGTAGTCTATTGCATCACGTTGGGGGAATGTTTTCATCGGATCAGATTCATGTATATCCTTGAAGTTTTCCTAAAATTAGAAAATCCAAAAACAACAAAAAATAAAAAAATCCAAAAACATTCATAAAATCAAAAAATCCAAAAACATTCAAACATATCAAAACCCAAAAATAGGTCAAAAAGTCAAAAAGTCAAAAGAAGAGTCATCTTTTTTGAACTACATCATCTTTGAGCTCTGAACGTATGCAAGGTTGATCTTTGATCATCACCCGAGACACTTAGGTTAGTCCTTTAGGAGTTCGTCATAATAAACTGGCAATCCATTAGTTTATATCTCATAAAAAATCAAGTCTGATTCAGTCGAACTACGTGGTCTCTGCGTGTATAACGTAGGCAAGGATAATCTGGTTGATCAACCCATGAGGCCCCTAGGATAGGTCTTTAGGTTAGTCTCTTGCTCAAAATCTCAGAAAATCCCAAAACATTTGAAAATTTGAAAATCAAAACATTTGAAAAATCTCAAAAAATACCAAAAAACAACCTCAAAACATTTCAAAACTTAAAAAACATCCAAATATTTGAAAAAATCCATCCATCCCATCTTGCTTTCACCCAAAATAAACATCACTCATAATAAATCAATCATCATCCTCAACCTTTGGTGAAACAGTCGGAAACGAGTCTAGCAGGTCAAAAGTGAAAACTCAAGCGTCAATGGTCTCGAGTCTAGGCTAGTATGTAAACAAGTTGGTCAACTCTTTGTGTCAATAGCCTATCATCCAATTAGTCCCAAATCAATCATCTGATATCATCATGTCCTAGGATGCATCCTTCCTACAATGGAAATCAACATCAGGCATCACTGTAGTTTAGTCTTGGCTAGCAGTATTGAAGAACATTAACTTGTTTGTTTACTTTATCTTTGTCTTTTGGCTTATATTTTTTTGCTCCTTTCAATGACCTCTCGATGATGTCCCAAATGAGGGGATTTAAAGAGAAAGAAATGGGGCAATGATCATTATATTTTTATCTGTTATGTTTGCTGGGTATTCTTGTAATATAACCTTGGTCATACATACTTTGTTTGGGTGTAGGGAGGATGTTTTGGGTATCTTGTTGACCACATAGGAAGGCTTTCCTTTCTATGTTTTGGTCTGAGATGTTTGGAATATATAAACTAAATTTTGAATAAGGTTCTGTATGTTAGGTGTGAACAAGAGTACTCCTATCTGATTGTCAAGTCAAAGTCTATCACACTAGGTGCAACGCCATCCTAGTTCTTTACACCTTGATGCATCGTGCCTACGTGTGTTATCAAACATAAGGTAAATGGCCCTTTCAAAGTCCCAATTCCTTGGTAAGAAAATCATCACCATCATCATCATCATCATCATCATCTTTTGACTTGTTGGAGTCTCTTACTTTCTTCTATCTTCTTTCCGCACTAACATGGTACCATGGCAGTTAATCATGAATCATCATCGCCATTGCATCCATCCTACATACATAAACCATCAACATAATGCATATCATGACATATAGGAAACATTAATTGCATAATATAGATTGGTTATTCTAAGCATCTCATAAACAATACATTTTCATTCATTGCATAAGCATAAAGGAACCATCACATAAGCATTGTCAACTCATATCATATGCATCATCAAAATATCCATTGCATCATCACATATACATCATAGTATAACTCATTTGCATCCATTACATAATCATATAAATACATATCATCCATTTATAAGCATTTTCATCCATAGGCATCATATCAGGACATACACATCATTACATCATCATTAAATACATCATCTCATAAACATCATTATAAAATACATCATCACATCATATGATGTGCATCATCATAATGTCCATAAATGCATCACCATATCATACGTGAGAAAGATATTGAAAAAGAAAAGATTGCATCCCATACATTTTAACATCATCATAATATTTTTTTGTTAGTCTAAACATTCACATATCATAACATGTGCATACACCATCATTGTAAAAGTGCATAAGAAAAGATACTAAAAAATAAATGCATCCATCACATCATAACTTCATAATGTCATACATCACATTGCATCATATAGAATCATCACATAGTAGCATATAGAATCACATCATCATCACATAAAATAGAATCATTGCATCACATATAAACCATCACATATAGAAGGTAAGAACATCACATCATGCATAAAATAAAACATTGTACATCGCATCAAATCATCTCATATCATATATCATCAAAATAATATACACTGTCATGGTACAAATCAAGATCAAGTGTATATACAATCAATATAAAGTACAATCACCCATGGGGCTATAAAAAATGAGCTCGTGAAAAGAAAAATGAATCATGTCTCTGATCAAAAAAGAGCTAGCCTTGCTGGCTTCTCCCCTTGCTGGGTGGTCTCTCTCCGCGATCCTCAGGAGGCTAGTGCCTTGTCTTCTATGAAAAATTTGGGACCCAGGACGCTCAGGGCACAACCTGATGATAATGCACTATGTAGTAGTCAACCTCTTAGACTGCCTCCCTGTATTCTCATAATGAAACTAAGCTTCGAGAGGAGGATGTGGCCATGCTCTCCAACTGCTGTCGATAACCCATCTCTTGTGCAACCCTGAGCTCCATAGCCTGTCTCTGCTAGATAGCCTAATCCCGCTCTGTCCACAACTGGTCTCTCTCTGATGTTTAGGCAACAATATTTCCATGCAAACCCCGTACTTGTGCCTGTAGCTATTGGATGATAGTGTCCCTCTAATCAAGTTGCGGTGGAGGTCCTTGATCTCTCCGAGGCGGTTGATCTGCTTGTCTTTCTTGATCTTGCCTCGGGGGATCCTTCCGTACCCTGTCCTAATCAGGCTACTGGTGTGGTCCACCTCCTCCCCGACCCCCATCTCCATCCCTATCCTCGTCTCCTTGGCCTCCCTGGCCCTAACCTCATCCTGTTGATCTGCCCCTAGCTCTCCGCTGTGTCAATGGTGTCCTTGGCACTGCCAATATGAGGGGTGGCCTAAATTAGTCCCTGTAAGCCTATGTAGTCCCTACATTTGCTTGGCCCTGATCATATGGCCAAAACCTGGCCACCAGCTATCTAAAGCTATCCACTACCTCATTTGTGGGAATATATCGGGCCCAGGTCATCTCCCTCATAGTATGTGCAAATATCACAACGTATAGGTCATCGGGTCTATCCTATGGCTCCCTGAATTGTCTGAGAACTCAACCAAGCAAGTATCGCTTGACCATGGTGTGCTCACGGCCTTGCATCAATCTGTTTTGTCTCAAAAAAAAAAGTTATTGGGCATCATCGTACCACACTGACCATCCAAGGTATGGTCGCCATGTGAACACTCTCATATCATCAATAACCCTCCTCCAATGAGGGATGCCAACCTATCCTATGTGTGTGAAAGAAAGTCCTCCCCTATACCTCCAGACGACTGGGTCATCTGGCTCCATATCAACCACTGTAACTTATGAGTAGAGCACTATGATGTGCTCCCAAACTAGATATGGAGGAGTGTGACCCCAACCCTGATTGCTCTGCCGTCACAGTATGCAAACTCATGTAAATCTTGATACAAAGAGGCTAACAGTACTGGTCCCCATGCAAAGCATACTCTCCATCTGACCATCAGCTCCCAGGTGAGTCCCCATCCTAGACTAAAGTATCAACTGTGCCAATCTGGTGCTAGAAGTCTTGAAATGATAGCTATTATGACCAAGCGATGTGGTGACACAACAATCCTATAGAACTCCAACTCAATCTGGTCCTCTGCAAAGATGATCTCATCCAGACCCATCACATTGTAACAGGCATCTCTCTTCGCATCCACATCATAGATAACTCTCTCTCTATGGATCAACAATCACAAGATGCACCATACATCCTCTAGGGTCACTGTCGCCTCACTTATAGGAAATTGAAATGATGACGTCTCATTGTGACATCGCTTTGCTAGTGCTGTCATCATCCCCAAGTGCATCCTCACCGGCGGTGAATATGCAATGTACCAAAGTCCAATCGCCCCTAGGTGCTCTTGGAGCTGCTCGTGCATACCAACTAGTTTTCCCAGGATGGAGGATCTGTGCTCACACGAATGAAGAATCTTTGTCTCCTCCTGCATTAGGAAAGTCACCGCCTCAAGTTTCGTAAAAAAATAGGATCCTGTTCAAAGATTTTGCAATTGAAACAACAACTACGTCACTGTTTGCACTTGCGACACAATTTGGAAGCTCCAAAGTAGGCCAATGAAGGCTCTAAACCACAAAACTCCATTGTCATAGTGCAGTTTGGGTGCGCTTGACTTTGACCCCTAAACCCTAAATTGCGAAGTGGCCCACAACAACGCTATATTCATATGCGGTTGAGTTTGGAGATTGAACCCTAACTCCAAACTGTGACGTTGCGTCACTATTCACGTGAGCGGCATAGTTTAACACCGTGTGGCACAAAAATGAAGTTTGTAGCAGCATTATACAAGATGGCTTGATCCAATTAGACTTTCTAAGCTAATAAATGTGCTCAAAAAATGAAATGAAAAGTTGGGGCAAGTTGACTCACAGGTGGTCTTGTGCCGGGAAGCCTCTAGAACACTCGTGCTTGCTCCAAAAATTCAAAACGCTATGCGAGCAAATGAATTAGAAGTGGCCCCTCGAGGCCTACTTAAGCCTAAAAATAGGGTTTTTTGACCCCCTTTAGCCGTCTAGCTAGGGTTTTGGACCCTCAATCCTGTTTTCACCCAACCGAGGGCTGTTTTGCATCATTTTTTCATGTTTTTGCATGTTTTTGGCATCCCGGTGCCTTTTTGGACCCATCAGGCACCTTGTCCTCTTTTTTCGCGAGATTACCCAAAAATTGAAATTTTCGTCTGATCTCTCGAGGGGGCAGTATATCAACATGTTTCTTCTTCCCAAGGTAGCAGTGGGGAAATTTTGAAAATCAGATTTTTTTTGAAATTTGATTGAGGCAATTTATTCTTTGAACCAACACAATGAGTACTTGTTATGCCTTGCATAACCACCCCATTTTATTCTGGAAGAAAATGGGTCCCCCTTTTTGTTTTCTTTTTGTCTTCTTTAGTTATTTTCTTTGCTCTTGGGAGTTCTTCTATTTTCCTCCTGAGTTTGTCTTCTTGTTCTGTCAAATTTTGGTTATGTCTCAGCTTAGGCTGGTTTTCTTCTTGCCGAAAATTGAATGAAATAATCACAAGCAATAGTGGATTTTATTATAATGTGTTTTATTTGCTTCTGAGGACTAATGCAAACCTTTTTTCATAGGATTAGATCGTGTACATGATGATATTTTTCAAGGGAGCTCAGTTGGGATGCATTTTGCAATCTAGTTTGGCACAAAATTCCTCTAAGAAGAAAGTCAGCAAGACCTTGCAGTTCTCTTGCCGACTACCAGTACGTTTTGTCCATTGGAGGCTCACTGTTCGCCAAACATTCCTATCGCTATGGGTTTTTATGTGTCTCACCGAAGGAAGTTGCACTCGGTGAAGGGTTTTTGACGTTGGCAAGATGTCTCACTGACAAGGTGGACTCTTAGCGAAATGAAACGACATTGGCGTAGCGGTTTGGGCTCGCTGAGGGGTCTCGGCGACCAGGTGATATCTCATCTAAAGGGATTACTTCAGAGCGGAGTTGTGATTTTTCCATAAGGTCCTATTGACTATGAAAGGTCTCCTCGAAGTAAAGTAAACCCCCGACGAAAGGGGGAGACTTCGCTGAAAGTTCTTGGCGAAGGAGGCTTGTCTCCCCGAAATGAAATAGGATCGCCAAAAGGTAATGCCCATCGGCGAAGGCTCTCGCCAATGGTTGTGAGTCTCGGCGATAGGATGGTAGTGTCGGTAAGAGGTCTCACTGAAAGATGAGGCTCTTGCCGTAAATTATTCACAGGGGCTCTCGGAGAGGTATTCGCCAGGAGGTTTCCCCGATAGAAGGAGGTCCCACCGAAAGTTCGAGCTCGGCAATAATTTTTTCCTTTGGTAGGAGGTCTGGGAAATTAGCATGGGTCTCGCCGAAAGGGTCAGCCTTCGGTGTAACATGATGGGCTCAGGGAATTTTTTTTGCGTTTTCCAAGAGGTCTCACCGATCGAATGAAGTCTTGGCGACAATGGTTAGCATCGCTAAAAGATAAAACCTTCGGCATGATGTCTGGTCGAAGAAATGATGTCCCAACGAAATGGAGTGGCATCGGGCAAAGGATTCATGTTTGGCATAAAGTTTGGCCGAAAGAGAAAAGTCTCACCAAAAGCTTCTCCCTTTGGTGTAACATTTGGGGCTTGCCGAAAGGTCCTGCCGACAAGGCAGGGTCTTGCTGAAATAGGGTATGGGCCTGGAGAAATTTTGCACTCGATGAAAGGTCTCAGCGAAGGAAGCTTGTCTCCCCGAAATGAAATGAGATCACCAAAAGATAATTCCTTTGGTGAAGGGTCTTGTCGACATGGAGGAAGTCCCATCGAAAAAGGATGTCATCACAGAAACAAGGTCCCGCTCGCTATGATCTCCTGCCAAACAAGAAGTCTCCCCGACAGTTGTTTAAATGAGCTCCCGGCGAAAGAGGAGATTTTGGTGTAATGTCTCGGTGAAAGAAGGAAGTCTCGCTGACATGAGGTAATATCAGTGTAAGGTCTCGCCGATCCATCCTAGTCTCAACGAAACAAAGATGTAGTCAAGAGTGGCATAAGCGAAACAGGGTGTCTTCGGCAAAACTCTCGCCGATGGTTGCTAGTCTCGGTGAAAGGAGGTTTGACCGAATGGGAAAGGTCTCGCCGACATGAAATGAAGGTTCCGGCGAGAGGGGATTGCTTCGTGGAGACATATCCCCGACTGTTAAAGGTCTTGATGAAGGATGGTAGTGCCGACAAGATGTCTCACCGATAGGGTGGACTCTTGCCGAAATAGAATCACATCGGGGAGAGTGATTTACTCTCGACATAAGGTCTCCTCGACAACAGAGTCTTGCCGATGGGATGGAATATGCTCGCCGAGAGAAGAGAGGTTCGACATAAGGTCTTGATGACCGTCTTATCTCCTGCCGAAAATGATGGATTTACCAATAGAAGGGGCTATCGGTATAACCAAGAGGATCTCACCATGACCTTTTTCCAATTGAGAGGTCTTGCCGAAAGGAAAAGGAACTCGAGCCCGGAGAATGAGGAGATTGGGGAGATTCCGAGTAGAAGATCTGCGCTCGCCAAGATGTCCTGCCGACAAGAGAGGTCTCAGCAATAGAGAAGGATATCGGTATGCCTAGTGGAATTCGCCAGGACCTCTGACCGATAATGTTTGTCTTTCTGATGGGTTTTGTGATATCGATAGGACTCTAGTCACTCGTTGTAGCGTCCTGCTGACTGTTGTGTGCTTTGCCGATAGTTTCCATAGGGTATGATCGCATCGGGGAGACACGATAAGTGTCTCACTGACATGCGATTCCATTTGAACCACTTTTGACTGCTCAGAAATCTGGCGTGGTGTTTGTTCGCCCAATCGAAAGGAACTAAAATGAGCCATTGACTGATTGACTACCACCTTGAAGAAGATCAACAGGATGCAAACGACATGGACTCCTTTTGAGATCAAATGGTGATGGATCGGCTCAGGTGATGATGTTCAGACCTAAAGGGAGGCTCGATGATGCTTCCAGAAGACGGTCAATGTGTAGAAAGGCGCTGAAGATAAAGGAGGCCGAAGGAAAGAAGCAACCATGACTCACAGGGACAACTGTAGTGACCACTGGCAGGGGAGGATCGGTATTAATGAAAAAATGCTTTAGAGCATTCAAGGCAGCCCTTTGAAGGAGTTGAAAGATAGACATGGATATCGGGAGTAAATGTTGCAGCCACAAAAGATATGAAGGCTTCTCCTGAGGTCAAGCCACCACCGACATGGACAACTGGGATACGCATTCAATGCAGAACCAACTCTTTTCAAAAGATCTAAAGCCCAACCCTCCTGCGACCAAGTGAGATATTTTGTAAACTCTAAGACAGGGGCAACACATTATTTTTGGTACACTCTATATATATATGGAATTTTGGCCTCTTTGTAGAGGGTTGGAAGAGATAGAATAGAACTAAAAGTTAGAAGAAGTTTTTAGAATACATAGAGAAGTAGAGAAAAGATAGAAGAGATAGAACTGCATCCTGATTCTTTGTAATAGGAGCTTCTTTTGTGTTCTTAGTTAGGATTTAGATTCAACAAAAGCCTGTAATGTATCTTTCAATTTTTCTTAATATAAATGGAAACAATTTGGAGTCATGGATTTTCTGTACACTGGTGATTGTGCCAGATTTGTAAATGTTGCTTATCTATTTCACTAACAATAGAAGCAACCAGATCTTAATCTACTTCAGATTGTGTTTCAGAATGGTGTTTGTCTTAAGTTGATCATTTTATTTGTGAAGCCTTCAAGGAATGGAATGTTGTTTTTGGTGTTTTATTTAAAATGGTAACTAGTACTCTGTTGTAGAAATCAACACTGTGAATGAATGCAATTGTGTGTTAATCACAAGTTAATTTTGTTCTTCAGTTTTAGTTTACAATTCCTTGAAGGATGACAAGTCTAGTTAAGATAGGTGAATTATAATTCTTTCTATCCCAAAGCTCTAAACCATATTTTATGTATCTTTAAAAACCCCTAGTTAGAGTAGGCTAAAATTCATGCTTGATCTTAGAACAATCCAGAAGCTCACACCAGCAGGCCCCTTGAACATTACTGTTACATTGACCACTGAGGGACATCAACACAGTTGAGAACCAACTACAAAGACCTTGGGAGCTAAGATATCCATGTGTTATCTTTCTCTTTCAGGAGAAACAAAATAGTAATATTCTGTTTAACTGTTGCTGTGCCATTTTGACCATCAACAAAAGTTGGCGCTAGAAGGAGGGCCCAGGAGGGAAAACTGGATAAAACTGGGTTTTCCTCCCAAGAAAAACCCCATAGAGTTCTTCGATCAATTGAAAATCCATCACCTTTCATAGAACTCAAGACCCCAATAAGATACAAGAGTCATAAGACTAGCTCAACTATCATACCACCCTTATCAGCTTCGCTCACTCCACCAGGATTTTCACCAATACCCTAGTGGATACCCATCAATCCACCACCGAATCCATATCAATTATCAGTATAGCTGGTTCAACCCATACAACAGCTGGCTCAACCACCACCACCACTACCAATGGCATTTTTTCAGAATAATCCCTGTCTGTTGGGGACTATTCCTGGAGGTTTTCACGACATGCCTAAGAACCCAGAAAGATTATGCCCCAAGTACATTCATGGCGAATCAAGGAGTGCTGAAGAGCACATACAGGCTTTTAAGGACGCTTGTACCAGAGCTTAGATAGCTCACCATGATGTATTTTGTAGGTTGTTCCCTTACTCCTTAGGGGATATGACATACAATTGGTACCTTAATCTTCCTCAAGGTTCAATTCTGACCTGGACACATTTGAAAAATGCCTTTATCAATCAGTTCAGGATTTATGTGGATCCAGCTCTTTTATACCACCAATTTGCTACTATTAGGAAGAAACCCTATGAATCCTTGCCCTTATTCAATACCAGATTCCAACGAATGTATAGGAGATTGCAAGATCCCTATCTAGTCGCTGAGAATAGTGCCATTCAAGCTTACTTTAGAGTTATAGACCCCTTGCTTGGCTTGTTCCTACAAAGGACTTATTATCCTGTAGACATTAATTCTCTATCCAAAGTCTATCATCTAGCTATCAAGCTGTAGCAAAAAATTAGTTCTCAACAAGGAAGTCTGGGAGGAGGTTTCCCTTCAATAGGATATCAGATGCCTAGCCCAACCCCTCTATTCAATACTATCCCGGGAATGTCCCCTTCCCATTATGGACCTATGTCTGAGTTGCAGACTCAACCTCCTGTTCCATTCTTCACTAATGGAACTCCTGACTTCTTCCAGCAACCATAGGTTCCTCAAAGTTCCCATGGTCATCATAACCAAGTTGGAACACCAAACCATGGTGGTCAGCCACCTGTTGCTAAGAATGTAGAAAGTGAAAAGATAGTTCAACTTACAAATGAGGTAGAGACCTTGAAGAAAACACTATCTCAAGTTACAAATGACATGGCTCAGCTTCGATTGAACCCCTCCCAAAACCAAGGTAACTACCCTAATCAAAACAACAACAATCAGGGTACTTATCAGAATCATAACAATTACAACCAAAGGGGTTATCAAGGCCAAAAATCCTCTAACTAAGGATATCAAAATTAGAATAGAGGATATAACCAAAGGCCAAATAACAACAGCCAGTGGAATACAGGGCCCAATAATGGTGGAGTTTCACACAACTATCAAGATAATGAGGAGAGATCACATGTTGAAAACATGGCTGACCTCAACTTTATGACTAATTGGTGGAGGCTGCATGATACTGCAGCCCATTCTGAGGTGAACTGCCCTGAAATGGAAAAAGTTTTCAAGATGGACCATGCAGATGCCCAAACATTCCAAGGGAATCCTCACAAAGAAGGCGGCTCAGTAGATACAACAATGACTTATGACCTCTTTGAGGAGGAACCTTCATTCCCAAGGCAAGAGGAGAATGAACTAGAGGAAGATTCATATGATGCCCAAGCCTTTCAGGCCAAAGGAGGACACTTCCCAAGAAATCAGAATAAGGGTCCATTCACCTCATCAGCGCCACCTAATCACATGGTTCCCCCAAATCAAAGTGATGATAATAACCCTCCTCCACCAAAAGGCCCGCCTGACTTCCATAACAAGGGTAATTCCTCTGGTGTTTTCAAAGGTAGTCCAAGTTGTAATACAAAATTTGATATTGTTTCTGAGATGCAGAAACATAAAACTTCTTTGTCATATTTTGACATCTTAAAGTGGTGCCCTGCTCAAAGGGAGATAGTGTTGAAAGCTTTAGAATAAGCTGACAAATCAAAAGGGAAAAACAAGGTTGCCCCTGCTGTAGACATGAATGTAGCTTTGTACAGAAACAAGGTAGGTACTCCACCATTTCTTTTGAGTTTAAGAATTTCTGGGAAGAACCTACATAATTTTCTATTAGATTCAGGGGCTTTTGGAAATGTTATGCCATTTTATGTATGCAAGAAATTGGGTTTAAACCCCATTCAGACAAACAAGAAGGTCATCCAACTTGAAAAAATGGAGGTTAATGTGGTGGGGGAATTAAGAAACATACATGTGCAAGTAGGGTCAGACCCTAGGATCCTAACCAACATAGATATTCAAGTAGTAGACATTCCCGAGACCTATGGTATGCTGCTAAGCAAAGATTTGATGAAAAGCCTAGGGGGATATCTTTCCCTTGACTTTTCACATATGTGGCTACCATGGAGAGGGATTCCTACTTAGATTAGGATTGAAAGTGAGCCTCGCCTCAAGCATATCATCACTGAATATGATTTCCCCAATGAGGTAGCCTATTTCGAAACTGGGATAAGGGTTTACAAAAGAGATGAAATTTTAACCTTTTCTGTTCTTGATCCTAAAGAACTGTCAATACGAAAGTTCCTGATTATGTGATTAATGAAAACCAATAGGAATTGGTTAATAAGCTACAACAGGATCAGCTGGTCTTGGGAGAAGATACCAACTTGCAAAGTCTTTTACTCCCTAATTGGTGCAGGGTACACTACCAAAATCATTCTAAATTGACTTGCCAACCCTGCATTGACATTTTAAATCATGTTTCCCAAGCTGAGGATGCTAGCTCAAGTCACCCTGAGACCATTGCAGACCGCTTCTCATTTGAAGCCAAAGAAGCAATAATGCTAACCAGGGATAAGATACTTTCAAAGGGAATTCCTTCTCAAATTGAACTTGATTCAGTTACATTTCCAAACCAACATGTTTATGCGGAACAACGCCAAGATTTTTTTGTCACCCCTGCACTCACGAATATACCAAAACCTAAGGGGTTAACCAAAGATTCAAGTGAATGTCAAGAGGATAACCTTGGGTCACATAATACCTCTGTGCAGGGATTGGGAATTACTCCTGAGGAACCTATCGAGCACCTGTTCCCTATATCTGATCCAAAAGATCAAGTAACCCCACCCTTGGCTCATTCTATCCAAGTGCCCAAAATAGCCCCCCAATGATCAACCCCAGCTCATGATCAGCTCTGGACCCTCATGTTTGATGGATCCAAATCTAAGACAGGCTGTGGTGTTGGGATTGAACTAATCAGCCCGAAAGGGAAAACCTTCTTTGCTTCTTACAGGTTGTAGTTCGGGTGCACAAATAACGTAGTAGAATATGAAGCTCTAGCATGGGGACTGATGTTTGCACATAAGAAGAAAGTCACAGCCTTGATGGTCAAAGGAGATTCAGAAATTGTTATCAAGCAAGTGCGTAGCCAATACACATGTCACAATAGAAGGCTGGCAGCTTATAGAAATTAGGTATGGAATTTGATTGAAGACTTTGATGCCTTTGGGATTAGCTTAATCCCTAGAGAAGAGAATCAGATAGCCGATTCATTAGCTGTTGCTGCAAGTACCCTGGAACCTATGCAAGGCTCCAAGCTCAAGAAATTATCAGTGGAATTAATTTCCACCCCTGCAGTTCTTGATAATATCACGAACTTTCAAGCCTTTGATGATGACCAACATATTCTTGCTTTCTTAGCAAGCTCAGATTTTTTTAGGGGAAAATTATTGATGAGTCCAATAGAGATCAAGGGGATTGGAACCCTGAAGAATGTGATACAGAAGGAGTCCTCAATCTAAAAGGTAATAAAATTCCCAAGGGAATGGTGGCCTTGGAAAGAATTTTTGATTCAGACCCAAGGGCTCGAGAGAAGATACCAGCTGAAGATAAAGGAGATGAATATGAAATGGTTAACCTAGCTGATTCTAGTCCTAAAAGGAATGTCTACATAGGGAAAGCCTGCCCTGAATCAATCAGAAAAGACATATTGATGGCACTGAAGAAAGATATTGCTGCAATAGCCTAGGGATATGAAGAACTAAAGACATTTGATGCTTCTGTAATGACTCATACTATTCCCTTGAAGCTTGAAGTTAAGCCATTTTGATAGAAACAACACCCTGTGAACGCCTTGATTGAACCATTGATCTTCAAAGAAGGTCAGAAATTGATTTTTTCAAGGATAATCTTTTGTGTACACCATTCGACATGGGTGGATAACTTAGTTCCAATCTGTAAACAAAAATAGAGAGATTAGGCTATGCGTGGACTTCATAAACCTGAATAGAGCTTCAAAAAAAAGATAATTACCCACTTCATTCTCTGGACGAAGTCTTGCAGACTGTCAATGGATCTCAAATGATAACCTTCCTGGACGGTTACTCTAGATACAATTAGGTAATGGTTAACTATGAAGACAGGATGAAGACAACCTTCACTACAAAGTGGGGAACATTTGCATACAGAAGGATGCCATTCGGTCTGATAAACGCCAGAGTAACTTTTCAACGCGCAATGGACATAGCATTCAAGGATCTAATCGGAAAGTGCATCATCTTCTACATGGAAGACCTAATGGTATTCTCCAAAGATTGACTGAACCATGCGGTAGACTTGGCTAAGGTTCTGGAATGATGTATCCAGTATGGCGTCTCCTTGAATCCTAGAAAGTGTGTGCTCGGAGTTTCTGAAAGGAAGCTTTTGGGGCACGTAATCTCAGAAAGAGGAATATCAATTGACCCGGATTGAGTTGAGTCCATCCTGAAGATCACCAGGCCAGGGAGCAAGAAAGAGTTGAGATCTTTCTTTGGAAAGATCAACTTTGTAAGATAATTTATCATGGGCTTTGCAGAAATTGTAAAACCACTGAATGAAATCATGAAGAAAGACACCAAAATAGAATGGAGTGATGAGGTGAAGGCCGCGTTTTCACAGATCAAGCGATCCATTTCAGAAGCACCAATCCTTATCAGCCCTGATTGCTTAAAACCATTCTATATTTATTCCTTTGCTTCTAAACATTCCTGTGCAACTATCCTAACTCAACGAGGAGAAGAGACAGAGGAGAGGCCAATTGCTTTCATGAGTTCTCCATTCAAGAATGCTAAAATTAAATACCCACCTATTGAAAAACAATCTTTCGTGCTGGTCAGGGTTGTCAAGAAGTTCAGGCACTACATTCTCTAAAGCCAAATCATTGCTGTAGTTCCTGACGCTGCTGTGAAGTCCCTACTCATGCAGAATTAGCTGGGAGAAAGAAGAGGGAAATGGATGGCCATTCTGCAGGAGTTCGATTTGGAGATACAACCAATGAGGCTTGTCAGAGGTACAGGTTTGTCTAAGTCTATGGTGAATGCTGGTGACAACATCATTTGCTAGCAATACACAACCCAGTCCTTCTCCAACGACCCTTTGTATGCTGATATTGTCTATTTTATGCTCAACAATCAGTGTCCAGAAGGAATGAATGCAACTCAAAGGAGAGCACTAAGAATGAAGAGTTCCCATTATATGCTCAAAGGAGGGTTTCTATATAGGAAGAATTTTGAGGGAGTGTACCTACGATGCCTTGATCAACAAGAGGCTAAACATGTGATCTCTGAGTTTCATGGGAAACATGACACAGGTCATGGTTCTGCAGATTCATTGGCACACCAGATCCTTAGATCTGGTTATTACTGGCCTTGTGTGTTAAAATATTCCCATCAACATGTGAGAACATGTCATGTATGTCAGATTTCTGCATCAAAAGAATGCCATTCAACCATGCCATTGCAACCTGTCTATGAGGTAAGGCCATTTTCCCAATGGGCACTGGATTTTATTGGGGTGATTAAACCAAATTCTTCTGCAGGACACAAGTTTATTTTGACTGCTACTAATTACTGCACAAGGTGGATAGAGGCTATACCTTGCAAGAACAACACAACAGAGGTAGTGATCAAGTTCCTCACCGAATGCATTACAACTAGGTTTGGGGTACCCTTCGCATTGGTATGTGACAATGGCTTTGCCTTTTCTTCTGCTGAGTTTATTTCCTGGACTTATGATCACAAAATTGTCTTGAAGTATTCTTCAAACTATTACCCACAAGGCAATGGAGTTGTTGAATCAACCAATAAGAATCTCTTAGGGGTAATTAGGAAACTGTTAGAGAACAACCCTAGGGATTGGCATACCCAGCTGAGATTTGCGTTATGGGTAGATAGGACTAGGATTAAGGCTACTTTAAAGACCTCACCATTCAAGCTGGTATATCTCCAAGAGCCTGTGTTCCCTATCCATCTGCAAATACCTATCCTTGAGTTCATGCAGAAATTCTACTATAGTGACAGTAGGATAGAAGTAAGGTTAGCTGCCTTATTGAAATTAGAAGAACAAAGAGATTCAGCCTTGCAACAATTCTTTATGTACTAGGCTATTATCAAACGTTGGTTTGACAAAAGAGCCAAAATCAAAGCTTTTAGGATATCAAACCTTGTGTTGTTATGGGATAAAGCTAGTGAAAAGAAGGGCAGTCACCAGAAATTTGATAAGCTCTGGCTGGGACCTTATCAGATTGCTGAGATCCTAGGAGAAAATGCTTTCTGATTGAGTAGTTTAACTGGAGAACCTATTCCATTTCCTGTCAATGGACAATTCTTAAACACTATTTTGAGTCATGAAGTTGGTACTTTTGCTCGGTGATGCATCTCTGTAAATGGTTTCTGCTTGTAAATAATTTATGTGTGTAAATAACTCTATTCTTTGTGTGAATAATCTGCTACTCTTTGTGTAAGTAATTTGCTCTTTTGTTTGTAAATAATTTGTTGTTGGTTTGTTTGTCCTTTATTGTTGTCTTTTTGTTTCCTTTGTTCTTTTGGTTTCTATTTTGTTTTGTTCTTTGGGGTTTATCTGTTCTTTCCCATCTTAAAATAGTGGCAGTTATCTCGAGCATACTTTGGTCATTAGGAGAGAAGTGGTTTAGATATTTTCAGGTTTGTTGATTGGGTGATTTTGTCCTAAAAATTTTGCTTTATGCCCATTGTCAATAAGAGTTGTGGAAATTATTGAAAACAAGGTATAAAATAAATAACCTTCATTAGCTCCCTCTGAATCTATCACAAATCATCAAGATCATCTCCTCTTGTAATGGTATATTTTTCCTAGGATGATAGCGTTGTAAGATTTGAGTGAAAAATCTGATCTCCCAAGTGCCATTATGAGGTCCATAGTAGTTTTCAACCCAACACAGAGGTTAAACATCTGACATATTGATTTTTTTTTTGAATTAAATATCTAAAACTCTATGAGAAAAAAAAGAAAGAACTATTTAAAGATAAAAGAAGACTCAATATGAATGGGTGATTCCAGTATCTCTACTGGGGCTATGGACGCCTGGTTGGCAGTAGAGCGATGCTATGAGAGAACTAGAGGTATCTCCGTCGGGGCTATGAATGCCTGACTGGAAGCGGAGCAATGCCCAGGATATCATTGCACAACAACTAAAGGGAATCAACTCATGTAGCTCAAATCTTGCACATTGTTTTCCAAAAGATCGAGAAATTTTTATAAAAGAGTGATGTACAATCAAGCACACACATAGATTCGGGAGTAGCTATTGTTGATTTACATTTGAGATTCTAGCTCAGCCTTGGTTACTAAAATTGACCCAACTGGAGTTGTGATGTTCATAAACCAGGAGTTTTGGGTAGCTGAATCCTTTAGTTTCTTGAAAATGGTTAAACCATTTTTCCAGCCGAGTTTCCATTTGTTATGCCTTGCATAACCACCCCATTTTATTCTAAAACAAAATGGGTCCCCCTTTTTGTTTTCTTTTTGTCTTCTTTAGTTATTTGCTTTGCTCTTGGGAGTTCTTCTGTTTTCCTCCTGAGTTTGTCTTCTTGTTCTATCAAATTTTGGTTCTGTCTCAGCTTAGGCTAGTTTTCTTCTTGCCGGAAATTGAATGAAATAATCACAAGCAATAGTGGATTTTATTATAATGTGTTTTATTTGCTTCTGAGGACTAATGTAGACCTTGTTTCATAGGATTAGATCATGTACATGATGATATTTGTCAAGGGAGCTCAGTTGGAAAGCATTCCCCAATCCAATTTGGCACAAAATTCCTCAAAGAAGAAAGTCGACAAGACCTTGCAGTTGTCTTGCCGACTACCAGTATGATTTGTCCATTGGAGGCTCACTATTCGCCCAAACGTTCTTGTCGCTATGGGTTTTTATGTGTGTCATCGAAGGAAGTTGCACTCGGTGAAGGGTTTTTGACGTCGGCAAGATGTCTCACCAACAAGGTGGTCTCTTAGCGAAATGAAACGGCATCGGCATAGCGGTTTGGGCTCGCTGAGGGGTCTCGGCGACCAGGTGATATCTCACTGAAAGGGATTACTTCAGAGCAGAGTTGTACTTTCTCCATAAGGTCCTGCCGACTATGAAAGGTCTTCTCGAAGTAAAGTAAACCCCCAGTGAAAGGGGGAGACTTTGTTGAAAGGTCTCAGTGAAGGAGGCTTGTCTCCCTAAAATGAAATAGGATTTCCAAAAGGTAATGCCCATCAGCGAAGGCTCTCGCTGATGGTTGTGAGTCTCGGTGATAGGATGGTAGTGTCGATAAGAGGTCTCATCGACAGATGAGGTTCTTGCCAAGAATTATTCACAGGGGCTCTCGGAGAAGTATTTTCCAGGAGGTTTCCCCGACAGAAGGAGGTCCCACCGAAAATTCGAGCTCAACGATAATTTTTGCCTTCGACAGGAGGTCTGGGAAATTAGCATGGGTCTCGCCAAAAGGGTCAGCCTTCGGTGTAACATGATGAGCTCGGGGAAAGTGTTTTGCATTTTCCAAGAGGTCTCACCAATCAAATGAAGTCTTCACGACCACGGTTAGCATTGCTAAAAGATAAAACCTTCGGCATGATGTCTAGCCGAAGAAATGATGTCCCAACGAAATGGAGCGGCATCGAGCGAAGGATTCGTGTTCGGCATGAAGTCTGGCTGAAAGGTTCTCCCTTTGGTGTAACGTTCGGGGCTCGCCGAAAGGTCTCGTCGACAAGGCGGGGTCTTGCCAAAATAGGGTATGGGCCCGAAGAAATTTTGCACTCGGTGAAAGGCCTCGGCGAAGGAAGCTTGTCTCCCCGAAATGAAATGAGATCGCCAAAAGATAATGCCTTCGGTGAAGGGTCTCGCTGACATGGAGGAAGTCCCACCGAAAAAGGATGTCATCACGGAAACAAGGTCCCGCTCGCTATGATCTCCCGCCGACCAAGAAGTCTCCCCGATAGTTGTTTAAATGAGCTCCCGACGAAAGAGGAGACTTCAGTGTAATGTCTTAGCGAAAGAAGGAAGTCTTGCCGACATGAGGTAATATAGGCGTAAGGTCTCGCCGATCCATCAGAGTCTCAACGAAATAGAGATGTAGTCAGGAGCAGCATCTGCGAAACGGAGTGTCTTCGGTGAAACTCTCACCGATGGTTGCTAGTCTCGGTGAAAGGAGGTCTAACCGAACAAGAAAGGTCTCACCGACATGAAATGATGGTTCTGGAGAGAGGGGATTGCTTCGTGGAGACATCTCCCCAACTGTTAAAGGTCTCGGTGAAGGATGGTAGTGCCGACAAGATGTCTCACCGACAAGGTGGAATCTTGCCAAAATAGAATCACATCGGGGAGAGTGATTTACTCTTGACATAAGGTCTCCCCGACAACAGAGTCTTGCCGACAGGATGGAATATGCTCACCGAGAGACGAGGGGCTCGACATAAGGTCTTGACGACCGTCTTATCTCCTACCGACAGCGATGGGTTTACCAATAGAAGGGGATATTGGTATAACCAAGAGGAGCTCGCCATGACCTTTTGCCGATTGAGAGGTCTTGCCGAAAGGAAAAGGAACGAGCCTGAAGAATAAGGAGGAGATCGGGGAGATTCTGAGTAGAAGATTTGTGCTCGCTAGGATGTTCTGCCAACAAGAGAGGTCTCAGTGATAGAGAAGGATATCGGTATGCCCAGTGGAATTCGCCATGACCTTTGACCGATAATGTTTGTCTTGTTGATGGGTTTTGTGATATCGATAGGACTCTGGCCACTCGTTGTAGTGTCCTACCGGCCGTCGTGTGCTTTGCCGATAGTTTCCATAAGGTATGATCGCATTAGGGAGATACGATAAGTGTCTCACTGACATGCGATTCTATTTGAACCACTTTTGATTGCCCAGAAATCTAGCGTGGCGTTTGTTCGCCCAATTGAAAGGAACTAAAATGAGCCATTGATTGATTGACTACCACCTTGAAGAATATCAATAGGATGCAAACGACATGGACTCCTTCTGAGATCAAATAAAGATGGATCAGCTCAGGTGATGATGTTCAGACCTAAAGGGAGGCCTGATGATGCTTCCAAAAGACGGTCAACGTGCAGAAAGGTCCTGAAGATAAAGGAGGCCGAAGGAAAGAAGCAACCATGACTCATAGGGATAGCTATAGTGACCACTAGCAGGGGCAGATGAGTATTAATGGAAAAATGCTTTAGAGCATTCAAGGAATCCCTTTGAAGGAGTTGAAAGATAAACACGGATACGAAGAGTAAATGTTGTAGCCACAAAAGATCTTAAGGCTTCTCCCGAGGTTAAGCCGCCACCGACATGGACAACAAGGATACGCATTCAATGCAGAACCAACTCTTTTCAAAAGATCTAAAGCTCGACCCTCCTATGACCAAGTGAGATATTTTGTAAACCCTAAGACAGGGGCAACACATTCTTTTTGGTACACTCTATATATATATGGCATTCTGGCCTCTTTGTAGAGGGTTGGAAGAGATAGAATAGAACTAAAAGTTAGAAGTTTTTAGAATACATAGAGAAGTAGAGAAAAGATAGAAGAGATAGAACTGCATCCTGATTCTTTGTAATAGGAGCTTCTTTTGTGTTATTAGTTAGGAGTTAGATTCAACAGAAGCCTGCAATGTATCTTTCAATTTTTCTTAATATAAATGGAAACAATTTGGAGTCATGGATTTTCTGTACACTGGTGATTGCGCCAGATTTGTAAATGTTGCTTATCTATTTCACTAACAGTAGAAGCAACCAGATCTTAGTCTACTTCAGATTGTGTTTTAGAATGGTGTTTGTCTTAAGTTGATTATTTGATTTGTGAAGCCTTCAAGGAATGGAATGTTGTTTTTGGTGTTTTATTTAAAATGGTAACTAGTACTCTGTTGTAGAAATCAGCACTGTGAATGAATGCAACTGTGTGTTAATCACAAGTTAATTTTGTTCTTCAGTTTTAGTTTACAATTCCTTGAAGGACAACAAGTCTGGTTAAGATAGGTGAATTATAATTCTTTCTGTCCCAAAGATCTGACCCATCTTTTTATGTTTTCTTTAAAAACCCCTGGTTAGAGGAGGTTTAAATTCATGCTTGATCTTAGAACAATCCAGAAGCTCACACCAGCAGGCCCCTTGAACATTACTGTTACATTGACCACTGAGGGACATCAGCACAGTTGGGAACCAACTACAAAGACCTTGGGAGCTAAGATATCCATGTGTTATCTTTCTATTTCAAGAGGAACATAATAGCAATATTCTGTTTAACTGTTGCTATGCCATTTTGACTATGAACAGTACTTTGCTTCAAAGAGGGGCAAAATGTAGACATGGAAAATGTACCCATCACACTTGATCTTGATTAATAACACCGCTTCCTTCAGAATTATCCCCTTCGCTAGTCATTTAATCAAAAAGCCCTTATTGTATTAAATTCATCACCTTTCGTCCCTTAATTAAATAAACCAAATTTATCTAATTAAGTTGTCATCTCCTGTTAATTAAATAAATCAATCTTAATTAATCCTATAGTCTCTATTTAATTAAATAATTCATTTTATTTATTTAAATCCCTAATGTCATTCTATTAAATTAAATAAATTAAACCTTATTTAATTTAATCTAACATCATCCCTCTTTAATTAAATAAATCAAAATATTTATTTGATTAAATCTAAACCATATTCCTCTCAGCTTTGATTTAAATCAATCCAAAAATATAAATCAAATTGTCACATCAACTAATCTTTTGTTAGTTTAATCAAATCTTGATTAGATTAATCTTAATCACCTAAATCCTCTAGATTTTGCAACTTGTGCAATAAATCATTTCTTTGATTTATTAATTCCCCTAATTACTTTCAACATGGCATCAAAAGGGAATATTCCTCCAAGTTTGAAAATCCCTCCAAATGGATTTGTCCTTCCAACAAGGCATTCATTTCCTCTTACATGTCCTTGTGCATTGAGCCAAGTGGCATTTAATTCATTCCTTTCTCCCTCCAACATGTCATTTCACAATTTTGAAATTCCACCTAATATCATTTATTATGCACATTCACCAAAATGTGCTCATCCTTCCTCCATTCACATCTTGACAAGTGGCACTTGGCCATTGGATGTTGAATGATCCCATATTCCTCCATTTTGCTCATCCTTCCATCTTTTTCTTCTATTTATAGAAGGCTTTTCTTCTCATTTGGAGGACACAACTTAGAGAAAAAATACTATCTTCATATTTGGAGAAAAATTATCCATTTCCATAGCATTTTCCATCATCATAGCTAGGTTATTGCATATTTCATCAAGGAAGCACATTGTTCATCATCGTCAAGTGGATCAATCTTCATCAAGCTTGCAAAGGAGTTGGGAAAGGGGCAATTTCCACATCAAATTGGCACCAATTCCCCCATGGGATTGAGAGTTTGTATGTTTAAATAGGATTTAATAGCTTTTCTTGTTTTGTTCTTCATATCTTTCCTATTTTGAGCATTGTAGATGAATTGCATAGGGAATCTTAGTTCTAACTTGCATATGGATCTAACATTGTGTTTGTTTGCTATGTTTGTGCAGGTCTAGGATTGGGGTTCATAGATTACATATGAATATAAGCTTTGGAGTATTTGTAGTGATAATTTTTTATTTGGATTCTAAAAATGTTTTAACTTATGTTCTCTTAAAAATTTATGTATTGGTTGATAGGTGCGGTGAGGTTCAAATGGTAAAGAGATTGATAGAAGAATGATCTAAAAATCAAAATCATAAAATTTTGGATAATATATTATATCATTTCTACATAATGTGCTTACAACAACTATAATAGTGAACTCTATAATTGAGAATGTTGATAGCTATAAGTATCTTGTCTCATATTTAATTGTTGATGAACTCAATCATGGTGCATGGAAATCTGGTTTTCTATGAGAACATACAAGAGCTATACTTATTAGACCTACTTGGATTCTCTTCTATAAAAATTATTCATTGTTACACACTTAAACTAGATGAGAAAGAATAATCTTTATCACTAGTCTCAAGAGCTTGCAATTCTCTCTCATATCTTTAGTAAAACTAATGAATTTCTCTTTCTCTATTTTATCATCCTAATTCTTCCTTAATTTTAAAAAAGTGACTTAAGTCACTCATTGTAATGTAGATTAGAAAATTGACTGCATTTTTGGAAAAGTAAATAAAAACATAACAAACATAAATTTTATTATAATTATCTTTTCAAGAAGTAGTTATTAGTTAGTTATGGGGAAAAATTTATAAATAAGAGAATTTTGAATGTAATAAAAGTTAATTTTGGAGACATTAATTCTCACATTATTCAAAGAATATTTGATCTCTTCATTTTGGATTGAATAAAGAATGATATGACTAGTCTATAAGCCAAAGTGTTATCTCTTTATGTTATAACATTAGTAAGAAAACAACAATAAATGACTAAAAAAACTAATAAAAACTACTTATAAATGACTGAACATGGTTGTGTGACCAATAGTAGTTTATTGCCAGTCATTTATAGTGCAATCGAATTGATGAATAAGCCATTTTTAGTTGTTTGATTTATTGATTTGGTCATTAATTTAGTTGTTTGATTGATTGATTTGGTCATTAATTTAGTCGTCCGATTGATCGATTTGGTCATTAATTTAGTCATTTGATTGATCGAGTTGGTCGTTAATTTGATTAATTTGGTAGTGTGTTTAGTCGTTAATTTAGTTATTGATTGTTTTAAATTGGTCACTTATTTAGTCATTTTTTATTCACTAATATATTTAGTTGTTAATTTAGGAATTGATTGTTAACTAGTCACTTATTTAGTCATTTTTATTCACTGATTTCTGTCCATTGGTAGTGTATTTAGTCATTAATTTTAATCATCATTTTGATCAATTTGGTAGTTTATTTAATTGTTTTTGTTCACTGATTTTTTTCAAATGGTAGGTATATTGATACATTGATTATTAATTACATAATCATTATATTTAGTCATATTTATTCACCGAATTTTGTGAGTTGGTAGTATATTTATTCAATTGGTAGTTCATTTTATTGTTTTTGTTCATTGATTTCTGCCTATAAGTGCTAGAAATGAGACAATGCTTTAATTGAGGTTTAAACATATAAAAATATAGAAAACCATAATCAATCATTCATTTGCACATAATGAAATGGTTATTAAGAAGGAAAAGTACTAAAATTTTATTGAGAAAATGTGTTCTTACAATAGATACAAGACATAAATGTGTCTTTGCTTTGAAAAATGTACTATTACAAAGTGTGTTTCTCAGTGTTGTGGCTAAGAAAATTAAGTTACAATGCCTCTTTTCGCTTATGCAAGATATTATAATTTTGATGAAAATTCTATGTTGCAACTTATTTACAACTGCACATATATGTATGTTACACTCTCTGCAAATTTTCTTCTTCTCTGCACCTCTTTATCTGCACCGTATTTAATTCTTTTTTTGCACCCCTGTTCTCTGTGTCTACTACTTACACAAAAACATATCCCCTCTTCTATAATGCACCAGTTTGAATGCGAGAAACCCAAACAAAAAGAGAAAAACATAATCAAGGGGTTTTACATTATAGGTGCAGTAAGATAGAACATTCATTGTTCTACTCATAGAATGTACACCCGAATTAGATTCTCTGGTTTTTTTTTGGGTTCAACTTATTTAGGCTCAGTACATTCTCTATCTGCAACTTCACTCTCCACACTCTACTACTGCTAACCCTTCTTTTTCTCTTCTGCACTTACAACTAACACTATCATTTTTTTCAAATATTTTAGTGGCCATTGTGTGAAGGCCCCTTCTTTCTCGTTTAGATGGACAACTCCATCTATTTTGTCTATATAAGCAAGGGGTATGTTGCTTGTGACCTTTAAAATACTTACATTTGCATCTCCTATTCCTTTTAATTTGACTCCATGTACAATATATAGTGAGTGAATCTGCCCAATGCCCACAACAACACCATCAAATGGATCCAACACCTCAAATTTATCCCCTTCTTGGAGTTTATCAATAAATGTCTACAAAAACAAAAAGACTACACATTATATTGAGATATAAAAAACACATTATATTATTTTTGACAACTGTATGTAATGTCTTATGTCTTGGAACAAATCAGTTTTTGTATGTGCTTTTATAAAACACTCTATTAAAATTAAGCTCTAAGCTTCCATATGTAAGTTAAATGTTCTCCCTTATTTCCATAATCTATGTATACTAGATAATTACACTTCACTACTATTCTAACCAGCTTCTATCAAATAGGTAATCATTACCCTTATTTACATAATAAAACAACCATTACTTACTTGCATGTGGTTTCATAGCACTCACCTTGAGTTTAGCACAACTACCACTATGAATATCATGTGCATGCTCATTGAGTTCATCATCATAATCACTATGAACACCATTGTAGACATGAAATTGTACAGCTTTGCAGAGAGTTCTATTGATTGAGCCTTTTTCTTTTTGTCCTACTTTCATATAATTGCTCTGCATCATGTGGTTTAATCATCCAACAAAAAATAATATAAGTCAAGTAAAGAATGCAAAAGCTATAAATTTTTGTCCAAAATAAAATTTTAAGCATGAAGAATGACAAAACATTGGGATAGATAACTAACAACTATTATATTAACTACCTCAACTTCAGGACAACTGAGACAATTGTGCTACACATTCTTGTCCACTTCATCACTATCAATATCGACAGTTCTGTTGACATCATGAAGGCATTTTTGTTTATCTATTTCTTTGATAAAATTGCTCTACATGTGGCTTAAACATCATGCAAAAAAATATACAAAGCATTCAATATTCAAGTAAAGAATGCAAGCTATAAATTTGTCAAAAAGAACATTTTTTGGATCACTCCAACAATAAAGAAACTGGGTTGGATTCTCTTACGCTCAGATTTCAATAATATACATATTAAAAGAGGAATTTGTATATATAATTGTGAAACGAGAAGAAATGAGATCAATAGAGCCTCTTACCTCATCTGAATCCATGGATTTATGCTCATTCAATGCATAAACTATAGGATTAACGGATTCCACCAACTATGAAACTTGCTGAGTGAGATTGAATATACAACTCATTACCTTTTGGTACCCTAGTTCATTTGAGTTGACATGATCTACAAAGGCTCCTATTGGGCATTGAACAGATGGTTGTGAAATCTCTGTTGATGAACTAGATTTCCACTTCATCATACTCTTAGATTCACTAGCATCTAGTGCTGCCATATAATTGACAATATCTTCTAGCACTGCTTCTCTATTATTGTTTTCCACCTAAAATACAATGTCAATTTCAACATATAGTCAATTCAATAAAAATAGAAATAAATAACACAATGTAAATTGAACTAAAAATCCATACACTTATTGCAATTTTGTCCATTTTGGCATGTAACCCACCTCAGCCAAATGTATATCTATCCCTCACATTATCTCTTGCTCTCTTGCCTCTGTTACTCTTTTCCAAATATTCTTTGGAATGCATACTTTTTATCAATGCCTCCCACTCTTTGGGAGATAGAGTGGAGTCTAACCTCTCTTTTCCCTCCATGATTATTTTTATGCAATTGTATCTAAAATTGTTCATCAAAATTCTCATCTTTTGCTTATAATATTTTCTAGAGATTTGTCCACCAGTAGTTTCAAAAGCATTTTCCATTTTTTGTATAAAATTTTCCACAACTCGTGGATATTGCTTTGCAAAACTTGATTTACAAATATCCAAATGTCCCTACATCTTACACCCAACTCGATGGACCACTTTGTAGCATTTGGCCCAATGGGATCACCATCTCTCGATACCTCAAGCAAGAATGGCTTCTTTCCTTCTAATTTTCTTTCTTTTGCATTCCTCTCTGTAGATCTGTAAAAGTCTTGACTCAATCTTTGTCTTTTGACAAAAGCATCCACATCTTCTATTAAATTACCACTACCAGTATTTCTAGCTGATCCACTAGCTCCGTCAAAAGTTCTAGATGCAACAGGTGCACTTTGAGGCACAACAGATGCAAGCGGTCTCTCTTCATGGATTTCATTAACTGGAACTTCATGCTCCTTGCCCACATCAAGTGTGGCATGAGTAGGTAGATCAGTACCAGTCTTCGCAGAATTCACATCAAACACATCCTTTAATGTTGAATAAAGCATCTAGAGACCCGCTATTCCTTTTCCATGATGTTTTTCAATAATCTTTCTTAGACTAAGTTCTAAGAGATCATCACAACATTGCACATCGCCATGTGCTATAGTAGGCTGCATATCACCATGTGCTATAGCAGGCTGCATATCAACATGTGCTATATCAGGCTACACATCACCATGTGCTATATCAGGCTACATATCACCATGTGCTATATTAGGTTGCACATCACCATGTGCTATACTAGGCTGCACATCATCATAACTATTGTTTTCACCAATTGTATTTGTTGAGTCACAAAAGCGTTGACTTATACAAGATTGCGACATTGTATTTTTTCTTTCCTTTTTTTTTTCTCCGCATTTTCTTTCCAATTTCACTCCTTGGGGTCAATTTTTGTGTCCATACAAACCAAATAGGTCAACTTACTAAAAATACTAGGTGACTATTTTTGGTTGTTTCAAACTTCCAACTATCTCAAAGATTGCATGAGCCACCATGGGCCCCAAGACAACTAAGGAAAATACAAACAAATGAAAATACAATATTTTGGGTGATGCAATATTGCCCTTATACCACTAGATGCCCCCACATCAAGTAAACTCATGCCAACAACATATCCAACCCATAAACCACAATCACAAGCTCCAAGTGTCAAACAGTCGATGAAGAAAAACACCTCTAGGAACTCCCACTACATGGGTAATTTTGAATCTAAAAAGATTGAGGTCTATAGATTCTACCAATAATAACACATAGAAAGAACAACCATGTAGTATCAAGGACCATCCACAAAGATATGCAAATCTTGCAAGAACACTGATGCAAGAAACATCTCTCTCAACAAGTCTCCACAACTCTCCCAAGTTCTCCACATTTGTCAGAAGAAAGAGATAAAGGTACCTCCATGTCATCACCAAAGTGACAACATGTGACCACAAACTAGTGATCACCATAGCTCCACCCAAAATCTCACATTCGAAGTCATGTAAATTTGAACATCCAAGAAGAACACTAAGACCAAAGAGAGAGACTACAAACCATAAACATGTAACATGCCCTTCTACATACACCTCTAAATGTCGATTGTGCCAAGTATGATCTCCTCCACAACCCCAAGAGAAAAGACATAAAAAAACCCAAATCCATTCAATCTCAAGAGATCAAACACAACATATGTATTATGTAACCACATGGATGTAAGCTTCTCAAACCAAGAAGATCAAGCTACTATATTTACCATTTCTAGAAATCAACCCACCACCATCTCCTCAACTCCTCATAAATGACATCACAATTTCAACTCATATGCTTGATGGAACCCCTAAAATGCTTTGTGTTCCATTTCTAAATTTTGTAAAATTTGGCTTGTTTCATGTCTCTAGGCTTAGGGTTTAGTCTATTGTCAGTGCCTTAGAGTTAAATTATTTAAAACCTTCCTAAATAACCCTTGAGTCTACATCCTTGTTAGTGTTAGAATCCATCGTTGAACCCTTACCGCTGGTTCCCGATCAATTAAGTTGTGACTTATGAAATCAATTATGTTCTATTACTGATCCCTGAGTCCTAATGATCCCGATTGTTGCCCGTCACAGTAAAAATATTGCCTTATATTAATATGAGTTGATGTTCTTCAAAATATATGTCGGGTCTCAGGTTGGGATTTAAATTTTCTATTGGTCACCTAAGGTTTTAACCTTAGTACTTGTGTCTCCGTCCATCATCTGCTTAGTGGTGATGCCTTCTTAAAGAACTAGCACATTTGACATGTGCAAATTTTATGGTTTTATGATGATCGTTCAATCACTATAGATGGATCCTACCCGTTCCCCATGCCCCTGCTCTATTTTATTTTTCATTTAAATATTCCAATGGGTTGATGGGTAGGTGCCATGTGCCCTCTTCATTGGTGGGCCCAACACTTTTGAAAGGTCAGTGGGTGATGAATGGGTAAGATCAACGATGGTTGTTTGGTGATGTGGCTTCATCAGGGCTATTCCCCGCCAACCCGCCCAATTTTATTTTGTCTTAAAATAATGTCATGGGCTAGCGGACTATAAACATCTATCCCTTCATGGAGGGACCCATTGGGTTTTGAATGTAGTGGGAATTTTATTGAGCAGATATCGATAGTTGATGGCGGGTGACGTGGGTCAATCCTAATTGCTCCCTGTCATCTCATGTGGGACCCACTCATGCCTCTGGTTTCTCAGCGGGGGAGTGGGCAACTGCCACGTGGACCAATCTAAAGGGCTGGAAGGACATTAATAAAGGTGAAATATTAACAAAATATTTCCATGAGGACATGAAAGATAATTGTGCGATATTAGAATTAATTTCTTTTGCATATGTTTACAATATGATGGATATTTTTGATCTTAGCTGTCAATTCTATTAGAGGTTGTATGCGTGGATAGGTGGTTTGCATTAAGGCAAGCACAAGTTGACGGTTTGAGATCAAATCTTGGCCACTTCTCATTGTCCTATTGATAAAGGTTGCATGTGAGTTAATTCTGATGGGCGAGCAAGAAATTTTGACATGATAGGCTTTCTTTAATGCTAAGTGGATGACTAAGTGTGCAAACAGAGTGGATGTTTATCCACATGGGTTTTTTTGATTGGACAAAAGCAACCAAATGCATGCAGTTATCCTTTTTCAAAATTAATTGCTTTGATATCGATCTATCTCATCGTGTGATCAACGATGGAGATTCAAAATTAAGTAGTTGTCTGTCAGCTTGCTCACGCATGCCTTCTTCGAGCATTAATGGTCGACACACTCCAATTGTTTGATATAATGAGAGTTGATAATCATTTTCTTCACAATTGCAATCATCAGAAGTTGAGATATTATTCCTATGTCTAAGAAGATGGCATAAAGTGTCTTTAGAAAAAAGTTGCAAAGGTATTGAGATAATTTCTTGGGTAAGTAGGTGTTCATACCTACCCTATTTCAATTATGCATAGGTTATCTTGTGAGATCAAATTTCTTTGGGTGGAGAGGGTTTTATTGTCTACAATTTCTCTTTGGTTTGGTTAGCATTACGTGGGTCTGGGAGTTTTGTTCTACAAGCATAAACTAGTGAGTTTCCTACGAGTGGAGGTTTGATAGTTCTTGTTCTATTCCTTGTGAAAATGGGTAAATGTAGTGAGCCTATCCAATCAGTTAGGAGGTCTAGGAGGATTAGTATGCTTGAAGCTTAGGATGCCACACATGAAATTGAACAAGGAACACCAGAAGCTCCTACATTGCCAAAAGAGAAGAGGAAATCCTGTAAGAAGTTTGTGGAGGGTAGTGTCCAGAGCACTTACAACCTGAGGATTAGGGTTGTTCATAACCAAAGTGAGTCTGGTGGGAAATTGGTTAAGTCTTGTGGGAAGAGGAAGAATAAGTACCACAAGGCTTATGATTCTTATATGGGGAGGAACAACTCTGCCATGGAGGATTCAACTAGTCCTTTGAGAGATGAAGCAAATACTGAACCAAAGTACGAACATTACCTTCTCACACTGGCATGTTGGGAGTATTCTGGTGATGGAGAGGTAGTTGCTTCTCTAGTTTTAGCAAGAACACAACGGGGATGTGTCTACTTTTTCCTGAAGAATTAGAGTAGCACCCCGGTTCTATTTTTGTTTTTGATGACACTGCTACCACAACTATGGGTTTGTCTTCTTCGGTGAGCGTATAAGTTTTGTCTTGGGTGCTAGAGTGGAGAATTTCTTGGGTTGACGTGGATGATGGATTTTGGTTTTGTTGCAATGACGAATGCACCTTTTGGAAGGCTGGTTGATCTTCTTCAACAAACGATATGGGTTTTTGTATTTTTGTGTTTCCCCCCCACTTATGGAAGTGCAAATATAACTGTCTTAGGAATCTCAAAAATTGAAATGAAATTGAGTGTCAAATGTAAATGTGACTGAAATGGTAATTTGGCCTGAAGCTTGTTTCTCCCATATTTCTATAAATGGGATTTCAGGGCCAGTTATAGGGGTTTGAATTTTGGGTCTTGGGTGGTCTAGGTTAAAAAACTGAGCTCATGCAAGAGCGATTTGTGAATTCATGTACAGATGAATAGAATAGTATGAAGTCTAAGGTGTAAGCTAATTTGTAATAAGCTTAATTAGTTTTATAGTGGCAACAATATATGAATGAAAATGCAAGTTCAAAAGCACATTCTCTACTATGTATTTTGTCTTCTAGATTATAAATGAAATGATTAAGGTTCTATTTGTTTATCTTCAATTGTTTTGATTGAATGAGTGATTTTATTTCTGTTGGTTCAAGGAACTGATTAAATGCTTAAATAATATCATAGGTTTGTGAGGGAATATACTAGGATTGCTAAGTAGTTTTTGTTTTCAACATAATGATTTGAATATTGTAATACAATATGTCAATAGCCTACGAATGCTAAGTCAAATTGATAGTGTATTATAGATTATTACAAATATGACTCCATTACCCAAAGATAAAACATTGGTATATTTGTTTGGTTATCTTGAATGTAAATGAATCAGCCCTACATCGGACCAAGAGCTCAAAATAAGAATGAAAATCATTTAAACACCTTTAATTACAATGTATCAATTATGAGGTATCATTTATTCCTTGCTTTAGGTAACAACTCACTTAAGGGTCAACCAAATCCTTGAGGGATTCTATCTATTTGTAGCTGATAGGACTACATTTGTTTGTTCTAATGTTCAAGATAGAATGACAAGGGAATATTATTTGAACATTATCAAGATCACCCTCTTGGGTTTCATAGAGCCCGAAGAGTAGAAGTAAGGGCATAGTAATCCTTATTTGTTTGTTGGCTAATCCTTGCCTTTGCTTATCATTGGATTCTGGTAGATTCATAGGTAAATGGTGAGATTAAGGTTGGTTCTAAAAAATAGCCAATAGATTGGCGACTCTACTGGGGAACTACTCAAGAAGTATTTGGTTCTAGACTAGAAAGTATTAGAGTCTTGTACTTTGCTATTACAAATTCATCCCATAGGCTAGAGTTTTTGTTAGCGGGTTAATTCTCTAAAATGTTGTAAGAGTTTGCTATGTTTCCCCTGAAACTTGTGAATTTTGTTAAGATCTACCATAATTCCACAAATATTTTCATAATTTCTTACTAAATGTGAGTGGCAACTCCGAGATATTTGTACCAGTATGCATTATTTGAGAGAATCTAGTAAATTATAATGATTTTTTTTTGAGAAAAGATGTGGTGGACTTGATCTCACATGATGAAGCACCCTGATGGAAGGCTAGAAAGAAAATCTCAAACGACTCTAGTACTATCTTAAGAGAGTCAAAGAATGTACTATATATGAACATCTGGTTCAAATATTGAGTATTCAAACATGGAAAGGGTTGTGTTGCAGAAAATATAAATGATACATGTGTGACTCTAATATTGGAGAAGACTCAAAGTGAAATTAACTTCTTAAAGAAACTTCATCTTGTTGAAGTTCATTCCTCTGTAAAAGGAGGTGGAAACTCTATGCAAAGAACCTGATGAAATTGTGATGATAGCTTCAGATTTACAAAGTTTTCCAATCAGAAGCATAAGTTACAGTAGCTGTAACATATCTAGGTATTTCCCCTGTCTTGGTTATCAAGAAGCATAGATTTGTGTGAAAACCATATTGAATGATTTGAAGAAATTTTGTTTCCCTATTAAGTGAATTGAACACTAATAAAAGGAATGGTATTTGTAGGGTCATAACTAATTTTGTTTATTGGGATGTTTACTTGACAATATAAATGACTAGAAGATGGACATTAAACATTTAATATTAGTTTTGCTTTTAGATTAAGGGATGTTGTTAAACATGAAGTATTGATTATGTAATAAGGTTTGTTTGAATTATAAAGTAGTTTGGTAATTAGAGTGATAAGGGAAGTAACACAAATAATCTTAGTGGTTATGAAATGGAAATTGAATAGTTTTTTGCAGTTTTTGTTTTTCAAGAAATAAAAAGAGTTGGAAAAAAAGAGAGAGGGGTGGTAACGAATGAAAATAAATTCTTGGAACGATGAAGGAGAGCTAGAGGGAAGAGGCAACAAAAGAGGGAATTGGAATGGAGAGAAAGGAAAATGGTAAGATAAATTTGTTTTTCATGTTAATGTTTCTCAGAGACTGATTTGGAATTAATTGTGATTTAATATGGATACTAACATCTTGCTCTGTGTGAGCCAAACAAAAAATTTGCTGTGTGAGCCAAGTGCAAAAATTTGCTCTATGTGAGCCAAAGACAAAAATTGCTCTGTGTGAGCTTATGGTTAAGATTGCAACTCTATCTGAGCTAAATTTATGCTTAGGGGTGGCTGAGTGGAGAGTAGTAAGAAATATTTGTTTTTATTACAGTATTTTTTTTCAAAAAAACACATACTGTTAATCTTTGCTATCAATTTTCTAATGTTTTGAGTTGCATACAAAAAAGGGAACCCTCAGACATGGATGGTTAATATCAAAGGTGAAATAGAGCATTAAGGTTGACATAACCTTTGTTTCAAATAAAAAAGATTAACTGAGTAGCTATCTAAATACTTGTGTATATATTGGGGCACTGACAAGTTTGATTTTGTAGGTCTTTATACAATAGAATTTGGGGTAATTGAATTCACATAAGTTTTCAACAAGTAACTTATTTGTATACTCTCTTGGAATTAGTCCATAAATTCTTGACCGAACTGGTAATGCACTAGGGTTAGTTCTTTTACATTTATATATTTACATTGTCTATTGAGCGCCCAAAACAGGGTTTTTTCTAAAGGTATTGAATTATTTTGTTATAGGCATTTAGTATTCTTGATAGGAATTGACATAATCTGAATGAAGAAAATGACGACCTCTTGAGCCATTGAAGAAATAGTGTAAAAGCATCGATAGGTGAGTTTTACATATTACATTTTGAAAACCATTTGACATTATGACAAATTTGCTGGTAGTGGACCTATGTTAATTAGGGTTGATTGTCCACTAAAAAAAAAACTAAGCATTGTAAATCCCATTTTACATAGTGGAGTGCAATGACCCAAATCTATTTTATAAGCATTTGATGATTCATATTAGGAATGAAGCGACACCGACTATGGCAACTGCCACAATCTAGCAATCCTGAAGGGTAAAGA
The DNA here is from genome assembly GCA_007258455.2 of Sequoia sempervirens. Lineage (NCBI taxonomy): Eukaryota > Viridiplantae > Streptophyta > Pinopsida > Cupressales > Cupressaceae > Sequoia > Sequoia sempervirens. The sequence goes on from VDFB02263869.1 coordinate 254,027, forward strand.
ATTGGTAGAACTTGATTTTACCCTCTTATATGCTTCAAAGTATATATATATCATCTAATTTTTTCTTGAATTCGTTAACTATAGCAATGAAATGAATAGCTAATGCATTCAAATACCTATGTAGAGTAAGCTAGTTTTGGTTTAGAATGGAATTTGTTGATCAACTGATTACATTTTAATTTCACTGCGAGTGAAAGTTCCTTTTGTTGATAAAGGTATTGAAGATTGTTTTTAAAGATAAGGAGTGGAAAATTGATTAGGACAGCAAGCTGTCGCTCTCAAGGTGGAGATCCCATTAGTTTTGAGAACTAGATTCAAAACTATCTTCATTGTACCAGGAAACATATCTAATTGAAACCTAGTTGTTTTTTAGAATTTCAAATTCCACCAAACTGGAAAGTTAGCTATATTGCAGCCCTTCTTGAGGAAACAGTGAAATAAAATGTGAATCATTAGTTAATATATCTGTTGGCTTAATTCTATGTTATATATATATATATATATATATTTGTTTGGAAAGTAAATGTAAGGTTGTTAAACTGACAGTTCTATCAAAAACTAATAGTTAATGTTTCTTTTAAAATATACAACAATTGGCAAGTAGAGTCCTCCAGAGAGGTCCTATCACTTGGAATTTTTCCTTGGTTTCCTTAAAATTTGATGTGAGTGGGTTATTATGCAAATATATTTATTTCTTTTATTGAAAAATTTTATTAGTAGGCATCACAGTAGTGGTAATTTTACATACTTCTAAGATATAATTTGAAGTTTCGACATTACGTTGGAGAAGTATGCTTATTCTTGAAATCTACCTATTAGAAAGATCTTTGGTGTAAATGTATTTGGGTTATGCACCTTAAGGTGATGATTAAATCAAGGAATAAAATAGTGAATGATCAATTGTGAAGTTGATGTTTCAGGTTTGTAAAGGGTGCACAAAAATGTATCATTCCCTTGTATCTCCCTATGGAGTGCCAAGTGAGAACATGTAGGGTGTGTAGCCTTTGTTATGCTTTCAAAGAATTCTCTCTATTGGTAGGTATTGAACATTAAAATTTAATGGTATTCAAGGTTTCCCAAACCTTGTTCCTAATGATTTTTAGGGAACATTTTCCAAAATTCACAGGGCAAGGTTCTAAATCAGCTTACAAACATTTGTATACATTTATGGATTTGATGGGAGATTATGAGATAAATCATGAAGATGTTATGTTCAATCTCTAAACGAAGATGCTAGAGATTGGTTTTCATGTTTTCCAGTGTGTTCTATCTCTTCATGGAATGAGTTCATGGTAGTATTTATAGAACATTTTGGTGAAAGAATTAATCCAAGTTAAGTAAGGAAAAAACCCATGGAAATTCAAAAACACGAAGAAGAATTAGTCCCAGCCTTTAATCTCAGATTTGCAAAGGCATTAAGGGAAATTCCTGAAAATATGAGACCAAGTGATGCAATGTTTGGTTGTATATTTGGGTGCATTTGATGAGGAAATGAGTTATTTTTTGAGAGATAAGGAGTCTATAACATTGCATCATGCATATCAAATTGCCATGGACATTGAAAACAACTTGAGATATTCAATAATGAAGGGTTATATGGATGCAAGTGTCGACCATTTTAGCACACCTCATATAAATAGATCATACAACATAAGTGATTGTCATGATAATGGTGCCTCTGCTGCTTTGTTTCATTCATCATTACCTAATGTAACTAATGGTGCATTCCAAATTAAACATCAACAATTTTTGAGCAATGCTGATCAAACGTTCTTTGTTCAAAAATTGTCCAGTATGCAAAAATATGAGGGAGAGTCACCATATGACCTGTTTGCAAGGTTTTTGGATGCCTTGTTGGAGAATCCTAAAAATATCAGACTAGAGGATTCGTTGTGCATTGAGTTGTTTTGTGAAATTTTTGAGCTAGGGCTAAGTACCTTGCCAAAGGAGTTAAAGCCTCAAGGTTTTGATCAGATAATTGATTGGACCAGAATTGTTGAGGAAGCCAAATGTGATTATGCACAAAGTATGATGTATCAAAGTTTCAACGGTGGTCATCTTATTGAAGAAAATCACAAGGCAATACAAGTAAATGAAAAGGATATACCAAAAAATAGACATCTATCTTGTGGTATGAGTGAGGAAAATGATTATAACCAATTCACAAGTAGCTTGTATGTAAATCAGTACACTGGTGACAAGGAAAAGGATGAATTTGCAAGTGTTGTTGATGTTTCATCATAAATCAATGGTCAAGATACTAAAAAATGATGGTTTGAGCATTCATACCGAGCACTCTAAGCATAGTGAATGTGGACATGAATTGCCTTGTGATAATGATCATAAGGAAAATGAGGTCTTTGATTATTTTTCTAAGTATGAATCTTTTTATGAGGATGATATAGAGGTATTTTCTTTGCATGAAGGATGCAATAATATTAATACTCATGAGCTTTTTCCTTTGCAAGAGAATGGAAAAATTCCATGTGGGGGATTCGGGAATGCAATCCAATTTTATTAGGAATTGAGTGTGCTAGCATTGTAAATGATGATGAGCTTGAAGACAAGAATCTATGTGTTTAGTATCCTGATCTTGATCACAATGTTAAGAATTATGAATATTGTGGGGTTGACCAACAGAACCATGTCCTAGTTGTTCCTGATTGTTTATATGAAGCAGAGATGGGATCTACAAGTTTTGTAGAAAAAATGGACATGATTGTGTTTGATGAAGAATGTATTGAGGAGGAAAGGGATGAAGAAACTCGCTCAACTAATAACAAACAACATTCATATTATAATGAACCTTTCATATCGATAAGAAGATTGGTGAAGATAAGAATGATCTCTTGTTGGAAGAAGAGATGATAATGATTGATAGTTTATTTGAAAGGTAAATGTTGGTTGAAAGTGATAAGAATATGAAGGAAATTGATGGGGATTTATTTGTTGTTGAGGTGGATAAGGAGTTGCAAATAGATGAGAAGAAAATAAATGAAGATGAAGATTTTTATGCAACATGTTTATATGAAGAAGTTGTTGAAGATGCTATAGTTGGGTCACTTGGTATAGCAGTTGAAAACATGAAGATGATGACTAGAGTAGATGGGGTAGATGAATACCTCATAGCGAAGGATGAGATGAAGGTTGCAACTGAAGATGACACTAGAAACATTGCAATAAGGAAAGAGGAGGTAAATTTGTTTTCATTTTGTGATGATATTTTTTTGTATTCATTTATAATTTTGAGGGTTGAGGGGTATGAAGAAGAATAGATGGAAATTGCTGATTTCCTTGAAGTTGTAGAGGAAATTTTTTGTGTGTATGTTACATGTGTTGATGTGTAAGATGAGGGAATTTGGTGGAGGTGGTCAGATTTTGGTGGGTTAAACCCACAGAAGAGGAGAAGAATAGTGAGATTGTTTGGTGGAGGTGGCCGATTGATGATGGTGGGTTGGATCCCATGAAGGAGGATAGGAATGGAGAGCTTCATTAGATGATGAAGATACATGTGGTGGATGTAAGTCCACAAGAGGAGAGAAGAATGAAGTGAATTTTTTTTGGAGGAGCGTGAAGCTTGTTCTGACAAGATGCTGGAAGAGGAGGAAAAATAAATAAATTCATGTCTGTGAGTGTATGCTCAAAAAATTCTACTTGGTGTGTCTGATGTAGGAGCATCTAGGTATGCGCACAATTAGCATCAACCAAAAAATATTTTGGTTTGAATTTATTATTTTGGTTTTGGTTTTTGGCTCAATTTCAATTTCATGATCATTTGAGCCAAATTTGAGCAAAATTTTGTCATTTCATATTTTGATTCACATCTTCAACTTAGGTGCATTGAAGTCAATTAGTTCAAGATGATTAAATATTATAAGAAAAATAATAATTTATCTTTATTTTTCTCACATATCGATGGGATATGTGGCTATTGGAAAGTAAAAAAATGTACACTTTGGGTGCAAGGAAGAAGATGGAGGGTTGCATTATATGCAATAGGAAACAACAAAGAAGAGGTGACACAATTAAACGAGATTTATTTTAAATATAAAAATATATGATGAGGAAGATTAATGGTCATGTAGGGGAGGTGATAAGTAACATATAATGAATTCAAATGTGTGTAGAGGAGAGGAAGGGATGTGCTTGGCAGAGAGGAGCAAAGATTTAATATGAATACAATTGCAAAATAAAAAGAGAGGGTTGCACAATATCCAAAAGAGGAGAGGTAAACTCCAAGTAAGGGAAAGAGTTGAAAGAGAAAGTTGCAACAATTGTGGAAGAAAGGAAATGAATTCAGAGTGGTTGTATGATAGGGGTCAAGCCACATATAAGTGGCAAGGTATGAATTAAAATCAGCATATGTAGCAATATAACATGCCCATGCTGCAATTTTTAGCAGAGCTTTTTATGATGTTTGGAAATCAACGATGAGGAAATAGGTGAATGATTTGAGGCATAGAATTAAGGGGAAATTTTAAGTATAGACTATGCCACACATGATTGTTAATATAGGAAGATAGGAACTATAAACAAAACACACCATATGCTATGGTAATTAGAATTTAAAATACAATTAAATTTTCCTAACTTGAGAGCATAGGTCGCACCATAGTGGGAGGAAGGCGTCGATGGCAATAGAGATTACAATCAATCAATTGCAGAGAAGAATAATACATGAGTGTGTATATGATGTAGCAACATAAAAAATTCAAATTGAGATTTGATTATTGTATTACGTTGATTTTAAATCTATAGGTTGTATAATACTATTTTCTTTGAAAGAAAATTGAATCAAAATTAAATTTGGAATCAAATTTTGTTTGAATGCTAATACAATTATTGCTTAGAATATAGTGATAGACGGAGAATAGTTATTTGGTTGTGAAATCTTGAACTTGTTTCAATTGAAAAATGATATTATCAATTCGATCTATTGTTTGGTGATATAGCAGAGGGAGTTTTTGTCTTTCATCAAATGGTATCAGAGTGAGGGGTACTAAGTGTATAGGTAGATAGCTGAACGTGAGACAACCAACGCTAGGACGTATGGATGGAGAGTGAAGTTAGAAGATTTTTGAGTATATAGGTAGAGCACCGAATGTGAGGCAACCTATAGAGGAAGCATGGTGTAGAAACTGTGAAGATGTCGAGCATGAGATGTGAGATGGGGATGAGTGAGTCTCTAAGAGAATTAATAAAGAGAAAAAAGATGAATTCAAAAGAGAGGATGAGATGGGTCATGAGGAGACCCATGAGAAATTTTTTTTGGGAACAATATTGGGAAGAAGTGGAAAATATTTAAAAAGATCTATGAAGAATTGGGAAAGATCTAGGCCAGGTAAGATGTATTAGAAAATAATATTGAAGAAGATGAGAGAAGATTGGAAAGGAGAATTGAGAAGAATAGCATTCTCTTGAAAGAGGACAATGAAAAGAAGAGTAGAGGAAAAGAGTGTTGAGCCCAAGATGGAAGAATAAATATGTGAGAGTAGCCCCTACAAATGTAAATGAAGAAGAAAAGAAGGAAATGAAGAAAATTAGATTATGGACTTGGCGAGTCCTAAATTCGATAAGTAGATTGGTGAAGATAAGAATGATCTCTTGTTCGAAGAAACTCGATGATAATGATTGATAGTTTATTTGAAAGGAAAATGTTGGTTGAAAGTGATAAGAAGATGAAGGAAATTGATGGGGATTTGTTTGTTTCTAAGGTGGATAAGGAGTTGCAAATAGATGGGAAGAAAAAAATGAAGATGCAGATTTGTATGCAACATGTTTGTGTGAAGAAGTCGTTGAAGATGCTACAGTTGGGCGACTTTGTATAGAAGTTGAAGACATGAAGATGATGAGAGCATATGGGATATATGAAAACCCCATAGTAAAGGATGAGATGAAGATGATACCAAAAACATTGTAGCGAGGAAAGAGGAGGTAATGTTTTTTGCATTTTGTGATGATATTGTTTTGCATTCATTTGTAATGTTGAGGGTTGAGGAGTGTGGAGAAGAATAGATGATTTTTTTTATTTCCATGAAGTTGTAGAGGCAAATTTGTGTGTGTATGTTGTAGGTGTTGATGTGTATGATCATGAAATTTGGTGGGTCAAACCCATGGAAGAGTAGAAGAATAGTGAGATTGTTTGGGGGAGGTGGCCAGTTGATGAAAGTGGGTTGGATTCCACGAAGAAGTATAGGCATGGAGAGAATCATTGGAGGAGGAGGATGATACATGGTGGATGTAAGTCCACAAGAGGAGAGAAGAATGAAGTACAAATTTGTTGGAGGAGTGTGAAGCTTGTTCTGGTAAGATGTTGGAAGAGGAGGGAAAAAATAAATTCATGTGCACATATGATAGTGATGGAGTTCATTGTAGATTGCTTGCAATATGAAAGAATGGTTCTACCTTTTGACTCCACATTTGTGAGTGTATGCTCACAAAATTCCTACCTAGCATGTCTGATGCAGGAGAATTCAGGTATGTGTGCAATCAACATCAACCAAAAAATATTTCGGCTTGAATTTAGTGTTTTGGTTTTGGTTTTTGCTTCAATTTTTATTTCATGATCGTTTGAGGTAGATTTGAGCAACATTTTCATGTCATTTCATATTTTGATTCGCATCTTCAACTTTGGCCTATTGAAGTCAATTGGTTCTAGATGATTAATTATTATAAGGAAACAAATAACTTATCTTTATTTTTTTCGTATATGAATGAGATCTGCGCCTATTGGAAAGTTTAAAAAAATACTTTGGGTGCATGAAAGAAGATGGAAGGTCACATTATAAGCAATAAGAAACAAAAAATAAGAGACGACACAATTGAAAGAGATTTATATGTATATATATACATATGATGAGGAAGATTAAGGACCATGCAGGGTAGGTGATAAGATAACAAGAGAGGAGTATAGATTTAACATGAATAAAATTGAAAAATAAAAAGAGGGTTGCACAGTATCCAAGAGAGGAGAGGTAAACTCCAAGTAAGGGAAAGAGTTGTAGGAGTAGGTTGCAACATTTGTGGAAGAAAGGAAATGAATTCATAGTGGTAGTATGATGGGTCGAGCCACATATAAGTGGCAATGTATGAATAAAAATCAACATATGCAGCAATACAGCATGCCCAGGCCACACTTTTTAGAAAAGCTTTTTTTATGATGTTTGGAAATCAACAATGAGGAAATAGGTGAATGAGTCAAACCATGGAATTAAGGGGAAATGTCCAAGTATAGACTGCACCACACATGATTGTTAATACATGCAGATAGGAACCATAAATAGAGTGCATCATATGATGTGGTAATCAAAATTTTAAATGCAATTAAATTTTCTTGACTTGAGAGCACAGGTCGCGCCATAGTGGGAGGAGGGAGTTGATGGAAGCAAAGATTACAATCAATCAGTTGTAGAGAAGAATAACACATGAGCGTGTATTGATGTAAGAACACAAAAAAAATCAAATCGGGATTTGATTATTGTATTATGTTAATTTGAAATCTACAGACTATATAAGACTATTTTCTCTGAATGAGAATTGAATCAAAATTAAATTTGGAATCAAATTTTGTTTGAATGTTAATACAATTATTGCGTAGAATATAGTGATATATGGAGAATAGTTATTTGGTTGCGAAATCTTGAACTTGTTTTAATTGAGAAATGAATTTGTCAATTTAATCTGTTGTTTGGCGATATAGCAGAGGGAGATTTTGTCTTTCATCAATGCACCACTATCATATCAATAAAATATCTATGACATATCATTTAGAAATCAAGGTAAACTATTGTTTAATAAGTATCATTAAGATAAAAGAACTGGAAATTAACAAACCACAAAATACAAAGTGAAGACATCACAAAAGGGAATGGTGAGTGGAGCCCATCATAACTCCTAATCCCCCAAAAGAAAAATATAGTCATGTGGAAAAATCTAATAAAATAACTTGTTCAAAGCCTTCCCATGCTTGTACATATGTTCCAACAAACTTGAAAAAGGATCTAAGTCCACCCTATTAATAGCAAGTAGATCTATTACCTTATTGCATTCCAAGACAGTATTTTCAAACTTTCACAAATAACAAGAGCCTCAAATAGTAATGATTCTGTTTCTAACTAGGACAATCCCTTCTAATCAAACTCTAGACAATTATTAAGAATCCCCTTCTAAAACTAATTTTATGTACCCAATCTCTTGAGGAGGGTTAAAGTCTTCCACAACAACCAATGGTTCTCTTTGTTGGAGAGAACACCTAGATAGAATGACCCCCTTTAACAAAACAACCTTTATCATTCCTAATGACATCTCCAACATTAGCCAACTTAGGATTACCCTTCAAAGCTCCATCAATGTTAGGATTTAGGAACCCTCTAAATAGTTCTCTAATGTGCTTTCTCCCTATCGACATTTTTAGCTCTTAACTTGTAATTTAAAAGAGAATTTTTAAACACTAAAGAGTTAACTTTATCATTTAATCATTTTAACAATCAAATGTATTAATTTTTTAATTAAATTTAAAATATATATTTTTTCTTTTTGTTCCTTTTTTCTAAGTGTTAAAACCACATATTATTAAATAATTTGAACTTTTAATATATTTCCAATTGAACAAATAAAGCTCAAACATGCATACAAACAAATCGATACAAATTTTTAGCTCCTTAAGAACATTACGATACTTAATTTGTTAAGAGCAAGAACTTAAAAGTTATGAACATAAATTAAATAGTAGAAAATTAAAAATCACCACTTAAAATTTTATCATAAACATCAATTTTAAGATTCAAACTTAAATATATATAATATTAGACCAATACTTTAATTACTTAATATAAACTTTGTAAAACATCTTTATATAAATAAAACAAACTTCCTTTATTCAATTAATTTTCAAAGTGTAAAATATAATTACTCTATAAAATGAAAATATAAACAATATTTAGACGTACTTTCAAAACATATACCAAAGATTTATGTCCGACCCTCACATCATATAATAATAATAACTATAAATCTTTATTCTCCTACCATGTTGATTTCTATCATTTTATCTTCAAATTCCATCATCTAATGATATTAGGCCAATAAAATATCAAATGATTATACACCAAGTACGCTTCAATAAAGAAATATTCGAAAGAAGAAATAATGAGTGGATATTTCTATAAATGGTGAAAGGTCCAAGATATGTCATTTCATGTCTATACTATGCTTAAACTATAACAAACATGCCACAAGTTGTTACTCAAAAAAGGAAATATTGAAAATTTATACATACTTTAGTGAAATCAAAGAGAATAATTTCTCAGCCTTTTATCTCGTTTCTTTTTTTTTTAAATTGGATTAATTATAGAAAAAAATATTACAATATCTTATTTCAGTGTTGAAAAGTTATATAGACGATGTTATTTTTAAATTGAGAAATTAGTGTGTTTATTTTTATTTATTGCAAATTTAAATTTAAGCTATAAACATTATATTAAAATTGTAATATTTATAAGATCCCATTAATTATTGGAGTGTTTATTATTTTATGAGTAAGGTCCTACTTGATAATAATATGTAATGTGTGTCATCATTAGTGGAGTTGTTCTTACAATTAAAACCACTTTTCTTTGCTTCCCCCTCAACGAAAGGTATTTAATTTGTTTCCTTACTTCACAAATCTGGTCAAATTCAAAGTAATGTCGAGACAATTTCCATGGCTTTGCGACTAAGATTGAGAGTTTTAGTCCCCACTACCTTTTCTATAACACCCCAAAAAAATTAAATAATAATTAGCTAGCTATTATTATATATTAGGATATAAGTTTATTTTTATTGTATTTTAATGAGGTTAATAGTAATGATAATGATATCATTATCACTGCTTTCTTTATAGATCATTTATGGGTTTTCTATTAGGGCCCAATCCTATAGAAAAATAATAAATAAATCTCACAACCACCATACAATACAAACCAATCAAACATAATACCTTGTTAATTAATTTCCTAGCATTCAATATCCTACCTAACTACTTTTTCTTATGAGATCAAATGATCATTTTCTTCCTCAATCAAGATTTTCTATTAAATATCATTGTCCAACCTCCTTTACTAGATGTAATATCTCCCAAAAATAAATTCTTATCCCCTACACCATAGTAGAGAGACTCATCAAGAGAATCTAAAATCATAGCCTTAGTATCCATCTTTTGTAGAACATGAAACTCTTTAGAATAGTGCTCTCCAATAATTTCCTCAAAAATCGTTAAAAAGAGGGAATTGATTCTAATATTAATTAGTATTCTTAAAACGAATAGAGGAATGGGAAATCCTCATCCCCCACAAGAGGCAATCACATCTCCTTTGGAAGGATTTACACTTTGAGCTAAAGAAGATACTAGTACAAAAAATCCATCATTATGAAGGGTTAAAGAAGATTTTGGAATTAAAGGAGCCTCTTAAGATGGCTTGGATGACACTTGCTCCCCCAATGTCCCTCAATAGTGAAGTGGTGGGGGTTTTAATTTTTCTAAAAAGCTGAGGACCTAATTGATTTTCATTTCAAGCTTAAGAAATTTGAATCCACATGGCTTGTTTCATAAATTTACAACATCAAAAGGCTAGATTTTCATAATCTAATTATTGAATCCATACACAATCTTTTACTTTGAGCCTAATTTCTAGAAGGAAATATTTCAAGATATCTATCTCCACCCAAATTAGAAAAAGTGGTAGGGATAAATCTAAGGTTTGAGAAGTGGTACTCATATACTTACCTAGGGAGTTACTAATCACCTACCATACCAAACATGCTACAGATGGTTACATTGATAACTTGTCTTGTTGCAAAGGGTTTCTCTCAGGTTGAAGGTATTGATTATTCTGATACCTTTGCTCCTATTTCCATGATGAATTCTATTCACCTTGTATGTTCACTTGTAGCTTCACATAGATGGATAGTATTCCATATGGATGTAGAGAGTGACTTCATGGTGATCTTCATGAGGATATTTATATGGAGCAACCACATTGTTTTATTGAGGACTTTTCACTAGTTTGCAGGCTTTGTTATTCATTATATGGTCTCAAACATGCCCCTATAGCTTGGTATGAGAAGATCGACACTTTTCTACTTTCTTTTGGATTTACACAATGTCATTATGATCCCATAGTGTACAATCAATGACATGAGGTTGATATTTTGATCCTTGTGCTATATGTGGATGATTTGATCCTTGCGGGCAGTTCGTCCTCCATAATCCAAAGTGTTTAATGAGCTTTGGTGGATCAATTTGAGATGAAAAATCTTTACCTTCTACTCTACTTTCCTAGTTTATAGGTTATTCATTCTTCAAATGGGATTTCCATATTTCAATAGAAGTATGCTCTTGGCATGCTTTAGAGATTTGGTATGCTTGATTACAAGCCTACCCCCACACCATTTCAATCAAGTGTTGTATTGTACTCCACTTGTACTACTCCTTTAGTAGATGCTACATTATACATGTAGTTGGTTGGCAATCTTTTGTACCTGACACATTCATTTCCTGATCTTTCTTTTGTGGTTGGTCTTGTCTCTTGGTTCTCACATGATCCACATGAGAGTCATTGAAAAGCTTCCAAACTTATTTTGAGATATATTTAGGTCAACTCACATTATGATATTCACTATACATTAGGAGATCCTCAAATAGTTGGATTTACTGAATCAAATGGGGCTGGTGATGTCAATGTTAAGAATTCCACTTCTATCTTTGTTTTTTTCCTTGGTTCTAGCCCCATTACATGGTCTTGCAAGAAGAAATCTACTGTTGCATTATCATCCACAAAGGATAAGTATCATGTCGCGGATTTTTCCAAATAGGGGATTTTGTGGCTTAGTCAGTCATTGACTGAGTTCGATTTTCCTCCTGATAGTCGCACTATTCTTTGGTACAACAATCAAAGTGCCATTTACATTTCTCACAAACTAGTAGAGAATCAACATACTAAGAACATAGAGATTCACATGCAAGTCATATGACAATTGATTCAAGATGGTTTTCTCACTTTGGAGTACATGCCTACAAAGGAGGAGGTTGCAGACATCTTCACAAAACCTTTGGCATTGCCTCATTACCTTTAGCTGTGATTGATGCTTGGGGTGAAGGAATTTATCCTTGGGGCTCTTCATGAGGTCTCCTTCCTTCATATTTTCATACATGTTTTCATCTCTCTTTAGGAGAGGAGTTTTTTTCAAGTGGTTTTCTCCTTTTCTCCAATTATGAGAGATTTCTTTGATTGTTCATGGGTACCTCATTAGGCCTTGTTTCTGAGACCCATTCATGCTTTCTTTGTTTTTTATGCATTAGATTTTTAAATTTTTTAGCTACTCCATAAGTTACACGTAGGGGGGTGTTAAAGTAATAATGCATTAGTTAATAATTAATTAATCTTTAATTAATTATTAGGATAATTTATTTATTCTCATGCACTTAACCTAAATTTAGAAGTTCTTTTTTTTGTGTTAACTAGAGAGCTATTATTAGAACATTTTTTCTTATCACATAGGATTATGACACTTGTCATGATCTAATCCATTTATCATTTAGGGTTGCTCCTATAAATCACTCACCCTCATTGTATTATCACCAGATCTCCTTGAAGATTCTTGATATTCTATAAGTTTTTCTTGTTGATGATATAGAAAATTATTTGAAGTAGTAGAAACTCAACCCTCATTCTCAAACTCACAACACATACATGAAACTAAAAAAAATGCAAGAAATTGACTCAAAACTGCTAGGAATGTCTCATAATCCTCATTCAAAATCTCCTAAATTATTACAACTTCAAGGCATAACCAAAAATACATTCATTTATAATCATATGGGATGATGGATTTCATTACAAATCTGAAACAAATTTGATAAGAAACAAATACAAAAGTCTTTCCTTCAACAAATCTTCTTTCACAAGTTTTTTTTCTCCTACAACTTGCAAATCCTCAACTGAAACCTTTGCTAAAATTCAACCATGGATTCTCCAATCCATATGTTGCTGAAAATACCTCTTCAAACCTACAAAATAATAATACTTTTTCTCTCCCAACAAAAATCTATTCCTTAGAATGATGAGCTTCAAATCTGGTAGCAACAACCCCTGAAAAATGACAAAAAGCATATAAATTAACTCCTTCACACCTTTCATATACCTCCCAATTTTATATGTTTGGATATGGACAATATGATTTAAAAAATGAATTAAAATCATTAAATGTTGGAAATTCATCTTTTTGTAACCTCCATCCATGATTGGGCAAGAAAAAGCAACCACTTCCTCACAAATAGGAGCCCTGGAATAGAAAAATCCAAACTACTTGCTCTTGGGCATCCAAATTCTTCACGATAAAGTTGAGGAATAATATATTAGTTGTCATGACTTGTAACTCCTCAAATCCACACCCAAGAAGGCATATTTGAAGATTTTGCCTTGAAAAAGTTATAAAACGAGCTCAAATCACCAAAAATCTACAACATAACAACTTGGCCAAATATTTATCAAATATTTTAGGCCTTATTACAAAAATATATTCACCTACAATATTTAATGACCAAACTAAAGAAACAAATTAAAATTAAATATTTTTGGTTGATGCAAGATTGCCAGTCAACTGTGGATGCTCATGCATCAAACACCCAAGGTAATTTGAAATGTTTCATGAGTTGAACTCATAAAAATTTGTAGATCATGTGCTTGTTCTTCATCCATCCTTCTTCCTTATCCACCTATTTTTTCTTCTTCACCCTACTTTGAAACTTGCTATCTATTCCTTCATATTTCCTGTCTTTCTTCCCCTCATGAAATTCAACTCGCTAGACTGTGGTTCATCTTTCCATCTCACTTTATCATTCTCAACACCTACACACAAATCAACATTAACGAATTCATGAAAATCAATGAATTCTATCTGCACATCTTCCTCACCCTCTTCTTCTTCTATGTCAACAAAATTCATCATACCTTGATGTATTTCAACTTGTAACTTGCTATTTTTGCACCTTACCATCTCTCTTTCTTCACTTTCTTTTACCATTTCACCCTCACAAAAAATATTTCATTTATAACATTGACAAAATTTGATAAATCAACAATTACCTCTATTTTCTTCTCCTTGCTCATTGCTACAAATTTTCCTCCTTCAGAGAGGCATGTACCAGTTGTAATCTCTTTCTTTTCCTCATTTTCTTCTATCATTTCTCCCTCAAATAATCTTTCTAACTTTCTTATCTCTTCTTTCAATAGGATACTATCTTCTTCTCATCATTCACTTTCTCAAATATCTAGGACTATCAAAGTCCATTTTTTAAATTGCTACAACTTCATCCATGACTTCATCTACTCCTTTGGCATATAAATAATCTTTAATATAATTAAATATTACCTCTTTTGTTATTGTTTTATCCTTCTCATTTTCATCACTCTTCATTTTTGCTAAATCCCACAAATAAAACATCTTTAGATAAAACAAAATCATTAAAATTACCATTAAATTTATGATCCACAATGTGTAAGGACTGAAAATTTCAATTACCAATTATAACCCCTAATTGTCAAAATAATTTAATAGAATAAAATTATTATAAAAAGATGTAGAGTATGAGGAATGATTAAATTACTTTCATCACTAAATTCAATGGAATATCATACATTAATGAATCAAATATATCAAACAAGGTTGTACCTTCATTAGATTTAGTCATGTAGGCTTACACAAGTGTTATCATCATAGCAATACATGTAAATTCAAATACTGTAATGAAAATTAAGGAAATAGCAAGATCATAAGTGCATCCACAAGAAACCATAACACAAATATTTTCATGAGTGGAAAACCCTTGTAGGGATGAAAAACCACTCGTAAAAGTGCCTCACTGGCCGAGCCTTACTGGCTACAAAGTTTCAATGGTTACAAGATGCCTCACGAGAAATGATCATACTGTCTCAATTGACATGACCATTCATTACATATTTCTATAACACAAGGATCATATGGAAGTTCTTTTACAAGTCACATAAATCTACAAGTAACATTTTCAAGTTTCACCAATGCATCATCCTTGCATATGGAAGTAAGGTAATTCCAACACTATCATGAATCGCTCCCAAGTATTTGCAAATAAGACAATTCTACCTCCAACGACCTCTCAAATATCACACAAGTACACTAAAAGTTATATGCCAATTACATAAGGCTTCATGAAAGTAATCCTAGGTTTGCTAGAATGCACACATGCCTATATAATTATAACTAGAACGTTTACTTCTAAACTCAATGATTCATAGGGGTTTTATAGATAAAGAATAATACTGTAAGGAATTTAGAAGGTATAGCTCATGTATGTATGAGAATACATATATAAGCTAATGAATATATATGAATATATGTTCTTATGCAATAAATCACAAGATAAACTAAGTGAGATAAACCAAAAATGCATGAGAAGAGTGTCATCATTAAACCTAAACTTTAATATGGTAAGGTATGATTCAACATTTTTCCATCTTTTTGTAAAATTCACAATTGATTCACAATACATAATATGCATGGGTGAATTGAAATCTAATTCTATATATATAGATCTAATGTTATAAAATGTCACAAATTTCATATTCATAAGAGAAATGCTCACAAGAAATAAATTCTACTATGGTTTCTATAACTCACTTTGACTCGGTTTAATCCTTCCTCTAACATTTTTATGGATATAGGTAATTAAATGCAAATGTGTAACTGCTTATTTGTTTTCCAAGGTATCAATAAGCCATTTCCAAGTTAAATGGTTTAATCTAAAATAACAGATTTGCACGACAGTTATACAAAAAAAAACTTTTAGGTAGAGATGTAAACATTTTGAAGGAACAAAACTTACCCAATTCATGTAATGCATAAAAAAAATAATTATAAGCGAGTGTTCTTGCTTTCAAGGTAGCCAATATTCCATATCTATTAATGGTTTAGTCTAAAACAATGTAGTTATATAATTTTAAAGGAAACATTCACCAATCAAAATTATAATTATAATTATAATTATATATATATATATATATATATATATATATATATTAGGAAGTAAAGTCTGCCCATATTCGCATTCACGTATGCATATATATTTATATATTTGCACAATTACTCTTAGGTAAAATAATCCATTACAGAAACATATCTACTTAAACAAAAATATTTATTATTGCAAGTCAACTTTCTACATCTGTTCTTTTCTAGTTTTCAATCTTGCTCTCACACTTATTGTATTTGTATTCTTTTCTATATATATATATAAATTTACATTTACAGTTGAAATAACTTACAATCTGTTCTTTTTAAACGGAAAGATATATACATACATTTAATTAAATGTGTATATTTACATACTTATAGACACTTCAAGAAATCACACTTTCAACAAAGTAATAAATACAACTTCAGCCATGTAAAGATAAATTTACTTTTAAAAAAATGTAGTCATCTAATTCTCAGCATAATCCATATAAATACATACACAAATATATAGACACTTCAAGAAATCACACTTTCAGCGAAGTAATAAATATAGCTTCAACCATGTAAAGAAATATTTACTTTTAAAAAATGCAGTCATCTAATTCTCAGCATAATCCAAATAAATACATATCCAAATATAACACACACACACACACACATATAAATAATTTTCATTCAATTTTTCAGCATCAACATAATTGGTAAATAGTGATATATATATATATACCCATACCCATTTGAATAAACACCTAAATATATTTATATAAAACATATATTTGCACTTAATATATACATACATTATTTGCGGTTATAAAACCTCAATCCCTTTAAAATCTGCCTTTCATTTTATCCAGAACAAATACACCAGTATAAGGCTTTGCCATTCAATTTTATTTAAAAGATAAGTGTTATATATGTAAATATATGTATATATTTACACAGTTCGGTGTACGTATATACATATATTTGAACATTTAATAGTATCACAATCTGAGATAGGATTTTGCTTAGAGAATCAACAGAAATCTGGCATACTATATACAATACAAGGATTTGTAAAATCATATATATATATATATATAAGAAAAGGAAGGAATGCACAAATTGTATAGCTATGCCAATGAATTTCATATAACAAGCACTCAACATAGTGATTATGCACAACAATTTTCGAAAAGAATTAAATCTTTTAACAATACAGACAATCTTTCTCACACTTTAGAAATTAAAAGCAATAGAAGAGATTTAAAAACTTGGAAAAAAAATTGCCTCTAGTTGAAAATTCCCTTCTTCTACTTCTCTTGTTCTTTCTTTCCTTGGAATTTGCTTTCTGAATAATCTTCCTCTCCTTTCCTTTTCCCTTGTATTTCTCTTCTTAATTCTACTATTTTTTTTTAATCTGCTGAAATCTAAAACTTCTATTTGGCAGCTATTTTTCAGTTATTTTTGCAAAGCAATTCAAGAAGAATATATAGCAGTTGTGTTTTCTCGTTATTAATTTCCTCTTTTTAAAGGTTTCACTTTTATTCCCTTACCCTAATCTTTAAAATCAAAGTAAAATATATTTTCATGTACGATATTTATCTTTGATAAATAATAATAAAGAATTCTATTTTAATTGCAACTACGTAATTATCCACAGTAAATAGTGAAGAAATGTCATCTTTAAATTGCAACAATAATGTTTACCCTTAATAAGTAATATAAAAATATTATTTACTTGCAAATTAAATATTTTTTCTCTAAATAAATAATAAATAAATTTCATTCAATTGGGAATAAAATAGCACTAACTCATTTGACTACAAAATCCGACGAAAATTTCTGACGAAATATTTATAATTTGATGTATTGTCGGGTGCTTGTGATATTTGAAGTGTAATTTTTAATATTTTTTAAATTTTATCCCCGAAGTTCGTCAAAATTTTGACGAACCTGGTTTTCGTCAAAATTTCGACACACATGTTTGTCGAAATTTCCACAAAAATGGAAAATAAAAAAAAATGAAATTGTGGCTGACATGAATAAAAGTGAGTTTGCCTATTTATTGCGACAATATTTTGCTATACTTGCGAATTTTCTCTACTTATGACAATTTGTGGAGAACTAAGGACGATTTTCTTGGGAAAAATTAAAAAAAATTCAAGAAGATATTGCCAGGTTGAGGGTAGTCATTGTCTTTTTCCAGAATTCATTTGTGAAGTCAGATTTGTACTTCCAAGTTTGAAAATCATATTTTAAAGCAACATCTCATCAGATTTCATTTTTAAACTTGTGCATTTTGAGAATTCAATTTCCAGATTTTGTTGTGCAAGTTCAATATTATGATTTTAGGAGTCTAATGGTTGGAAATCATAGTAAAATCAGAATTTAATAAGTTCTAGAATTAGCATTTTAAAGTATTTTTTGGGTTCATCAACTTCAGATTGTCTTCTCTTTTGCAAGGGTGGTTGCATGCCGAATTTTTTGGGTGCAAAATATCAGAATTATTAGATTTTGTTACCTGTCTATGATTAAAAATTATTAGAGTTTGATTTTGATACTTTTTTAAGATCTAAATATTCAAGCTTGGTAAAGAAAAATCATGTCAGATAATATTAGTGCAAAACAAAATGAACAAACAATTGCTAGAATGTGGGCTAGATTGAAAAGAAAGGGTGATGGGAAATGATATTGTCCTTGCAATAATTGCAAGGGCTTAAAGACGAGAAGACTTTTAATCACAATAGCTGAGAAACATTGGAGGCAACATGGTCATGTTGAAGGGGGGCATGATTATCGTCCATTGGTAAGTTGTTCATTATATTTCTTTATATTGACTGAATTTGTAAATGTTTATATTTTTTTAACATTTCTATATATATAAAAAATCACTTGATCATGATCATGGTTTATTTGTGTCGATCATTATTATAAAGGTGGGGTGACCTAGGGCACAAGATATGGATTATCATGCTCCAAAGAATGTGGTTTTGCAAGCAGAGGAACATGGAGCTATGAATATCGAAGATGAAGTTAATGATCATATGGAAGAAGATGATCATGCGCCAGAAAACATAGTTGAAGATGATGGTACAAATACATTGATCCATAACACATTTAGTGGCACAACTGATCATGATGATCAAGATGACTTTGATGGTGTTCATGATTTACCTGTACTTGAGAAGGCATACAAGCCCTTTTATGAAGGCTTTGAAACAACTCTTCTCTCTGTTGTATTGTTGTTGGTGAAGTTGAAGGTTATGAATGGTTTATCCAACATAGCAATTCCACGGATGTTAAGGTATGTCATATATGTCATTTTTTTTCATCTATTTTAATTGTTGTTAGTTCATCATTAGTAAATAAATGATAAAATAGGTACCATTAATATTCTTTATATTAACAAATTATTTTTTATTATAGATTGATTGGTGAATTTTGGTTACCACTATCAAATATTTTACCTCGCTCATACCAAGATTTATCTGCCATTATGAAAGATATTGGAATGGAGTATCAAGCAATAGATGCATGTCCCAATGATCATATTATATATCATAAACAACATGAATTTCCAACAGAATACTCAAAATTTTATATCAGTAGATATCGAACAAATCAACTAACAAAAAAGGTGTCTCGCAAGGTTCTTCGTTACATTCCCATTATTCCACGTATGCAATGATTATTTAGGTTCAAAAACTTAGTGCAATTTATGGATTACCATGCACATAATAGAAGTGGAGATGACATTCTTCGAATGCCTATGGATGGTTATGTATTTAAGGACATGGAGGAAAAATGGCCACACTTTAAAGAACCTCGTAATCTCAGGGTTTCATTGGCAGCAGACGGTGTCAATCCATTTGGAGAGCTGGGATCTATTTACTCGGTGTGGCCTATTTTTGTTATCAACAATAACATTCCTCCATGGATGTCAATAAAGAGGGAGCACATAATGTTGGCAATGATTGTTCCAAGTATTTTCTTACATCAATTTTCTTTAACATAGTAGCATCTCATTTGTCTTATTTGTTGCATAATGACTTATATTTTTTTCATGTAATAGTCATGTACTTTAATTTATATATATTGCAGTAAAATGGTTATAATAATTATGTAATTTTTATGTTCATTCAACTAGGTAAGTACCAAGTTAAAGATATGAATGTATATATCAAGCCTCTTATCGATGAGTTACTAAAGTTATGGAATGGCGTCACTATGTGTGACGTCTCTAGACCAATAGGACAAAGACAATTTCAATTCCATGCAATGCTTGTATGGACAATTCATGATGCCCTGGCGCTAACACATTTTTGTGGTATGTTATAACATTCAACTGCACTTTAACGATATTTAATTTTATGAAGTAGATAGCATGTTTTTCAAATAATCTATTCATTATATATAATTATAAAAATTGACATATTTAATCCAATCATATATGATCTTGCAAGTCTTCAAACAAAGGGAAAATTTGCATGTCCAATTTATGGTCCAAAGATGAAATCTCGTCGTTCAACAAGTTTAGGAAAGCAAGTGTTTGATTGATGAGTATAGTCACTTCCTCCATAGAAATCATAAGTATCGAGCTACTGAGAAACATATTTTCAATGGGAAAGAAGATACTACATCAAAACCACGAAGAATAACACCTCGCCTATGGAAGTTGGAATATAATAGAATTAATCGTCAAGGTTATACATCAAATCAAATTGTTTATCTATCATATATGATATGTTTGGAATTTATATTTTTATATTGTGTTTTGTTTGCTCATGCTATAATTGACAATGATTGTCGTTAATTTGTTTAACTTATATGCTTCATGAAGGTTGTCACGACATTAATGGCCGGCTTCCACAGGGAATGAAAAGTTATCCCAAAAAATTTAGTAGGTTTCCCTACTATGAACAACTACAAATTGTGCATTTGTTTGATACAATGCATATCATAATGAATATAACATAAACGTTATGGAAAATATTGGATGGAAGGCATGACAAAGAAAAAATTGTCAAAATTTGTAGTGACATTCAGGAAGCCAATCATGCAATGAAAAATGTCATTCAATTAAATAGAGATGGAGACCAAATTAATATAAGCACCCTATCTTGATTATTAACAGAGCAACAAAACAATGCTATAAAAAAAGTCATACGAAAAATTTGATTTCCCATAGGATTTGCTGCGAACATAAACAATATCATAACAAAGAAAGGTGAATTTGGGTCAGGGATGAAAATACATGATTGACATACCTTCATTAAGGTAATTATTCTGGTATATTATATATATTTGTATACTGCATGTACTTTTCAATGTATTATGTTTACTACTTATGGAAAAATAATGAAAAGATCATTTTATAATTGTTGTAGAACATTCTACCTCTATCTCTCCTAGACAACTTCGACAACAATGTCAAGCAAGTTATATATGATCTTGGAAAATACATGAGGTAAGTAGTGATATTTGTTCAATTTGTTGTATAGATCTTATAATTTCCATTTGTTTTACTTGTTATGTAATATATTGTATATTGTTGTTAAATCTCGTTAATATATTTGCGCCTTAAATCACTTGTAGATGGATGTCATCTAAAGAAATCCATAAAGAAGATATAAATTATTGGAAGAGAAAATTTCCTCATCTAATGTGTAAAATGCAAAAGTGTCTACCTTCGACATTTTTCAATGCACAAGAACACTATCTCATACACTAAGTTGAAGAGATTGAATTGTGTGGACCTGTACACACAAGGTCAATGTGGATGGTTGAGAGGCACTTGAATTTTTTGAAGGCTTTGGTTAGAAAAATAACACATCCTAAAGGTTCTATGGTGGAGGGATATATGGTATACCAGACCATGGTGTACATTACTGAATATCTTCCTAAGTTTGCAGTAAAGATCCATGTAGATCGCATTTGGGATCCCAACTCCATTAAAAAATTTGAAGGGGAGTACCTGATGGGGAAAGGAAGATTGAGGAAAGTGAGAGGTAATTATAATATATTTTACATTTGGTTTTTATGTATATTGTACTTATTTAATTATTAATCTTCAATATACATCAATTATAAATTAAGTTCGTATATCATGGTAATTAACTAATTGATGTAGACCTGGGAAGCTCAATTCAACCAATCTATCAACCTGAATTTAAGAGGATTCCAAAAAGTTTAGAATGACCACTTTAAACAATCCAAACAACTCTCAAAGCCTGACAAACAATAGAAGTCAAATTTCACACTTTGACTCCTTGAATCCTTGTAGTAGTGCAAACCTAGTTTTTCCCAATAACTCAAAACTTTCTCAAAACACCAAAAAAAACCTTGATGGTTTTAGACACCCATTTTTGTGTTATTAAACATACTTCAAGGGAAAGTACAAGTACTTTGGACCAAATCACCAAAATCACCCTTTATAGGTTGTGCTGATTAGGCCTATTTTACAAAGCAACTAGTCTTTAAAATTATCATATGCCCATGAAATATTGGGACAACAATTTTTATGCCTCCAAACCTCAAAATCCACAAAAATATTCCACTTGTATGACCAAATTCTTGCCAAACCCAAAAACTCTTGTTTTAGGCCAAAATCATGAGGGTTTATTCAATCTCATACTTCCACAACCTCCCAGACCTCAAAAATAACTTAGACACAACCCATTAGGTCTACACATGGGTAAAAATTTATAAAATCAGGTCTAACATACATATTTTGTTGAAACGTAGGCTTGAACCTCTCATTTCACATGTTTTTCCTCACAAAACTCTTGAGAACAATAGTTATACCTTCTTTATTTCTCATCCTATGAGGGTTTACAATGATCACTTTATGCCTTTTAAAGGCCTTTACACCTCAACTACTGAACAACCACCTCTACAACTGACTTTTTAATCTTTTATGATCACATGAAACATAAAACACACTAGTTTCAAGGTTGTTAACATCACTATTGAAATGTTTTAATTTTTTGAATTTGTTAACGTCGTTTGTAAATTTCAATTTTTTTTTGATATAGTTGGTCAAGAGTGGGATGCACTACATTTGTACGTTGCAAAAAATCTTGATTGGATGACGGTATGGATTGAACGATGTCAACAATCTAGTCGCACATTAACATGGGAAGGTGTGGCTTCATTGGTTAAAGAAGCTCATCGGAATGGAGATTCCAATGTTACACAAAGGGAAATTAATTTAGCATATGGTTTAAGAGATAAAAAGGTACATATAAATATATTAATCACCCATATTATTTAATTATTTTCAATTATATTGATGTATATATATGTTGAAATTTTTTTCTTTGCATACATTCAGCCAAGAATAAATATGTTTATCAATTGACGATATTGCAATAATTTTTTCATGTTTGACATATTTCAAGTGAAACACCACAAGGCTATGTGGTGCAATGGTCGTAAATTTCGAATCAAAAAGTTGGATGACATGAAGAAAACTTATGATTCTGGGATAACTGCAGTGTTTCAGGTGACTAATGTTTCATCTAGAAGCGACATACCTCCAGAAGTCTCAAAAAAATGATACTATGGGATTTTGGATGATATACTTGAGTGCGACTTTAAGTTTTTCAAATTAGTTATGTTTGTTGTCCTATGGTACATGCTACGATTGAATGAAAATGATCCCGAGAGAACTATTATTGAACATGATAATGAATTTACCATGGTTAATACAAGGTCGATCGAGCAAGCTGGAAATGAGCCCTATGTTCTTCCAAGCCAATGTGAGCAGGCATTTTACTCAGAGGTTCCAGGTAAACCGGGTTGGTCATTTGTTGTTAGACATGATCCAAGAGGAAGGCCGATAAAGTATAATGTGGTGGAAGAATAAGATACCGAATAACTAGAAGATGATGTTAATGATGATCAGGATCAACAATTAGTTGATGATGTGCCTGACGAAGATGTCGAAGAGGAGGAACTAGATCATGATGATGAAGGAGTTAATGTTCATGAAGATGATATCCATGTGGATGATGACATTATCGAAACTGATATCAATGATGATGATGATATGACCAATCCTTACAATGTTGAATTTGGATTGGATGATACGTCAGACAAAGAGTTTGATGAAGAAGAAGATCAATGACATTGAAATGTATGCGTTATGTGATTGTATTATCTATTTGATATTCATTTCTTGATAGAATTATATTGGACTTATGTGGTTACATAATTAATTCATGATGTTTTTAATTTTTATGCCATTACATAATTAATTCATGATGTACTTTTTAATGTTTAATTTTAATTCATGATGTTACAACTATTGTAGTTCTCCTAGAAATTTCCATATGATCATAATGAATAGTGTTTTGGGAAATTTCATGAAAGATGACACATTGATCATAGTAGTGAAATAATTGCAAAGTCATTTAGATTTTTTAGACCAATTATCACCCTTCGCAATGTCATTTTTAGGATCATCTCCAATTTGATTACTAGGACACATAAGGTTGGATTTGATTGGCTTATCTTGGAAGAACATTGTGACTTTGTGTAATGTGAGCAAATTTTGGATGGGGTACTTGCTATTGCTAAGGTGGATCACTCCTTTCTGCGAAGGCCATACACTTATGATTGGGTCAAGTGATATTTTCTTTAGAAAATTCCTATTGCTTTTTTGATAGGTTATGATTTGATTAGATGAGTTATGAAGCACTTATTTCAAGTAATTTATGTCTATTTTAATTTGTAATTTTTTAAATTCAAACACATCCAAAATTATGTCCCTTGCTTTAATTGATTATTGCGTTATTTAATTATTAACTCAAATGACATGGCCTCCAATTTAACTATATATATCTAATTGAATATATCTAAAGTGTTGAACATTTTTAGATCAAATTTAGTAATTAACTCAAACAACTTTTTCAATTTAACTAACATCTTTTAAGATATTAAACAAATATGATTTATGAAAGAAGTATATGGGTGTGAAATTAAATATGATTTGTATTCCAATATAAAAACTACAAAGAATGGAAACAATTCTTTCAACACATAAAATATTATGTAGTAGTCAATTAAAATGAAAAAGCTTACTCTATATTAGTTAGGATACACAATTAAGAAAATGATCTAAATAGTCTAATAATTTCAAAAACACAAATATTATTTAGGAGTTTACTTTTCTTCCCTTCCTGATCTCCCTAATATTGTCTAATTATTTTAAAGAGACCAAGGGTCATAACACAACTTTATTCAACCCACTAAATATCTTGGTTAATGAAACTTGACAAAAGCAACAAAACAATTGCTACATTTGGCATTTCATGTGGAATGAAGAGTGGTGACAATAATCTACTTATAGTTTAATAAAACACTATTTTTAGAAGGCTTGACATTAAACAGATAGAGAAGAGGGGGAGAGAGGGAGAGATAGGTTGAAGAGAAGGAGAGAGAAGAGATGAAGATAGATAGGACGTACAAAAGGGAGAGAAAGAAGAGGGGGAGACTAGGGAAAGCGATATGTAGAAAGGGAGAGAGAGAAGAAGATAGGGGAGAGAGGGAGAGATAGCTCAATATATATAGAGGGAGAGGAAGAGACATAGAAAGGGGGTGATATAGAGAGATAGAGGGGGATGGTGTGAGAGAGAGAGAGATAGAGATATATGGGAAGAGAAAGAGATGGAGATATATGGGAAGAGAAAGGAAGAGAGGTGGAGATAAAGAGTCGATGGATAGGGGATAGGAGGGAGATGGTGAGGATTCGTCAGCTGAAGGGGATTAGAGATGAGACAGAAGCAGAGAAGAGGGGGAGAAGGGAAAGATAGGTTGCGAGGAAGGAGAGAAAGGGCATCAGGGACCATAATCAATTAATATATTATAATAATTATAAATATTATATTGTATAATATAATTATAATTTATAATAATTATAATATTATAATAATTATAATAATTATATTATTATAATAATTATATTATTTAAGATTATAATATTATAATAATTATAATATTATAATAATTATATAATATTATATAATAATTATAATAATTATAATATTATAATAATTAAATATTATAATAATTATAATAATTATAATAATTATAATAATTATAATAGTATATAATTATAATATTATAATAATTATATTATTATATATAATTATAATATTATAATAATTATAATATTATAATAATTATAATATTATATTAATTATAATAATTATAATATTAATTTAATATTATAAATTTAGCTAATATTATAATATATTAATATTATAATATTATAAACTTAGCAATTATTATATAATTATATTAATTATATATAATTTATTATGTAAAATTTAACAATATGGCACCAACAATTTTCATTTTAATTGACATAATCAAAACCTAGCTCGTCAATTGGAGAAGTGAGTCACACGCCAGGAGGAAAGGTTGCAGGAAGCCTAGGGATCAAGCTTGCTCGGTTGCAAAATTGGAATTTTTGTGATTTGTTTTTCCGTGAAGGCCTCTGCATCTCGTCTGTCGCCAAAATGGTCTGTATATTTCATCTAAAATTTATGAATCAGAGTGCTATAGGGTTTTTGATTTGATTTGGTTTGTCTTCAATGCCGACGGTCCATTATATTGTGTTCATTTCACCTTAGTAACTATACATTGTCTGAAACATTTGATTGAATCAACATTGTGCATTCACATTATACCTTGGTGTCATGTTTCTTCCTTTTCATACTCGGCCTCATCACTAGGTATTGCAATTTTGATATTGTTGGCATTCTTAAAGACTTCTTGAACTCATATATTAAATTATACCACTAAATACCACTCAAAACAAAACAAACAACCAAAGCATTTTTCATACATGTCTACCAAAGCATTTTATCAAACAGTTGTCTGCCTTGCTACTATGGGCTAAAAGCCTAAAACAAGTGCTTTTGAACAAGCTACGAGAAAAAATCTATCAAAGCATAATAGTAATAGCATAGACAAGGCAGTGAACTATTTGGAAAAATGCCTCAAGGAATTGTGGTCTCATGGTGATGGAATTCCATGACGAATGCCTATGGCTATGGATTGTCATGGCATTCCATCTTCATGAGACTACATTTCTTTGAGGCATTTTTTCAAACAGTTCATTTCCTTGCTATGCTACGACATTTTTCATACATGACTGCCAAAGCATTTTACCAAACAATTCATTGCCTTAATGCTATGGCTAAAAGCCTAAAATAGGTGCTTTTGAACAAGCTATGGATGCTTGGAAAAAATTTATCTAAGCATAATAGTAAGCAATAACATAGAAAAGGCAATGAACTGTTTGAAAATGCCATCACCATGAGACCACATTTCTTTGAGGCATTTTTTCAAATAGTTCACTGCCTTTTTTATGGCTTGTCATGGGATTCCATCACCATTGAGGAATTTTCCATCACCATGAGACCACATTTCTTTGAGGCATTTTTTTCAAATAGTTCATTGCCTTTATATGCTATGACATTTTTCATACATGACTACTAAAGCATTTTATCAAACAATTCACTGCCTTAATGCTATGGCTAAAAGCCTTAATGCTATAGACTCAATGTTTTGTAGAGCTTGGGGAGCAATGGGAGGTGTAGCCAAACTAACAAACAACTTAAACTCTTTCAATCTTTCTAAGGCAAGCTCTTGGGCATTTTTTTATTACCTAGAATTATCCTTGAAAAAAAACAAGAAGAGAAAGCTCATTGTTGACAAAAGGCATATATTCAAGGATACCAACATATGCCTTACTAGAATGAGAGTCCTCCAATTTTTCAAGAATCTCATCTAAAGTATCAAATTCATTCTCGTAAATTTTTCTATTGTCTATTTTATTATTTCCTACACAATCAAGGATGAAATTCTATTAGCTACAAGTCTATTAATATTCTTAAGAATTTTTGGGCCATGCCTTCTTTGATGACCATCCATTTTACATAGAAAACAAGCATTCAAACCTCTCAAAACTTCAATATCATGTTTAGTTTGATTATCACTCAATTGAAAGCACAAAATATGTAGAATACACTCATCAGATTTGAGAGATATAAAAACCCTAGAGTTAAGATGGGGAAGAGTAGACCTTGTTTCTTCCACTTGCAACACATTACCCAAAGATTTGAGGACTTGAGGGATAAAATTTCACATCTAAGTAGAGATATTTTAAAATTCTAACCACCTTAACATATAATTGGCTAAAGCATTACATAGGGTAGAATCAAGGGTTCAAAGATGGACCTAAAAACAAAATTGCCCATATTCTAAAACTCTTGATTGCATACCATGATTTTTGAAGAAGAAAGTGAATAAATCTTTATGTATCATTCTATAGAAAGAAACATAGACAAGGCAATGAACTGTTTGGAAAAATGCCTCAAAGAAATATGGTCTCATGGTGACAGAATTCCATGAAAATACATAGACAAGGGAGTGAACTATTTGAAAAAATGCCTCAAAAAAATGTGGTCTCATAGTGATGGAATGCCATGATGAATGCCTATGGTGATGGATTTTCATGGCATTCCATCACCATGAGACCACATTTCTTTGAGGAAAATAGTTCACTTCCAAAGATATGATATAAGGGATGAGGATGGGATCGTGTCTCAAATGATTTTGGTGGAATAGGTACCTCTCGGTCTTTATATTTCAATGAAAAAGATATCAACATAGACTTGTGTTACCATATTCAATAATAAAGCGAGCTTTGGAATGATATACAATCCTCTATTAAAAAAAGGACGACAACAACTAATCAATATCAATTTCTAGAGGAACTGGTGAGTAGGGGAAGCTTCTTTAGATGATTAGCTATATGATCAAACCACCAACTTAGCACAACTCTCTCAAATACTCTTTGAGTGGACCTTTCCAATCCACTATTCCTTCAAGGAAAAGACCCCCCCAACTAGGGTTGTTGTACTCAAACAATCAAGAGGGCTTGTATCCATTTGGATCATGTCAAATAGGACTAAACCAAACCATGACACTCAAGTTTGCACTTAGGAAAATCCATTTTCTCATCGCTCTAACCACTAGGCCTCTTTACCACCAACCTAGCATAACTCTCTCAAATACTCTTTAAGTGGACCTTTCCAATCCACTATTCCTTCAAGGAAAAGACCCCCTCAACTAGGGTTTTTGTACTAAAAAAATAAATAGGGCTTGTATCCACTTGGATCATGTCAAATAGGACTAAACCAAGCCATGACACTGAAGTTTTCACTTAGGAAACTACATTTTCTCATCGCTCTAACCACTAGGCCTCTTTACCACTAAAAGGCTTGTAGCCCTGCCCGATAGGACAATCAAAATAAAATCCACATATAAGCTTCTATCAGGCCCAAACCACTAAACTTAGACAAGTAATATATGCCCCTACAAAGTCTCAAAACCTTCTTTCTTGATAGTGGACAGTAAAAGAGAAATGGACCAAAACAACGCTGCTCCAAGAGGCCTAATTGGCAGGCTACAATAGGACAATTGACTATCTAGGCTCTCCCCTTCACCCCAAAGCCTTGAAATAGGTTCTTATAGGCTAGTTACACCCATTTCTATCACTCCTAAGTGCCTTCACAGTTAAAATCACCCCTAAACAAGCAAAAATCAACTTTTTGCTTCACAATCTAGGCTTGTCACATGAGGATGCCAGGCCTAGAACATTGCAAAAATTCCTCCACACAACATGCCATTCTCCAGAACCCTAAAAATATGAAAATATACACAAATATCTACCATCCCACCAAGAATTAGCATTATTACAACATGGATATGGAAGAAAGAGCCATTCTTCAATCAAAACCCTAGTTTTGAGGGTTTTCAGACCAGTTCTTGCTAAAATGGTGATATCTTCTTTTATACTTAATGAAAACTTGTAAAATCACCTCCAAAAGAAATCCAAATATTCCCTATATCCAACCATAATAGGAATTTACCCATACAGTACATACAAAGGCCATACCACGCAGTAGAACAAGAAATTTACACACAGATTTTCTAGAAAACAAAAATCTTTTGCATTAGAACTTCAAAATGATTCATCAACCCACATGCCTCAACCAAGAGAGGATATATCACATAGCACCATCGTCCTTACATGGTTTGGGCCTATTTTTCATGGACAACATAAAGGTTTGTTACAACAAAGTTACTGAATTGATGGAGTATGTCAGACCCTGTTACAGTTACAAAGATTAGATGCAACTAGTTCAATATACACAAAGTATGCGTAGGTATGCACTGTCAGCAAATTATATATAGCTAAAAGATAAGGATCAAAATAAAGGAGTGGCTATGTACATTGACAAAAGGCCAAAAGCATCAGGGAATATTGCAGGGTTTACAAATAGTACACGAACTGGGTCAACAAATAAGCAACCCAATTGCATATTCGAGGCGCGCGAGGGAAATTGTGTATTCGTATGTGCGATAAAATCAATAACTATAGGGAATGAGTTTCCAATCGATTACAATTTGAATCACTTAGATACAAACATAGTTACTATGGGGGTGGTATGTACTATATACCATTTTACCCAACCTCCAATTAATGACTCCAATATACTATTTTATTATTATGTTTTTTTTCGTAAGTCTATTGGTTTCATTTTAGTAATGTTTTTATATTTAATTTTGTCACAAAGGGGACATTGATCGACGGGAAGGCTCCGGACTGCACCATAGATCGCGATACATCTTTGGCCTTCTACCGACAAGTTTACCTCATTGTAATTGTACAAATTAGATAATGAAAGCAAAATGTTTTATTATTATGTTTTTTCATAAGTTTATTGGGTTAATTTCGATAATGTTTTAAATATTCTTGTTGCAGACAGCTAATCGAGGAAAGGCACCGACAGTAGAGGAGAGCATCCATAGGGTCGAGGTGCAATCATTGTTATTGGATGATGACATCGCATATTCAACAAACCCTCTCATATGATAAGGAAGACACAAAAAAATGCAATGAAGAAATCCTTCAATTGTTATTCATAGTGCCTCAAATAGATGAGATAAGAGAGAGGGTTAAAATATTGACTGAGAGAGTACAAAACTTGCAAGTAAGTTGTCATGAGGTCTTTAATTATAACATAAGTTCATTCATGGTTTTATAATTTGTAATCTTTTATGTCATGAACTAAATATGTGTTGTTTTTACAAGATTTTTTGCATCCTCATGATGCTACTGGCCATGATCAGGGTACTACAGGTGTTGCTCGCAGAGTAGGGGCTGGTACAAGTGTCCATCCTGATCTTCCTGCACATACATCACATGATCATCCAACCCCATCATCCGTGCCTATATTGTTGACTGAAATGTCAGCAACACATAACATGCACGCATCAGGTAGTACTGGTGATGCAGAGGCCACTAGTGCTGGTGATGTTTTAGTAGCATTTCCTAGATCTTCCCATATTACTAGTATGGGAGCATTTCCAGTCACATTTATGGTGACCAAGGATTTTGTTCCCATAAAGATAGAGAAGGTCCTAGGTAATTTAAAATGTTTTAATTATTATTATATATAATCCAATTGAAATTTACTTATTGATCACTCTTTTTAGACTAATGATCCCATGATCATTTTGCAGGAAATGGTATTTTTTATAAAAATATAGGTGATATAAAAATCTCAAAACCACTAAACAACAAACCTCAATGGGCGGGAGCGGGAGCGGAGGGCGTATTTTGAATCCAAGCGAGTTTTCAGCTGATGGAATTGCAGAATCGGATGATGATGAAGATGATCCAGGTGGGGATGCAGCTGTTCATGGGGTTGAGGCTGCCTCGAGCGACTATGTTGCTGGTGCTATGGGTGCTGAGGGAGCTAGGGTTGAAGCGGTTGGTGGGAGATGTTTTGCTGGAAGCATCGCCATTCTTTACTGGCACGTTTCCACTATTTATAGGGCTTTCTGGTGTCTTCATACTGCAGATTTGAGTTGTTGGAAAGCGTATCACATCAAAGGGGGAGCGGTGCTTGGTGGCTCTACTCCTGGAGGTTTTTCTTGGCACAGGTGGTGGGTTGTTGGCTGTATTTTTGGCCGATGTGTTGCTCGGAGGATCTATGTGGTGGTTTTCGAGGTTGCTTTCCCCTTTGCAGTCTCTGTCGACCTGCTCTTGGTTCCCAACAGACTGGTGGTCTTTCTTGTTTATTCTTGTGGTTGGGATCCTATTTTGGGTTGTTTTCCCTCTCTATGGTGTGACATTACTGCTTCGGTGGGAAGCTTTTCCTCCCTTTTCCCTTTAGGGTATTATGTGGTCCTGCTCTGGTCTTCTTGAATGGATTATTTTTTGAGAGCATGGGTGTTTGTCTTTCTGAAGATCTTGGTCTTTCCCCCTTGTGTTGTGTTGATTATCCTTTTAGAATGGGGGATTTTTCTCTAGGTTTCCCTTTTTTTGGGTGTGGATGTTTGTTTTCCTTGGTGGGAGTGCTCTTTCTGGCTATGGGATTTCCTTCCACCTTTTAGTGCTCTACTTTCTTTGGCCCCCAGAAGGTTGTTTCTCAATGGTTTTTCTATCTTGAATGGATTATTTTTTGAGAGCAGGGGTGTTTGTCTTTCTCAAGATCTTGGTCTTTCCCCCTTGTGTTGTGTTGATTATCCTTTTAGAATGGGGGATTTTTCTCTGGGTTTCCCTTTTTGTGGGTGTGGATGTTTGTTTTCCTTGGTGGGAGTGCTCTTTCTGGCTATGGGATTTCCTTCCGCCTTTTAGTTCTCTGCTTTCTCTGGCCCCCAGAAGGTTGTTTCTCAATGGTTTTTCTATCTTAAGGGCTGCTGTGGAATGAATTTTTTCCATCTCTTCTGATGTTGGAAGCTTGGGTCAGGAGGGCTCTATCTTTGTGGTTCTTTTGTTGCCCCCTCCTCTCGATTTGTTGTTGGGTGTTAGGTTTCTACCTTCTGCTGGTTGGTCTGCTCTCTCCTCTTTTCTCCATTCTGAGCCTTCTTTTGAGATGAAGATCACTCTTATTGAGGTGGAGTCCGCTCTTCTAGAGGTAGAGTTGGGGATTGTAGATTTGTGGAGAAGCCTTCCTAGTTGCTGGTCTGCTCTGTTATAGTACCTATTGAGGTGGTGTGAGATCCTATGGAGGTGGAGTAGATTCTTGTTATAGGATGATCATAGTGGTGGTAAGGGACTACTTGACATCTGCTCCTATAGAGGGGAGCCAAATCCTTTTGAGGCGGGGTTTGTTTCAGCGCTTCGGGTGCAGGGGTGCTGCAAAAGAGCATTTTTATGGTGGTTTGACAGAATGCCCTTGTGGCTGATGGTTCTTGAAGAAGTTTGTGTGGGTGGAATGGAAAGACTTATCTTCTTCAAGGATTGGTGTGCTGTTGTTCGATTGTTATAGACAACTATCTTGGGTTTTTGGTCTTAGCCAAAACATTATTGTTTGGGTTTAAGGTCCTTGCTAAAACCTTGTTATAGTGGGTTGTTGGTCTCGTCAAAACCAATGGGATTAAGATTCATGGAATCTTGATTCTTTTTTGGGCAACTTGCTGGATTTTGGTTGGCTGTTGGTTTGCTGTGTCCCTGTTTTGTTGCTGGTTGGTTTTGTTTTTATCATTTGGGCAGCTTGTTCATCTTAGTGTGGGTTTTGGGTCCCCTTAAAACCTGATGGTTTCGGGTCCATTTAAAACCTGTTGTTAAATGGTTTCGGGTCCATTCAAAACCTATTTTACCTCTAATAAAAAACATTGGAGCTCTTCGGGTCTACCATATGTACACGATGGAATGCCCAAAATCAAGATTTAAAGGATGAGCTCATTAACAGTTTAGTTGTGCTGTTCGGTGATAAAACATTCAATTGAACAAAGGTCCTTAAGAAATCTGGTACATATCTAAAGTATGTGAGGGACCAATATAGGTCACATTTATAGAAGAAGAAAAAAGTACGAGTGTCCCCCCATGATTCCAGAGAGGAAGTGGAAGGACCTGGTGTCGGATGGAAAGGAGAAGGCTGAAAAGAAAAAAGGAAAGACACCACCAGGCCAAGGAAGGTATGTGATACTATCAACAATGTAATTATATATTGATTACTCTTTATTTTTACATAATCTAACGTATTTAAAAAATTTCATAGGCTTCCCGACACATCGAAGGAAACAAAGGAAAGACTAGAAAAGCACGGGCAACACAAACTTGGATCTGGTGGTTATATGAAATTAGACGCAAGAATTGTAAGTATCAATAAATGAAATATTGCATCCAAATAATAAATTGCAAACAATTTTGGTTTTATCACACCATAGAAGCAAAATTCATGATCTTATGCAAAAATGCAGGGCTTTGAATTCAACAGAGTGCCCACAGAAGAGGAAATGAAGATTGCCTTCTAGCATGGCTATGAAGCCATGGCTGAATGACTAAGAGTCTTGATTGGGCAGACACAATCTTCCACTGCATCTGACACACAGGTAAATAAACTCAATAAAGTTTATTTAAAATTGAATACTTGAGCAATCTATTCAATATTAATTTCCACCATAAAGTAATTATGTGCCTATTTGTTTTAAACAAACAGACAATGATAATACTGCACCTAACATTGGAATGCAGTGGCCTGGTGAGGGTGGAGCACAATCTGTAGATGCAGGTCATGTTGTGCATCCCGGTACTGGATGTATTCATGTGCTATACAAAATGTAGTATGGATTAATACAATTAAACATCTTTAATTGCAATCAATGTATTAATTAATGTAACCTTTCATGTTTCAACTTTAGAGCATGTAGAGCGTGATCAATATGTTGAGCATGATCAGGCTAGAGAAGATCAAGAACATGATGTGGCCCCATTAGGTAAAGAGGACCACTCTAATGTTCTTTTAAACATATTTAATTGCAATTGGTGTATTCATTAATGTAACCTTTCGTGTTTCAACTCCAGATCAAGATTTAGAGGGTGTTCAACATGTTGAGCATGAGGCTATACGACAAGATCAGGAACATGATGCAGCCTCATCAGGTAAAGAGCACCATTCTAATGTTCTTTTAATTAATAAAATATTTGTAACAATAATAACAAAACATATCAATTTAGCATTTCTTTGTTATTGCAGCAGACCCCCCTTGAAGCGGCCTCCATGTCGTGATTAGTACACGACTAGGCGTACATTAAGATCACGAGCAAAGGGAAGAACAACTAAAGGGGGGACAAATGATTTAGAAAATGATACTCCACTTCAGCTTTTTTTAGCTTCAAAATTAAAGAAATAAAAAAAAAGTGATGTAATCATATTATGACAACCATATTTTTGATAATATGTAACAACTGAATGAATGAATGCTATATGTTAATGAATGAATGTTATATGTTATTAATGGATGAATGAATGATTAATGTTATATGATCGGGTATGGGGAATTGAGAGTGATGCGAGGGGGAGAGGGGGAAAATGAGCTTCCACCGTCACGTGGTTGGCCCTGTGAAGTAGAGAATATTAAACTATTCTCGAAACAAAGAAAAGCTCAATCTAACTACATCCAAATATCTTTTTAATTCCTCTATATTTCACCAATTTCTTTACTGTTTGAACCTTGTACAAATGTTTTACATGAAGAACCCATTATTGTGAAATGCGCCTCTAGTTGAGTAAACTAAATCCATGCTCTACATCATAATTTCAAGTTGTTTCCATTCCAATGTTCTGAGTTTAGTTTGTTTGTATGGCTTTGTATGAATACCACATTATGTTGTGTGTGGATTTGGTTTCAAAGCTCTATTTCTTTTGTTTTTAGTGGTGACATAACTCTAAAATTTGAATTTGGTGCATAATAGGATAGCGGAAAAATTGACAGCTCTGAAGGGTTTAGAGGATCGATTGAGATAGATACAGGGATATTTGGATCTTGTTGTTAATGGGAGGCTTCCACTTAACCATGGAATTTTTTACCATCTGCAGGTATGCAAAAATTTCTCTACTTACATTCATTCAACTTACTGTCTTCCTTACCAAAATATACCCTTGTTAAGCCACAACCATAACTAGTTGATGTAGAGTCAAGGTGGAGGAGACTCAAACAAATCAGATTTCAGTAGAGGAAAAAGGCAGACCATTTTATAAAGAAACCATGGAGTGTAGATAAAAGTTTAAAAGGGTAGTCAAGTACGAATAAAATTATGGATTGTGAAACATGCACTTCCCTCAATATATTGAAATAAAGGATAGTCATAAGTCCTTATGACTATCATAAAGGGCATTCAGATGTAACAAAATACAAGTCTTTCCATTTCTTATTCTCCATGTCTCATATTGCTAGGACTAGAGGATTTATTTCCAATTTCTCAAATAGGAGAATACACCTATGGATCAAATGCATTCCTTTGTATAAATTGGAAGGTATAAGATGTAGAAAATGCATATAGATACTACTTTACTTGAATTCTACACCTTGATGGATGGATGAGTTTTCTTTTAGATTCTATACTTACTAAATTATTTGTTCTAGTAATTTTGGAATGCCCAAAAGGATAGTAATGATAGTCAAGACACAATGTACATGGAAGAGTGGGTAGTACTTTCAAATGAGTAGTCCCAAGTTCACATGGAACAAAGGATATAACCTTGAAATATACCATAAGGGAAGTCAAGTTCAAAGAGATCATTGTCATAGGTATGCAGATCATAGAGGATCACTATCATTCAAGATGATCACAGTCATAAAAAGAAGATCATAGCTAGCTATATGAAAATCAAGTGTAGTTTAAATCCCATGAGGATAGTCTTACATAAGGGAGGCATAAAATAGTTGAAAACAATCATTATGAGCATCCAAAATGCAAGAAAAGGAGGCACAAAGAAATAAAATATAAAACACTCCAAGGGCAGTCATGTATTAAGGAGAGACAATTATGGTTCATGGTTAGGTAGGGTCTTGGAGAAAGCTTATTTAAGAACAAAGTCAAAGGAACAATCAATGTATAACTAAGTTATGAGGGTAGTTTGGAGGAATTTTTAGAAGATTGTTATAAAGGATTTTAACTATACCATTATACAAAGACTTGGAAAACATTTAATGTGACTCTCAGTCATATTGAAACAAATCCCATAATTTTTAGGCTAAGGAATATCAAATGAACTATGATAGTGACTATGAATCCTTGAGAAGCAAAAAATACAATCACTATAAAGGCTCAAATAGGTTGTTCTGAGGAATATACTAAATTGTCAAGAGCTTGGGGCAGTCACCTTTGTATGTACAGTCCACCATATGCATAAACCGATGATTTATGATAGTAGGTAAGGTTCCTACATGGTTGACAAAGGACAACACTTTAAAGAAGGAAACTACATATGCTTGGTAAATATTTTAAGTGCTCAAACAAAGGAATTGTGAACAACACCATGACTGTGATCATTAAAAGCCAAATGCACAATTTTGAAGGAGGCAGAGGTATATAAAGCATGACAGTCATACCTTGAAAATGACAGTGTTTGACTATCAAGGGCAGTAAGAGTAAATGAAGCTTGATACAAAAATTGTTATGATGGTCAAGCATAAGCTATTTATGAAATTTCATAAGTTAAATGGCAAGCGTAATTCAAGACACCTTGCAAGGGAAAAAGTACACAAAGGACAATAGGTTCTTGACATTATGAGGGCAGTATTTTTAATGAATACATGGAAAACCTTCAAATGGTAGTCAAGGATAATGTTAAAGGATAATTAAAGGTTTCCAAGAGAGAGGTTTATATTTATGAATGACCTTACAAATTTGACATGGACAATGCCATGAGTAAAAAATATGACCAATGAAATTCCATGACAAGCCTATTAGATACATAGATAGCTAAAGGAGCATGCTAAGGGAAGACTTCATGGACAAACCACGATAAGTACAATCACCTCTCTGCCCTCGTAACCGTTGTTTAGTGTCTAACTTGGTGGTCATATCCCCAGTAATTGGCAATCAACTTGTTCTAGTTAATGCAAAGTAATGTCCCCGTTTGTACTGTTCCCCACGATACCCCAAGCACCCCTCATTTTTTGATGTTTTCATTAGCAAAGTTGTGGAGGAGTAGAGTCTAATTTAGAGGTCTCTAGAAGACTTGTTGATCAATGGTGTTGGCATACAACACCATGGAAGTACAACTCAAACATCTTGAAATTGACACTCGCCCATCTATTGGCCCCACTCCCTTGTTTTTAGAATCTTAAAATTGGAAGTTCTAACTTATTTTTTTATAGATGGATGTTATTCTTAACTGATTTTTTTTAATGGAGTTTAATGTTTAAATTTTTTATGAATGATACGTTTGTTCCATGTTGAATGCATGAGGGGAAATTAAGTTCATGCTAAATACATGAAAGGATAAGTGTCTGTTTACTTTTTTCTATTGTGTTTATTTTTTAGGGCTGGGGACTCTTTAAGATATTGTCCTTTGTAAAGGAGACAATTAAAAAGAATGTAATATTATTTAGCAAAAATTAAATTAAATGGATGAAAATCAAGTCAATTTTTTTTTGATGGATACAGATCATTGGGATTCTCCCACATCATAAGAATTGTAAGTACAAAGATAACAAAGGTTCTTCAAAAAATCTACAAGAAGCTTATCAAGACAGTGAGCAAGTCAAAATTGTCAATCTTCAAGTATTGAAGAGAGAATTTGAAGAGGTAAGAAGTTGGGAGAGTGGGTGATTATTGTGTAAAAGTAAAAGATGCGATCAATAAGATGACTACTTTGATAGAGACTATGAACAAAAGGTTGTGGTTTAAAAGGTGTTAAAATCTCTAACACCAATGTAGAATCATGTTGTAATAATCATTAAGGAAAGTAAAGATTTGACTACTCTCAAGTTTATCACTTAGTAGGATCTCTTATGTTTCATGATAAAAGACTTAGAGACACATTTGGAGAAATTTATCTTAAATTAAAAACCATAAAGAATGGTGTAATCAATAAAAGCAATCAAGGATAAGGCAAAGACAAGAACAACAAGGCATAGTTCACACAAAGATATATGATAGATTGTGAAGATAATTTTATACCATTATAAAAATAAGAGACCAATAGAGTGGTGATTTCAATAGAAGCTCAAAAGAAATAAAGCATACATCACATGGATGTGAAAATATCTTTCTTCTATATTTCAATTGAGTATATTGCAGTCACTTTTATAGATACATTTAAGAATTATGACTTCAAAATTTTCTAGAAGAAATTGGGGAGAAATAAATTTAGCTTATAATAATCTTCTGCAATAACATAAGTACAATTAAGTTGTCCAAGAATCGTATCCATCATAGTAGGACAAAAAAAATTGATTTGAAATATCATTTCATTTTATATTTGGTTCAAAAGAAAGAAGTATAATTGAGGTATATACAAACTTAGAAACAACTTACAAATATATTTACAAAAGACATTCAATTTTTAAAACTTCAAGACCATCTTATGAGTCTACTTCATCAAGTGGCAATATGTTGATAAATAGTGTTTATGTACACCAGGTCATGCAACTACAAATCAAACCATCTGTCAAAGGGGTAGATATCATTAGCATATCCTACAATCATCGCATTCCAAGAGATGACATGATGGATGCCCATACCTTGTTCCAAAGCTCACCTGACATGATGATCTACGATGTAGAAACTTAAAAAAAATAAAATTTGCACAGTTTCGTTGAACTTTCAACGAAAACCATCAACAAAATAAAAAAAGTCCAACGTAATTGTTGTACCTCCGACGAAAGATAGCAATGCCTAAATGTCAAAATTTCAATGAAATACACCGACGAAAGTTTTCGACGAATAGACATTTTGTTGCAATTTCGAAAAAAGCATAATCCTTTGACAACCGACGAAGTTAGGTCGATATTTTGACATTTTTAGAGTTTGTCGAAAGTTCGACGCAAAAGTGCTGACAAAAATTGGTTCAGTGGTTCGTCGGTATTCTGACAATATTTTGTCAAAAATTCAACAAATGTTCGTCAAAAATTGGACCCAAATACTGTAGTGTAGTCATTCTAAATAACCAAACATTATCATTTATTTGGAATAAATAAAATCCTTAATTAAATTATAATTAATTTCTCTTTGTTTCATTGCACTTTTATTTCATTGCTAATTAATTTAATCAAACATTGTAAAATACGAACCATAAAAATAGGGGTCGTGACACAATGACCATTTTCTCTTCTTTCTTTCTCCATTCTTTCTATATGCTTCTTTTATTTTCTTTTTCCTCTTTCAAGAGAACATTCTTCTTCCCATATCTCTCTTCTCGTATTCCCACTTTCTCCTTAATCATCTTTTCCAATACATCTACTTTAGCTTGGAGCTTTTCAAATTCTTCACAACGCTTCCTATTTTCCACTTCTTCCCAATATTGTTCTCAGAATAAAATTTTTATGGGCCTCTTCATGAACCATCCCATCCTCGCTGGTATAGATTGCCTCACGTTCGATAATCTATCTACACACAAATCACACACACCACCACCACAAGTCCCGATGCAAACTACCTCACATCGACACTTATGCTTGTACACTCAACTTTTGCTTGTACACTCAGGAACTCCTGCTTTGATAGTACTGAAGCAGTAGAAACTCAACCCTCATTCTCAAACTCACAAAACATACATGAAACTCAAAAAAATGTAAGAAATTAACTCATATCTGATAGAAATGTCTCATAATCCTCATTCAAAATATCCTAAATTATGACAACTTCAAGGCATAACCGAAAATATATTCATTTACAGCCATATGGGCTGATGGATTTCATTACAAATCTGAAACAAATATGATAAGAAACAACAAGAAACAAATACAAAAGTATTTCCTTCAACAAATCTTCTTTCACAAGTTTTTTTCTCTTATAACCTGCAAATCCTCAATTGAAACATTTGCTAAAATTCAACCATGGATTCTCCAATCCATTTGTTGGTGCAAATACCTCTTCAAACTTGAAAAAAACATATTCTTTTTTCTCTCCCAACAAAAATCTATTCCTTAGAATGATGAGCTTCAAATATGGCAGTGCTCAACAACCCTTGAAAATGACAAAAAATGTATAAATTAACTCCTTCACACCTTTACTGTAACTCCCAATTTTCTATGCCTAGAAATGGACAATATGCTTTCAAAAATGAATTAAAATCATTAAATTTTGAAAAGGCATCTTTTTGTAACCTCCATCCATGATTGGCCAGGAAAAAGTAGCCACTTCCTCACAAATAGGAGCCCCGGAATAGAAAAATCCAAACCACTTGCTCTTGGGCATCCAAATTCTTCATCCCACACCCAAGAAGGCATATTTGAAGATTTGGCCTTGAAAAGCCACAAAATGAGCTCAAATCACCAAAAATATGCAACATAACAACTTGGCCAAATATTTATCAAATATTTTAGGCCTTATTACAAAAATATATTCACCTACAATATTTAAAGACCAAACTAAAGAAAAAAATTAAATTAAATATTTTTGGCTGATGCAAGACTGCCAGTCAACCGTGGATGCTCTTGCATCATTATTGTTGAAACTCTCTTGCATGGAAGGTATTTTTGTTCATTGTTTGATCCCACATTTCGTGTTTATTCACAACTCTAATATAATCAATCAAAAAAATTAGAGGGATATTTGGGAGTTTGACCCAAATAAGAATCACCTTATGGATTCTATCAAAGGGTTAAAAGTTAGGAACTAAGATTTCATTAAGAGAGATTGATTCCCCAATACATCTTTTCATAGATAATTAAATCTCTTTCTTTAGTTTAAAAATTATAACAAAATCTTGTGTGGAATGATAAAATCCATATTAACTTATATAAATAACTTTCAATTGTGGGAGTTCCATTTGTGCACCTTTTGGTACACTTGCTGAATTTGTTAAATTTACAAAGAATTTGATTTTCCCCATTATAGGGCCATTCTTCTAAAACTTCCTCTCAAAAATAAAAATATGAGATTGTCATGAACATTTTAAAGGAACAATCTTCTCAAATTTATGAGAGCCCTTTGATTGTTTAATTTCTACATCTACTTGCTCCACCCTTTCAAAAACTCCAAAAAAAATATATTTTTGTTGAAGATAAACAACCATAAGACTTACTAGAAGCGTTTCTTGAAATTTGGAATGGAAGACAAAACCACCCCAAATGGGTTAGATCATTGAAAATATTAACCATACAAAAGAGGACACATGGGATGCACTATCATTCTTCATAGATTGAGAGTGGTTTTTTCTTAGTGTTATGAGGTAAATCACTCAAATTGAAACCGTGCCTAACATTCCCTTCTTTAACAAACCATAGAATCCATCTACACCACACTATATGTCCAACAAACCCATGTTAGAAGCAACAACTATATTAAGGATTTCATGAGTAGATAGAATAAACTTTAGGTTTGATAAGAGACTTTGTAATTGCTACCATTGCAATGTTATATATTTTAGCACTATCATAATGAATGTTATGGTAATGACTAACTTGATATTATTGTATACAAGATCATTTGAACTAGGTTGATTTAAGAATTATTGTTATTAATACATTATTAGGTGATAACCATGAACACGAGATTATAATGTTTTTTCTTTATTTATAATTAGTAAATTATTTATTTGATAATTCATTCTTATGATGAATTTTAATTGTATCTCCTAAATTTTTACTATTCCTTGGTGATCCAATTTTTTTTTAATATTTTAATCCTTCAAATATATTGAGTGCATACATTTCAAGCTAGTTATTTAATAAATTTTAGTTATCTAATTATTTTAGTTTATATTATTATTATATACTATCATGACTTCTCCATTACCCTTACATGTAATATATGCAATTACTATCTTATTTAGCAATGCACTATACTTTTTGTCTAAATTGTTTTTAGTATTCTTCACCATTTCATGTTTTTCTCTCGACATGAAGAAAACTTGAAAGCTAAGATCTATGATGAAAAAGAAACACATCACCAAGTTATGATAAAATTCGTGCCTATTGAAAAGTTTAAAAATAAAATTATTTGGGCACAAGGAAGAAGATGGAGGGTCACATTATATGCAATAAGAAACAACAAATAAGAGGTGACACAATTAAAAGAGATTTATTTAAAAAAAATAAAAATATATGATGAGGAAGATTAAGGGCCACACAGGGGAGGTGACAAGATAACAAATAATGAACTCAATTGTGTGCAAAGGAGAGGAAGGGATGCGCCTGGCAGAGGTGTGAAGATTTAACATGAATAAAATTGTAAAATAAATATAGAGGGTTGCACAGTATCCAGGAGAGGACATGTAAACTCCAAGTAAGAGAACGAGTTGCAAGATCAAGCTGCAAAATTTGTGGAAGAAAGGAAATGAATATAAAGTGGTAGTATGATAGCGGTCGAGCCACATATAAGTGACAATGTATGAATAAAAATCAGAATTTGCAGCAATATAACATGTCCATTGTAGTTTTTAGCAATTTTTTTATGATGTTGGGAAATCAACAACGAGGAAGTAGGTGAATGAGTCAAGCCGTAGAATTAAGGGGAAATTTCCAAGTATAGACTAGTTATGCCATGCATGATTGTTAATACAAGAAGATAGTAACCATAAACAAAGCACACCATATGTTATGGTTATTAGAATTTAAAATACAATTAAATGTTCTTGACTTGAGAGCACAGGTCGCATCATAGTAGGAGGGAGTCGATGGCAACAAACATTACAATCAATCGGTTGTAGAGAAGAATAACATAGGAGTGTGTATCTGATGTAGAAACACAAAAAAAATCATATTGGGATTTGAATATTGTATTATGTTAATTAGAAATCTACATGTTGTATACGACTAGTTGCTTTGAATGAGAATTGAATCAAAATTACATTTGGAATCAATTTTTTTTTAATGCTAATACAATTATTGTTTGGAATATAGTAATAGATGGAGAATAGTTATTTGGTTGTGAAACCTTAAAATTGTTTCAATTGACAAATTAAATTAAGTCGATCTATTTTTTGGTGATATAGGAGAGAAAGTTTTTGTCTTTCATCAAATGGTATCAAAGTGAGGGGTTCTTAGTGTATAGGTAGATCTCCGAACGCGAGGTAGCCTATGCCAAGACCTGTGGGTGGAGAGTGAAGTTAGAAGAGTTTTGAGTATATAGGAAAAGCACTGAATGTGAGGTAGCCTATAGAGGAAGCACAGTGAAGAAGTCGTGAAGATGTTGAGCACGAGATGTCAAATGGGGATGAGTGAGTCTCTAAGAGAATTGAAAAAAAGGAAGAAGATGAATTCAAAAGAGAGGATGAGATGGGTCATGAGGAGACCCATGAGAATTTTATTCTAGGAATGATATTGGGAAGAAGTGGAAAATAAAAAGCTCCATGAAGAATT
Source organism: Sequoia sempervirens (assembly GCA_007258455.2). Classification (NCBI taxonomy): domain Eukaryota; kingdom Viridiplantae; phylum Streptophyta; class Pinopsida; order Cupressales; family Cupressaceae; genus Sequoia; species Sequoia sempervirens. Next base: position 298,385 of record VDFB02263869.1, read on the forward strand.
GGGAAAGATACTCCATAAAGAATTGGGAAAGATCTAGGCTAGGTTAGATGTATTGGAAAATAATATTAAAGAAGATGAGAGAATATTGGAAAAGAGAATTAGGAAGAAGAACATTCTCTTGAAAGAGGACAATGAAAAAAAGAGTAGAGGAAAAGAGTATTGCAGCCCAAGATGGAAGAATAAAAATGTGAGAGCAGCCCCTACAAATGTAAATGAAGAAGGAAAGAAGAGAGGAAATGAAGAAAATAAGATTATGGACCTGGACAATCCTAAATTCAATAAAAAAATTGGTGAAGATAAGAATAATCTCTTATTGGAAGAAGAGATGATAATGATTGGCTGTTTATTTGAAAGGAAAATGTTGGTTGAAAGTGATAAGAATATGAGGGAAATTGATGGGGATTTATTTGTTGCTAAGATGGATAAGGAGTTGCAAATAGACGAGAAGAAAATAAATGAAGATGCAGATTTGTATGCAACATGTTTGTGTGAAGAAGTTGTTGAAGATGATACAGTTGGGTGACTTGGTATAGCATTTGAAGACATGAAGATGATGATGAGAGTAGATGGGGTAGATGAAAACCTCCTAGTGAAGGATGAGATGAAGGTTGCAGTTGAAGATAACACTAGAAACATTGCAATAAGGAAAGAGAAGGTAAATTTATTTGTATTTTGTGATGATATTGTTTTGTATTCATTTATAATGTTGAGGGTTGAGGGGTATGGAGAAGAATAGATAGAAATTGTTGATTTCCATGAAGTTGTAGAGGAAAATTTGTGTGTATGTTACATGTGTTGATGTGTAAGATGAGGGAATTTGGTGGAGATGGTTAGATTTTGGTGGGTTAAACCCATAGAAGAGGAAAAGAATAGTGAGATTTTTTGGTGGAGGTGGTTGATTGATGATGGTGGGTTGGATCCCACGAAGGAGGATAGGAATGGAGAGATTCATTAGAGAAGGAGGACAATACATGGTGGATGCAAGTCCATGAGAGGAGAGAAGAATGAAGTGAAAATTTGTTGGAGGAGCGTGAAGCTTGTTCCAACAAGATGCTGGAGGAGGAGGAAAAATAAATAAATTCATTTGCACTTATGACAACGATGAAGTTCACTATAGATTGCTTGCAATCTGAAAGAATTTTTCTACTATTCAACTCCATGTTTGTGAGTGTATGCTCACAAAATTCTACCTCGTGTGTTTGATGCAGGAGCATCTAGGTATGCACACAATCAGCATTGACCAAAAAATATTTTGGTTTGAATTTTGGATCAATTTCAATGTCATGATCATTTGAGGCAGATTTGAGCAACATTTTGTCATTTCATATTTTGATTCACATCTTCAGCTTCGATGCATTGAAGTCAAATAGTTCAAGATGATTAATTATTATAAGAAAAAGAATAATTTATCTTTATTTTTCTCACATATGGATGGGATTTGTGCCTATTGGAAAGTAAAAAAATTATACACTTTGGGTGCAAGGAAGAAGATGGAGGGTTGCATTATATGCAATAGGAAACAACAAAGAACATGTGACACAATTAAAAGAGATTTATTTTAAAAATAAAAATATGTGATGAGGAAGATTAAGGGTCACGTAGGGGAGGTGATAAGTAACAAATAATGAATTCAAATGTGTGTAGAGGAGAGGAAGGGATGCGCTTGGAAGAGAGGAGCAAAGATTTAACATGAATACAATTGCAAAATAAAAAGAGAGGGTTGCACAATATCCAAAAGAGGAGAGGTAAACTCCAAGTAAGGGAAAGAGTTGAAAGAGAAAGCTGCAACGTTTGTGGAAGAAAGGAAATGAATTCAGAGTGGTAGTATGATAGGGTTCAAGCCACATATAATTGGTAATGTATGAATTAAAATCAGTATATGTAGCAATATAATGTTCATGCCCATGCTGCACTTTTTAGCAGAGTTTTTGTTATGATGTTTGGATATCAACGATGAGGAAATAGGTGAATGATTCAAGCCATAGAATTAAGGGGAAATCTCCAAGTATAGACTGTGCCACACATGATTGTTAATACATGAAGATAGGAACTATAAACATAACACACCATATGCTATGGTAATTAGAATTTAAAATACAATTAAATTTTCTTGACTTGAGAGCATAGGTCGCACCATAGTGGGAGGAGGGAGTTGATGGAAATAGAGATTAGAATCAATTAGTTGCAGAGAAGAATGATACATTAGTGTGTATATGATGTAGGAACCAAAAAAATAGATTGGGATTTGATTATTGTATTATGTTGATTTTAAATCTACAGGTTGTATAAGACTATTTTCTTTGAATGAGAATTGAATCAAAATTAAATTTGGAAAAAAAAATTGTTTGAATGCTAATACAATTATTACTTGGAATATAGTGATAGATGGAGAATAGTTATTTGGTTGCAAAATCTTGAACTTGTTTCAATTGAAAAATGAAATTGTCAATCAATATGTTGTTTGGTGATATAGTAGAGGAAGTTTTTTCCTTTCATCAAATGGTATCATAGTGAGGGGTACTAAGTGTATAGATAGATCGCCGAATGTGAGACAACCAATTCTAGGACCTACGGGTGGAGAGTGAAGTTAGAAGATTTTTGAGTATATAAGTAGAGCACCGAATGTGAGGCAGCCTATAGAGGAAGCATGGTGCAAAATCCGTGAAGATGTTGAGCATGAGATGTGAGATGGGGACGAGTGAGTCCCTAAGAGAATTAATAAAGAGAAAAAAGATAAATTTAAAAGAGAGGATGAGATGGGTCATGAAGAGACCCATGAGAATTTTTTTCTAGGAACAATATTAGGAAGAAGTGGAAAATAAAAAGCTCCATGGAGAATTGGGAAAGATCTAGGCCAGTTTAGATGTATTAGAAAATGATATTGAAGAAGATGAGGGAAGATTGGAAAAGAGAATTTGGAAGAATAACATTCTCTTGAAAGAGGACAACGAAAAGAAGAGTAGAGGTAAAGAGTGTTGAGATCAAGATGAAAGAAGAAATATGTGAGAGTAGCCCCTACAAATGTAAATGAAGAAGAAAATAAGAGAGGAAATAAAGAAAATTAGATTATGGACTTGGAGAGTCTTAAATTTGATAAGCAGATTGGTGAAGATAAGGATGATCTCTTGTTGGAAGAAGAAATGAGAATGATTGATAGTTTATTTGAAAGGAAAATGATGGTTGAAAGTGATAAGAAGATGAAGGAAATTGATGGGGATTTGTTTGTTTCTGAGGTGGATAAGGAGTTGCAAATAGATGGGAAGAAAAAAATGAAGATGCAGATTTGTATGCAACATGTTTGTGTGAAGAAGTTGTTGAAGATACTACAGTTGGGTGACTTTGTATAGAAGTTGAAGACATGAAGATGATGATGATAGTAGATGGGATAGATGAAAACCCCATAGTAAAGGATGAGATGAAGGTTGTAGATGAAAATTACACCATAAACATTGTAGCAAGGAAAGAGGAGGTAAATTTGTTTGCATTTTGTGATGATATTGTTTTACATTCATTTGTAATGTTGAGGGTTGAGGAGTGTGGAGAAGAATAGATGGAAGTTGTTGATTTCCATGAGGTTGTAGAGGAAAATTTGTGTGTGTATGTTGTAGGTGTTGATGTGTATGATCAAGGAATTTGGTGGAGGTGGTCGGATTTTGGTGGGTCAAACCCATGGAAGAGAAGAATAATAGTGAGATTGTTTGGGGGAGGTGGCCAATTGGTGACGGTGGGTTGGATCCCATGAAGGAGGATAAGCATGGAGATAATCATTGGAGGAGGAGGACGATACATGGTGGATGTAAGTCGATGAGAGGAGAGAAGAATGAAGTACAAATTTGTTGGAGGAGTGTGAAGCTTGTTCCGGTAAGATGTTGGAAGAGGAGGGAAAAAAATAAATTCATGTGCATTTATGACAACAATGGAGTTTGTTGTAGATTGCTTTCAATCTAAAAGAATGGTTCTACCATTCAACTTCATGTTTGTGAGTGTATGCTCACAAACTTCCTACCTGGCATGTCTGATGCAGGAGAATTTGAGTATGTGTGCAATCAACATTGACCAAAAAATATTTCGGCTTGAATTTATTGTTTTGGTTTTGGTTTTCTTCTCAATTTTGATTTCATGATTGTTTTAGGTAGATTTGAGCAACATTTTGTCATTTCATATTTTGATTCACATCTTCAACTTTGGTGTATTGAAGTCAATTGGTTCTAGATGATTAATTATTATAAGGAAATGAATAATTTATCTTTATTTTTCCTACATATGAATGAGATATGTGCCTATGGAAAGTTTAAAAAAATACTTTGGGTGCAAGGAAGAAGATGGAGGGTCACATTATAAGCAATAAGAAACAACAAAGAAGATAGGACACAATTAAAAGAGAACTATTATATATATATATATATATATATATATATATAAGAGAGGAGAGGTAAACTCCAAGTAAGGGAAAGAGTTGCAAGAGTAGGCTGCAATGTTTGTAGAAGAAAGGAAATGAATGCAAAGTGGTAGTATGATAGGGGTCGAGCCACATATAAGTGGCAATGTATGAATAAAAATCAACATATGCAGCAATATAGCATGCCCAGGCCGAACTTCTTAGAAAAGTTTTTTTTATGATGTTTGGAAATCAACAATGAGGAAATAGGTGAATGAGTCGAGCCATAGAATTAAGGGGAAATGTCCAAGTATAGACTGCACCACACATGATTGTTAATACAAGCATATAGGAACCATAAATAGAGTGCATCATATGATGTGGTAATCAAAATTTTATTAAATGTTCTTGACTTGAGAGCACAGGTCACGTTGCAGTGGGAGGAGGCAGTTGATGGAAGCAAAGATTACAATCAATCAGTTGCAAAGAAGAATAACACATGAGCATGTATTGATGTAAGAACACAAAAAAAATCAAATTGGGATTTGATTATTGTATTATGTTAATTTGAAATCTATAGACTATATAAGATTATTTGCTCTGAATGAGAATTGAATCAAAATTAAATTTGGAATCGAATTTTGTTTGAATGCTAATACAATTATTGCTTAGAATATAGTGATAGATGGAGAATAGTTATTAGGTTGCAAAATCTTGAACTTGTTTCAATTGACAAATGAAATTGTCAATTTGATCTATTGTTTGGCGATATAGCAAAAGGAGCTTTTCTTTTTCATCAATGCACCACTATCATATCAATAAAATATCTACGACATATGATTTAGAAATCAAGGTGAACTATCATTTAATAAGTATCATTAAGATAAAAGAATTGGAAATTAACAAACCACAAAATACAAACAAAGTGAAGACATCATAGAAGGGAATGGTGAGTGGAGCCCATCATAAATCCTAATCCCCCAAAAGAAAAATATAGTTATGAGGAAAAATATAATAAAATAACTTGTTCAAAGCCTCCCCATGCTTCTACATATGTTCCAAAAAACTTGGAAAAGAATCTAAGTCCAACCTTTCAATAGCAAGTAGATCTATTACCTTATTGCATTCCCACAAATATTAAAAGAAGAAAATATTTTCAAAATTTTCACAAATAGAGAGCCTCTGTTTCTAACTAGGAAAATCCCTTTTGATCAAACTCTAGACAATTAGTAATAATCGCCTTCTAAAACTAGTTTTATATACCCAATCTCTTGAGGAAGGTTAAGGTCTTCCACAACAACCAATGGTTCTCTTTGTTGGAGAGAACACCTAGATAGTATGACCCTCCTTTAACAAAACAACCTCTATAATTCTTAATGACATCTCCAACATTAGCCAACTCAGGATTACCCTTCAAAACTCCATCAATTTTAGGATTTAGGAACCCTCTAAATAGTTTACTCTAATGTGCTTTCTCCCTATTGACATTTTTAGCTCTTAACTTGTTATTTAAAGGATAAATTTTAAACATTAAAGAGTTAACTTTATCATTTAATCATTTTAACAATCAAATGTATTAATTTTTTAATTAAATTTAAAATATATTTTTTTCTTTTTGTTCCTTTTTTCTAAGTGTTAAAATCACATATTATTAAATAAGTTAAACTTTTAATATATTTCCAATAGTACAAATAAAGCTCAAACATGCATACAAACAAATTGATACAAATTCTTAGCTTCTTAAGAGCATTTTGATACTTAATTTCTTAAGAGTAAGAACTTAAAAAATTATGAACATAAACTAAATAGTGGAAGACCAAAAATCGCCACTTAAAATTTTATCATAAACATCAATTTTAAGATTCAAACTTAAATATATATAATATTAGACCAATACTTTAATTACTTAATATAAACTTCTTAAAACATCTTTTAAACTTATATATACATATATAACATTTCAAACATATAATCTATCACCGATATCAATCATATTATTATCTAAATTAATAAAAAATTATTTATCTAATTAATTCTCGAAGTGTAAAATATAATTAATCTATAAAATGAAAATAAAAACCATATTTAGACATATACCAAAGCTTTATGTCCTACCCTCACATCATATGAATAATAACAACTATAAATCTTTATTCTCAGCTACCATGTTGATTTGTATCATTTTATCTTCAAATTCCATCATCTAGCCTAATGATATTAGGCCCAAAAAACTCGCTAAATATAATCAAATGATTATACACCAAGTACACTTCAATAAAGAAATATTCGAAAGAAGAAATAATGAGTGGATATTTCCATAAATGATGAAAGGTCCAAGATATGTCATTTCATGTCTATACTATGCTTGAACTATAAAAGACATGCCACAAGTTGTTACTCAAAAAAGAAAATATTGAAAATTTATACATACTATAGTGAAATCACAAGTTATTATTGAAAAATAAAATATTGAAAATTTATAGATACTTTAGTGAAAACAAAGGGAATGATTTCATAGCTAGTGTTTTTTTTAATTAGATTAATTATATAAAAAATATTACAATATCTTATTTTAGTGTAGAAATATTATATAGATGATGTTATTTTTAATGTAAATGTTATTGATTTAAAAAATAAAAAATAAAAGTGGCTATGCCACTGAACATTTTATTGATTAAAAACAAAGCTTACAAACCTTGGTTCAAAAGGAGCATACGGGCAGGAAAGAACCAGGGAAGAAAACCTCTGGTTATAGCTCCAAAAAAAGACAAAAAATCTAGCCTAGAACCCCGACCAGACCTAGACAGATACCCCAAACACGATAATATCATTTAACCCCCCACAGAAGACCCCCACAGAAAAAGACCCAAAACAAGATACAATATCTTGGTACCAGAAACCAAAGCAAAATATTACTCCAAAACAGGAGGATCCAAACAACATAGAAAGACAGTGGCAGTAGATGATCCAACGAGAATTTATCTTCTTTCTTCAGAAGAGGAATTGTCACAGTTGAACGATCTAATCAGCTTCATCAAGCAAACAATGCGATGCCAGAAAAAAGTTAACACCAGTGGACTGAGTCACAGGAGGAAGGTTGTCCATGCGCAAGAAACACCCGAAGTAGTTTCCTCAAAATAAACACACGTAAACCTGACCTAAAAACTAGACAAAAGATCTCCAAAACAACTGATAGAAAGAAAAACATTCATATGAGTAAACCTTCAATGGGGAAAGAACAAAATAGTGCCAATTTAGATGCTTCACTGAGATCCAAACAGATGTAGAAACAGGAAGAAGGGGAAGCTGGCCAAACACTGATAAGAATGTGCATAGGCAGTAAGAGAGTAAGAACAACCCCAAATTAAACACCAAGAATCACATTCACATGGAGGTGCAAAGGCAGTTCGATCCCTTCAAACCACTACCAAGCAGCCATAGGCATAAATAGATCAATGAACTAGAATTGGCTAGTGATAAATTTATATACTAATTGCTGCACATTCTAAAAACCTGAATCATGTGGCCACAAAAAAGAAAGCCACGAAAACAAATTTGATATTCCACTTTTGAACCATGCTTGTAGTAGAGAGAAGGGAAACTGAACAAAAGTACCAAAGCACAACCATGGAAATCCAATGGTCGATAGAGCTGTCCAAAAAAACCACCACAAAACTAGAGAAGAGAAGAACTGAAGGAGCTCGACATGAAGAGAAGACAACAAAATACATGAAGCAGGTAGTCCTAGGTGCACAAAACTCAAGTGCACCAAACTATAACAATTCTCTGCAATTTTTCTATAACAATTCGCTGCAATTTTGCATGATCAAAAAATCTTTATTAGCCAATGAGTTTGCCAAAGAATTTGATTCCATTAAGGCCAAACCGATAAGGAAAAAGCACATGGAGCATTGTCAGTGAAAAGAGAAATGCAACCAAGCAGCAGAGTAGAGCATCAACAAATTATGAGGCAAGAAAACCAAAGGAAACCAAATCCATATGAAGCTGCAAAAAAATCTGAACAGGGGCGAATTTGAGTTGGAGATCAAATTAAAATCAGGAAAACATTGGAGTAAAGCACAACAGATTTAGGTGGATAGGCATATGAATTGAGAAGGAAAATACAAAGGAAATTTAAAAATTGAACTAGCTTCTACAGGTTGCTTATCATTTCCAGGTACATACAAATTTAATGTCATCTTTTAGTTCATAGCTCCATAGGTAGTAGCTGCAAATTTATATCAGAAAATTATATTCAAAGCCAAGAGTCTTGGCAAGTTATAACAACCTTGTAAATATTGGCATTAAAAGAGTTAAAGGCTGTAGTATTGAAGGCATGGGACCCAAAAGAAAATCCAACCAATGACAAGGGCCCAACAAATAAGCAAAATAACACAACAAGGCCAATAACATACCCACATGACAGATTTAATGTATTAAAGGAAGGGTTTCTTTATTGAATTCTTTATACAAAATCTGCTCATCAATTGCCTTGTTAGCCAACCAATCTGCCAAATGATTTACTTCTCTATACACATGAGATACATAATAGGATTTGAACTAGTGCAATTGTAGGATAACTTTATCTAACAAGTACTGTAGTTGCCAAACTTGTGACTTTTGATTAATAATTGCATGAAAGATAACCATAGAATCACCCTCAACAATTAGTGAATCCAAATGGAAGGCCCTTGCGAGGTCCAAGACCAGACTCAAGGCCTCCAATTTAGCCTTATTATTAGTTCAGGGGGAAGGGCCTTACGAGCAGCTTTGATAATGTTGCCATTTGAGTCCGATATTACTGCCCCAACCCCAGACTTACTAAGGTTTCCCCTTGAAGCCCCATCATAATTTATTTTGAAAAAATTAGTAGGAGGAGGCTCCCATTTAGCCTCTCTACGTGCCAACACTTTATCCACCTTGCCAGTAAAAGACCCATGAAAGGGAAAAGATTTGAGCAGGGACCAATTTCTGATTACGAATCCATCCCAACTTGAGAAAAATTTTAAGCTTTCCAATTTTTTAAAGATATAAGATTTTGCCACTTCTGAAATTGAGAGTTCAAGGTTTTGAAGCATTTCATCTAACGAAGAGCCTTTGTTCTAAAAGATTCTATTGTTCCTCTCAATCCAAATTTTCCAGATGATTAAGGAAGGAGTTACTCTCCAGAGACAGTGAAAGAAAGAGGATCCATTCAATAAAGGCCAAGATTTAAATTGCAAAGTTAAGGAAGGACAAACCAATGAGCACCAACCCAACTTTTCATAAGCCCAATACCAACATTGCATTGTGAAAGGACACCTAGTGAAGAGGTGGTCCACAAATTCAATGAAATAACCACAAAAAACACAGGGGAAGGTTGTCACAAGGCCCAACCTATCAAGTCTTTTAGCTATCAAGACTCTCCCATTTACTGCAATCCATGCAAAGGCACCTGCCTTAGGGAGGCAGGCATCATCCCAGAAGAGAGCATGGGGGAGATCACAACGGTTTTGAGATTCCAAAAGAGATTTATAACCTTCTTTGATAGAGTAATTCCCCATCTTTGGTTTTGTCCAAATTAGTATATCATCTTTCTCAGAGAAAACAATGCACCTTTTATCCAATTCTTTTTTAAAGGCTTCCTTTATAGATTGAGGAATATCAAAATTGTCAACTGATTTCCATGAAACAACATAAATGGAGTCTATGAGGACAACACTAAAGTAGTTAGCCACATAAGAGCCCCAAGCATTTTTAATTAGAGTCATTAAATTACCCCAATTTGAAAAAGAAGACAAAGCAGGATACCCATTCCAGACATTCTCCTAGAATTTTGCTTTCCTACCATTTTGAATCAACCAGGAGAGGTGAGGAAGGATCACCGACCTACAGGAAGATATAAAATTCCAGATTGCTGATCCACTAGGGAGGGAAGATGCCTTGAAAATGCACTCCCTGGGATGTAGAGAAAAATATTTGGAAAACATTAACTTCCCCCATCTAGAGTCTGGATTTTGATATAATTTCCAAGTGAACTTGGCACCAAGGGGAGCATTCTGAAACTTGAGATTTCGGATACCAGTGCCACCTAGGTACTTAGGCAAACAAAATTTCTCCCAAGCAATAAGGGGGAGTTTTTCTTTACCCCCCACATTGTCATTCCACAAGAAAGAACACAAAATTGATTTCAGCTGATTTAAGGTGGAACAAGGAGCCTTTAACACTGACATCATATAAATTGGAACTGCATTCAGGACAGATTTGATCATTTGAATTTTACCAGCAAGGGGGAGCCACTTATGTTTCCAAAGAGAAATTTTGTCCTTAATTAACTTACAAACTCTTTCCCAGAATACACCAAGGATGTTACCAGCAAAGAAAGGAATGCCAAGGTAGGCACAAGGTAAGGAGCCCATAGAGAAACCCCAAAAGCTGATTAGCCTATTTTGAATAAAATTTGGTACATTTAACAAAAACATTTTAGATTTAGCTGGATTGATCTTTTGGCCAGAGGCCAATGAGAAATCATTTAGGATGCTCTTGATTGCCTTAGCTTCAGGAATAGAGGCATGACCATAAAGCAAAGTATCATTGGCAAAAAGGCCATGGGTTTGTGAGGTCTGCAAATTTGGAATTCTTATACCTTTCCAGAGATTTAATTGATTTGCATTTTTTATTGACCAACTTAAGCCTTTAGCCATAAGGATTAAAAGGAAGGGAGACAATGGATCCCCCTGCCTAATACCCCTCGAAGAAGAGAAGAAGCCACAAGAGGAACTATTTATCAAAACATAAAACCTTGCTGAGGAGATGCAGGAATGAATCCATTTAACCCAACTTTTTGAAAAACCCAACTTGCGCAAGACAATGAGAAGAAAATCCCAATTCACCCTGTCATAAGCTTTCATCATATCAAGCTTTAGGATCATGGTAGGTAACTTGAGTACCTTTATCAAATGCAAAATTTCATGGGCCACGATTGCACCCTCAGAAGTTTCCCTCCCCGGGACAAAACCACCTTGCTCTTTGGAAATAATTGAAGGGATGATCTTAGCAAGGCATATAGAAATAGCTTTAGTGAAGATTTTGTAAATGGTATTACACAACGAGATTGGTCTGAAATCGGAAAAAGTGTAGGGGGGATCTATTTTAGGGATGATAGATATAAAAGTAGTATTGAGCTCTTTCAAGATAGTTCTATTTCTCCTAGCTTCTTCTAGAGCTCGCCAAACATCAACCCCAACTATATCCCAACATTTATGATAGAAAATGACAGTATAACCATCAGGGCCCAGAGCCTTCTTAGGAGACATTTCAAAAACAACTTTTACTTCCTCAAGAGAAAAGGGGGCCATTAGCCATGAATTGTCATTTTCAGTAAGAAGAGAAGGGATAGCCTCTAAGATTGCATTATTTATTGTCACTGGCTCTGATGACAACAAGGATTTGAAGAAAGAGGTGGCTTCTTTAGCAATGCTGATGTCATCAACTAAGAGAATACCTTCACTGTTTGTAATTTGAGAAATTATGTTTTTGTGCCTCTTTAATTTGGCTGAAGCATGGAAGAATTTAGTATTTCTATCCCCTTGAGACAACTAGGTATCCCTAGATTTTTGCCTCCAAAAACACTCTTCCTGATAGAGAACCTCTTCAAAATCAGATAACAAGGATTTCTTCCTTTCATACAAAGTAGGGGTCATGCCCTTGGAAATAATACAGTCATTTAGCTCTTCAATCTCTTTTTGAAGTCTCAGTCTCTCTGAGAAGATATTTTTGAAATGTTGTTGATTCCATTACTTTATTTTTCCTTTTAGGAACTTCCATTTCTTAGCCATTTGGAACATACGAGAACCAGGGAAAAAGGGAGCATTTTGCCACCAGAATTTGATGAAAGGTATAAAAGAAGGGTCCCTAAACCACATTGGTTCAAACTTAAAAGGGGACCTGTTAGGGGCCCGATTCTCAATGATATTAAAGGCTACTAGAAAATGATCTGACCTAGGAAGACCAAGAATTGAAGAAAATATATCTAGGCTTGATTCCAACCAAACTGAAGAAAGTAAAAAACTGATCTATCCTTTCAGCGATTTGACAGAAATCCTTTCTTCTATTAGTCCAAGTGAAGGACCCATTCTGAGGTTTGCAATCAAACAAAATAATTTCCTAAAACAAAGGTGTTGAAATCCTCCATAATCCTCTTGTTGGGGATGATACCACCAACCTTCTCGGAGGGATCAAATATAGCATTGAAGTCACCTCTAATAACAACCAAGGATTTAGACAGGACTTGTAAAATTGAAGAAAGAGTAGCCCACATATGTTATTTGGCAATTGCAGAGATTGGCCCATAAACAATTAAAAGCCAAAACTTGATAACTAAAAATTTTCTTTTAACCAGGAAAAGCCCCCAATTAGAAAAGGGGCAAATTACCTTTAAAGCCACAGAGTTTTCATTCCAAAGAATAGCAAGACCCCCAAAAGCACCAAGTGCAAATTGAGAAAAGAACTTGCAGGGGGACCATTTTGAGAAGAGGGACCCATCAAAACCCTAATGCATTTTAGTTTCTTGCAGTAAAACAATATCACAGTTTGCTACCTCTAGTTGGTGTCTAATTAGGTGCCATTTGTTAGGGGCATTTAAGCCCCTAATGTTCCATGAAAGAACCTTCATTTTTCTTGAGAGGAGCTATCTCCCCTCTTCCCCTGAGCTTTTTTCTAGGAGGGAATCCCAGCAGTAAACTCCAACTGCAAATTCCTTTTTGCAGCACCAGATCTTGTCATAGGAGGACTAAATGTCCTCTTTTTTTTTTTACAGGAGATATTAAAGTTGTTTGAATACCCGCATCAATTTCAACCTGAGTCTTCGCATGCTTTGGCTTACGCATCCTTTTTGATGAAGAAGTTGTGGGTCCAGAAGGGGATAAAGGAGATTGAGAGATAGGCAACATATTTTTAGGAAGTGGGCTTAAAAACTTGTTGTACCCAAACCAAATTTTTTGCTTCACTAAGGCATTTTGCTTAATTGAGTCTTAATCTTGTTAAAGTGATGTTAGAAGGTCATTTTTGGGCTTTTTAAATATGGAGTTTGTGTTAGTTTCATGTCAGTCTGTTACTGAGGAAATTCAAGAAAAGTGAAAATCTGAAGGAAAATCATCAAAATTTTCTCTGGAGAGGGGAGTACATTTTCAAAAAGGCACCCTATCTTTTAGGGGCTCAAATCCTATTTTTAGGGTTTGTCACTTCCAACAGACATTTGTTTGGTATCACACTAGCTTTGCAATGAACTATTAAGCCTGTCAAACAGACCTGTTTTGTTCAAGTTACATAAGGTATAGCGCAAAACGAGAGGAAAGACAAAATTGGCACATTGGAAAAAAGAGCAGCTTTTGAGAAAGGCACCCATCTTTTTGAGGTGTCAAATGAAGGTTTTTGTCTAAGTTCCACCCGAGATGTTTATCTCACATTTATTTAGGCTTCGCAATGCATCCGTCAGTGAGTGAATCTGAGTTGCAGAAGTGCCTGAGCTAAAGGTCAAACATAGGGTCAAATCTTGGTCAAAATATCAAGGAAAAAGCAAAAGAGCACATTTTCATAAAGGCGCCTGAGCTTTTCAAGCCTTTAATGCCTTCTTTTTGATGTTCTCAGATATTCAGCTTCTCCGTGTTACGTTCATCTTTCCATTGCCTATCTCTATCAAATTAGAAGATGACTCAGCAACTTGTAGTCAGAGTTTTAGTGTTATTTTGGTCAGTTCTAGAAATGGCTAAGTTTGGAGGAAAAAGAGCAACTTTTCAAAAAGGTGCCCTTGTTTTTCACCCCTCAGATGATGTTTTCTGGAAAAATGTGCCTTTGCAACTGTCATGTGGAATGAAGTCAGCTCTGTAGTGAGCTTGTGATCCAGTCCTAAAACTTGGTCAGTCAGAAGTTATGAAGGATTTGATTTTCCCTTCGTGCGAGATGGAGATGAGAAAATTTGGCTGTCTGAGAAAAAGAGCAGCTTTTGAAAAGGGCGCTTGGATTTCTAACCCTTTAGATCTTAGTTTTAGGATATTCAGTCTCAAGGTACCTTTTGATCAATTTTTGTTCTGCTCTGCGATGCACCTGTCAGCCAGCCAATCGGCGGAGTCAGTCAACCAGTGTCAGGGGTTGAACAGAGGTCCCGAAAGAGGTTCAAATTCAAATTTTCATCAAAATTGGCTTAGTCTAGAAAATGCCTAGAGAGGTCAAAGTTGATTTTTTGAAAGAAGTTGACTGGTGCTCCCTAACTTGAGTTCTGACTTCAGCTCAACTAAACTATTTCTGGGTTGTCATCTCCAGTTAACATTTTGGCATGTTGAGTGTTCTTTCAGTTTTGCATGTCGAGTTAACTAGTTTGCATGTCCAGTTAACTGACTTTGCATGTTGAGTTAACTTGTTTGCATGTTCACTTAACTAAAGTGCATGTTCGAAAATCAACTTGAGCTTCAATGCATGGCGCATTAATTGAAGTTTTGTGAAGTTGACACTTCATTATATTTTAACTTCAGTCTTCAAAAGGGACGCCTTAGTTAAAAAATTTTATCTAAAGATTTAAAGCATGAATTTTGAGTTGTGAAGTATGGCAACCTTAATATGGAGTTGTCAATTGAAGCTTAACTCACATGATGCTTTAAATAGAATTTTGCAACTGAAGTCTTAATAAGGCGACTTTATTTCTAAAGCATGATGCTTTATTTCTAAAGCATGATGCTTTATTTCTAAAGCATGATGCTTTATTTAGCTCATTTTAGTCTTCAGTTAACTAAATTGAGGTCCAATCACAAGTCAAGCACAATTTTCAAGGTTGAATGCATTTCTTACGAATTTTAGTGATGAAACTCTATTTATTCAAGCTTAGGCGTCCATTATTTCTTCATCACAAGCTTAGAAACATACATTCCTCTTGAGCAAGCAGCAATTTAAAGGTGCTATAGGTGTCATAATTCAGCGTTCTTCATAGCATCGGATTCAGTTTGTTCAAAAGAAGAATATTCTAGACTTTCTTTTCAATTTGCATGCAGGTTTCATCAAATCTAAAACAAAGATAGGTGAATTCTACAGAAGCAGAGCAAATAAAACCTTCTTTCTTTTGTCTTATTTCTTCTATTTCTCATCTTAGGTACTTTCTTCGCATGTCAAATAAATTCAACATATTTTCAATCTAAGTTCGCATACTTCAGTATTTGCAGCAAAACCCATGTCTTAGATTTTTTCGAGAAAATTGCCCCATAGTTTTCATTCTGAAGCTCTATGCTTTTTTCTGAGAATCTCTTTGCATGTGGGCCTAAAACACATTTTTTCGATAATCAAGCTATCTGGGTTGTCTTAGAATTTGATTCTACATAAAACCCACGTTTCAAAAAAATTCCAAATTTTTTTCCCGCCGTAGGCTATTTTTAGCCTTGTCGAGAGATTTTTTAGTTTTTTAGAAAGTTATTCAAGTATATTTGACTTTACAGTCAAAAGTATTTATTTTCAAAATGCAGTTCAATCTCATTGATTATAAGACCAAATCGGTTCTTATGCATGATTTTGTCAGAACTTCAAATACAGACTTAAATCATGTTTATCCAGTGGTTAATCTGAGCAGTTTGGAGGGTGTTAGCAGCAATTCATTGAGAAATCTTGAACGTTCCGGATTGCTGGCAGTGGCGTCTATTCCTATTACCTCTTTTAATCTCGAGTTTTTTCTTTCTTGCATCAAGCATTATGACTCATCTTCACGACAAATCAGATCAGCTAATGGGAGGGTTATTTGCAATCTTGTTATGCCTTGCATAACCACCCCATTTTGAGTTGGAACAAAATGGGTCCCCCTTTCTTTTCTTTTCTTTGCCTTTGGTTTTCGGTTTTTCCTTAGTTGGAATTCGGGTTTTCTCCTGGGTTCGGGATTTTCCACCCCATCCAGATTTTCCCGGTCCTGCTCGAACTCTGGCTAGGCGCTCTCTTTTTCGCAGATTTCCTTTGGGACCGGATTTTCCCAAAATCCATCATCCCCTGTTTTACCCAGATTTTCTGGAATGTTCTCTTCTCGCGGAAATCCGGCCTGCGCGGATTTCTCTGGAATTTGAGGAAGTGTGGAGAAGTTTGCAATAACAGGACTAGCTAATGAATAATGATGCATTTTATGTTTCCTTTATACTATTTTGAGGATCTCACGTGCTGTTCCAGGTTTGATAATGATTGGATTGGGTTTCTAATGGGTGTTTCATGTCTATTCCGTTGGAATCCACCTGACTCAGAATTCTCTGGGATTCCTCCCTGGCTTTGATTCTGTAGGCTGACCTGAAACCCGAACTGCTTATGATCATTTTGTTTGAAAATTTAACTGCACCTTGCTGGCATGGGATTCATTTCAATGGTGTTTTTTTTTTATTATTTAACTTTTGTCCTTGTGATCTTCATTATTGTTTTCTTCATTGAATGCAGGATTAAATCACATGCAGGATGGTATTTGTTAAGAGAGCTTAGCTGGAATGCATTCCCCAGTCCAGTTGGTCATGGAAATCAGCTAAGGCAACAATCGGCAAGACCCCGGAGATGTCACAGCAAGTGGAATTTACATATAGGCATCTATCGGCAGAACTAAGGTAATCATCCTGGCAAAAAGGAATTTTCTATCGGTATGAGTTTTCCCTTTGGCGCATGGTCTTGGCGAAGTCTTTTGGTCTCGCCGACAGGTAGCAGGAAAAGGCATGTCGGTGGAAGATATTGAGTTCGAGATGGGGTCTTACTGAAGGGAGTTGCATTCGGTGAAGGATAAAACTTTCGGTGTAATGTCTGGCCGAAAGGTGTGAGGTCACAGCAACAAAAGCGTCATCGGTGTAACGGTTGGAGCCTGCTAAGAGGTCTCGGTGAGTGGGTGCAGTCTCGCCGACAAGGGTGTCTTTGGTGAGAGAATTAATAAGTCTTGCCAACCGCCTTCGGATGGGTTCTTTTATTGCCATAAGGTTCTCTCCCCGCCAAGAAGTCTCGGCGAGGAAAGAAAGTCTCACTGACTAGCAAAAGGATCAAACACTTCAGTGGGAGTCATCTTCTTTGGCATATGGTCTCAGTGAACCGGTGATGTCTCGCCGACAACAGGGAGCCTTCGGCATAGCATTCAAGTCAGAGAAAGTTCTCCCCAACTCCAATGTCTCACCGACAATAAAGAGATCGCCAAGAGGGGATGCCTTCGCCATAATGTCTCAGTGAAGACATAATGTCTCACTGACTAAGTAAAGGGCTTCGATATGTTTTCCTTCAGTGGGAGTCTCGCCGACAACAAAAAGGTCTTGCCAAAGTAAGGTTGTCTCCCTGACAAAAAAGGAACTTGCCGAAAGGCAAAGCGTTCGCCAAAAGGTCCTGGCGACCAACTGAAGTCTCACCAAAGGGGCGTGGCTTCGGTATAAGGAATGAAGATCGACGAGATGTCTCACTGATACTAAAGGGTCTTGCTAATAACAAGATGGGCTCGGCCAAGGATCATGCCTTCGCCACAAGGTCTTGGCAAAGGAAGAAATTCATGCCGAAACAAAAATAGAAACTGGCGCGAGAGGGTCAACAAAGGAGGATATCGGGGAGACTCCAAGAGAAAACAAGGGTTTCACCATGTGGTCTCAGCAACTGTCTCGTGTCTTGCCGATGGCTGCCCGATGGATGAAGTCGCATCGGGGAGACACCGATGGTGTCTCACCAACATGTGACGGCCAAGCGAACCGCTTTTGACTGCCAAAGAATCCTACGTGGCCTGTGATCATCCAGCGAGGGAGCCAAAGGACTGACTCATCGGTCCCTTTGACCAATTGACCGCCCTTGTGTAAGAGACTAACAAAATGCAAGCAAGAAGGATTCCTTCTGGGAATAGATGACGATGGATCAGCTCGGGTGATAATGCAAAGATCTATAGGGAGGCCCGATGGTGCTTCCAGAAGTGGTGAACGGATAGAAAAGTCCCAAAATAGAGAGGGAGGCTGAAGAATGAAGAAACCATGACTCACAGGGATAGCTCTGGTGACCACTGGCAGAGGCAGATTAGTATTAATGGTGATATTCTAAAGCATTCAAGGTGACCTCGGTGGAGTTCAAAGATGGACACAGAGACAAAGGAGTAAATGCAGCAACTGCAAAAAGCTCAAAAGAACTTCTCCTAAGGACAGAAATCCTTTGTGATCATGGACAGCAGGGCTTTCACATTGAATGCACAACCGACTTTCTTCAAAAGATCTGAGAGCCGACTCTCCTAGAAGCAGATATTTTGTAAACCCTAATACAGGAGGACAGTGCATTCTTTTGATGCATTATGTATATAAGGCATTCTTGCCTCTTTGTAGAGGTTAGAGTTTTTACGGTTATAAATTTTAGTATTAGAACTTCTAGATTAAAAGAACTTTTAGATCAATAGCTTTTAGAATTAGAACAGTTAGGAGTTAGCAAGTTAACAGAAGGAGATTGAGTTGCATCTTGATTCTCAGTAATGAGAGCTTCTTTGTCTTCTTGGTTAGCAGTTAGATTTCAGTATAGATTGTAATGTATTTTCTAAGTTCTCTTAGTGTAGTTGGAAACAATCTGGAGCCACAGATTCTCTTTACATTGGTGATTGTGCCAGCTTTGTAAACATTGTTTATCTATTTTAATAATAGTAGAAGCAATCAGAGTTTAATCTACATTATGTTGTGTTCCTGAATGATATTTGTCTTAATTGATCATTTGATTTGTGAAGTCTTCAAGGGATGAGATATTATTTTGTGGTTTATTTGAATAACAATTAAGAATCTGTTATGCGAATTAGCATTGTGAATGAAAGAGGTTGTGTGTCAATCACAATCTTATCTTGTTTTACAGTTTTGGTTTACAAATTCTTTGAAGTTAACAAGTCTGGTTAATATTGGATGAACTGTTGTTCTTTTTTGTTTCAAAACCCTGATCTATCTTTTGTTGTTTCTTTAAAACCCCAGTTAAAGTAGGTTTCATTTCATGCTTGATCTTAGAACAATCCAGAAGCTCAACACTAGTAGGCCCCTTGAATATTACTGTTGCATTGCCACTGAGTAACATCAACACAGTTGAGACCCAACTACAAAGACCTTAGGAGCGAAGGCATCCATGTGTTGCCTTTCTCTTTAAGGAGAAACAAAATAGCAATATTTTGTTTGCATTGTTGTGGTGCCAAAACTGCCATCAACAGGAACTGGCGCTAGAAGGAGGGCCTAGAAAGGAAAACTAGAGAACATTCAATCTTTCTCATCAGAAAATCCCCATAGAGTTCTTCGATCAGCAGAGAATCCATCACCTTTCATAGAACTCAAGACCCCAACAAGACACAAGAATCATAAGACTGGGGCAACAATCATACCACCCTTATCAGCTCTGCTCACTCCACCATGCTTCTCACCAATACCCCAGTGGATACCTATCAATCCACCATCACGTCCATCTCAATTGTCATCATAGCTGATTCAATCCATACAACAGCTGGCTCAACCACCACCACCGCCACCAATGGCATTCTTCTAGAATAATCCCTCTCCATTGGGGACTATTTCTTGAGGTTTTCATGACTTGCCTAAGAACCCTGAGAAATTCTACCCTAAGTATTTTCATGGTGAATCATGAGAGTGCTGAGGAGCACATACAAGCTTTCAAGGATGCTTGTACTAGAGCTCAGGTAGCTCACCATGATGTAGTTTGTAGGTTATTCCCTTACTCTTTAGGGGATATGGCCTACAATTGGTACCTTAATCTGCCTCAAGGTTCCATCCTGACCTGGACACATTTGGAAAATGCCTTTATCAACCAGTTCAGGGTTTATGTGGACCCAACTCTTTTATATCATCAATTTGCTACCATCAGGAAGGAGCCAGGTGAATCCTTACCTTTATTTAATACCAGATTCCAATGAATGTATAGAAGATTGCAAGATCCCTATCTAGTCACTTAGGACAGTGCCATTCTAGCTTACTTTAGAGTTATAGACCCCCTGCTTGGCTTGTTCTTGCAAAGAACTTACCAACCAGCTGAAATTGATTCCCTATCCAAAGTTTATCATTTAGCTATCAAGCTGCAGCAACAAATCAGTTCTCAACAAGGAGGCCTGGGAGGAGGTTTCCCTTCGATAGGATATCAGATGCATAGCCCAACTCCTTTATTTAATATTGTCCCGGGAATGTCTCCTTCCCACTACAGGCCTATATCTGAATTGCAAACTCAACCACCTATCCCATTCTTTGCTACTGGAACTTCTGATCCCTTTCAACAATTACAGCTTCCTCAAAGTTCCTAGGGTCATCATAATGAAGTTGGAACACCAAGTCATGGTGGCCCGCTACCTGCTGCTAAGAATGTGGAGAGTGAGAAGACAATCCAGCTTACAAATGAGGTAGAAACATTGAAGAAAACGTTGTCCCAAGTTACAAACGACATGGCTCAACTTCGGTTGAACCCTTCCCAAAAAAATCAAGGTAGCTATTAGAATCATAATAACTACAACCAAAGGGGTTATCAGGGCCAAAACTCCTCTATCCAAGGGTACCAAAACCAAAAAAAAGGATATAATCAAAGGCCTAACAACAAAAAGCAATGGAATACAAGGCCCAATAATGGGAGAGTTTCTCATGACTATCAAGCAAATCAGGAGAGGTCACATACTGCAAACGTGGCCGACCTCAACTTCATGACCAATTGGTGCAGGCTACATAATACAGCAACCCATTTTGAAGTGAACTGCCCTGAACTAGAGAAGATGGTCAAAATGGCATAGGAAGATGCCCAAACATTCCAAGGGAACCCTCATAAGGGAGGCAGCTCAGTAGACACCGCAATGACATATGATATCTTTGAAGAAGAACCCTCATTCCCAAATCAAAGTGAGAATGAACCAGAAGGAGATTCATATGATGCCCAAGCCTTCCAGATGAAAGGGGGACACTTCCTGAGAAATCAAAGTAAGGGCCCATTCACTACCTCAACACCTCCTGATCACATGGTGCCTCCAAATCAAAGTGCGGTTAACAATCCTCCCCCACCAAAAGGCCCACCTGATTTCCATAGCAAGGGTGATTCATTTTGTGTTTCCAAAGGTACTGCCAGTTCTAATGTGGAATTTGATATTGTTTCTGAGATGCAGAGATAGAAAACTTATTTGTCATTCTTTGACATCTTGAAGTGGTGCCCTTCTCAAAGGGAGATAGTGCTGAAAGCTCTAGAACAAGTTGATAAGTCAAAAGGAAAGAGCAAGGTGGCACCTGTTGGGGACGTGAATGCAACCTTATACAGAAACAAGGTAGGTACTCCACCTTTCCTTTTGAGCTTAAGAATTTCTAGCAAGAACCTACACAACTGTATGTTGGATTCAGGAGCTTTAGGAAATGTCATGCCATTTTCCATATGTAAGAAGTTGGGATTAAACCCCATTCAAACAAATAAAAAGGTCATTCAACTTGACAAGACAAAGGTTAATGTGGTAGGAGAATTAAGAGACATACACGTTCAAGTAGGATCAGATCCTAGGATCCTAACCAACATAGATATTCAAGTGGCAGATATTCCCGAGACCTATGGTATGCTGCTAAGCCGAGATTTGATGAAAAAATTAGGGGGATATCTTTCCCTTGACTTTTAACATATGTGGCTGTCATGGAAAGGGATTCCTAATCAAATTAGGATTGAAAGCGAGCCTTGCCTCAAGCATATTATCACTGAGTATGATTGTCTCAATGAGGTGGCTTACTTTGAGACTGAGATGGGGGTTTATAAACAAGAGGAAATCCTAACCTTCTCGGTTCTCAGCGTTGAAGACATGTTAAAACAAAAAAAATTTACCCCACCATTTGTGAAAATCAACATGCCTTGGTTAGAAAGCTGCAACAAGACCAACTGGTCTTAGGGGAAGATATAGACCTGCAAAGTCTTCTGCTCCCTAAATGGTGCAGGGTACATTATCAAAGTCATTCTGAATTGACTTGTCAACCTTGCAGGGACATTTTAAATCATGTTTCCCAAGCTAAGGAAGCTAGCACAGGTTGCCATGAGACCATTGTAGACTGCTTCTCATTTGAGGCCAAGGAAGCAACCATGTTAACCAAGGATACAATACTTTCAAAAGAAATCCCTCCTCAGATCAAACCTACTCTAGACACACTTCCAAATCAACATGTTTTTGAAGAACAACCCCAAGCTGCGAGCGAATGTCCAGAGGATAACTGTGGGTTACATAATATATTTGTGTAGGAATTGGAAATTATACCAAAGGAACTGATTGAATACCCGCCCCTTATACCTAGTGCAAAAGATAAAGGAGCCCCACCTCTGGTTAATCCTATCCAAATACCTACAAAATTTGCAAAAGGATTAACCCCTACTCATGATCAGTTGTGGACCCTTACCTTCGATGGGTCCAAGTCCAGGACAGGCAGTGGTGTTGGAATTGTACTAACCAACCCGAAAGGGAAAACCTTCTTTGCTTCTTATAGGTTGCAATTCGGATGCACAAACAACGTAGCAGAATATGAAGCTCTGGCGTGGGGACTAATGTTTGCACACAAGAAGAAGATCATTGCCTTGATGGTCAAGGGAGATTTAGAAATAGTTATCAGGCAGGTGCGCAGCCAATACACATGTCACAATAGAAGGCTGACAGCTTACAGAAATCGGGTATGGAACCTGATTGAGGACTTTGATGCCTTTGGGATTAGCTTAATCCCTAGAGAAGAAAATTAGGTAGCTGATTTATTGGCTGTTGCTGCAAGCACCTTGGAACCTATGCAAGGCTCCAAATTCAAAAGATTCTCAGTAGAACTGATGTCCACCCCAGCTATTCCTAACAATGTCAATAATTTTCAAGTTTTCGATGATGACCGACATATCCTTGCTTTTCTAGCAAGTTCTGATGTTTTTGAAGGGCAAATAATTGATGATTCCAATAGGGATCAAGGAGAGTGGAATCCTGGAGATTGTGATACAAAAGGTGTCCTTAATCTAAAAATTAATAACATTCCTAAGGGAATGGTTACTCTAGAAAGAATTTTTGACTCCGATCCAGGGGCTCAAGAGAAAATATCAGCTGATGAAAAGGGGGGCGAATATGAAACAGTTAACTTGTCCGATGCTGGCCCTGAAAAGAATGTCTATATAGGGAAGGCCTGCCCAGAAGCAATTAGAGAAGACATATTGAGGGTGCTTAAAAAGGATATTGCTGCGATTTCCTAGGGGTATGAAGACCTCCAAACATTTGATGCTTCTGTTATGACTCACACTATCCCCTTGAAGCCTAAGGTTAAGCCTTTTCGACAGAAGCAGCGCCCTGTCAATGCCTTAATTGAACCATTGATCTATAAAGAGGTCCAAAAATTACTCTCTACCAGGATAATCTTCCTTGTGCACCATTCAACTTGGGTGGCTAACTTAGTCCCAATTCGTAAGAAAAATGGAGAGATCAGGCTGTGTGTCGACTTCAAAAATCTCAATAGAGCCTCAGAAAAGGATAACTACCCGCTCCCTTCTCTGGATGAAGTGTTATAGACAGTCAATGGATCTCAGATGATATCCTTTCTAGACAGTTACTCTAGCTACAATCAGGTAATGGTCGAATGTGAAGACAGAATGAAGACAGCCTTCACGACGAAATGGGAAACTTTTGCATACAGGAGGATGCCATTCAGTCTGATAAATGCTGGAGCAACTTTCTAGTGCGCCATGGATATAGCTTTCAAGGACCTAATCGGTAAGTGCATCATTGTTTACATGGATGACCTGACGGTATTCTCCAAAGATCGATTGAATCATGCTGCTGACTTGGCCAAGGTTCTGGAACGGTGCATCCAATATGGCGTCTCCCTGAATCCCAACAAATACGTGTTTGGAGTTTCTGAAGGGAAGCTCTTGGGGCACATAATTTCGGAAAGATGGATTTTAATCAACCCAGATCGAGTCGATTCCATCCTGAAGATCATCCGGCCAAGAAGTAAGAAGGAAATGAAATCTTTCTTTGGGAAAATCAACTTCGTGAGGAATTTCATCACGGGCTTTGTAGAGATTGTAAAGCCTCTGAATGAAATGATGAAGGACGCCAAGATAGAGTGGACGGATGAAGCAAAGGCCACATTTTCACAAGTCAAGTGGTCCATTTCAGATGCACCCATGCTCACCAACCCCAATTACAAGAGGCCATTCTACATTTACTCTTTCGCCTCTGACCATTCATGCGCGGCTATCCTAACTCAATGGAAGGCAGAGGTAGAGGAGAGACCGATTGCGTTCATGAACTCTCCATTCAAGAATGAGGAAATCAAATACCCGCCTTTGGAGAAGCAAGCTTTTGCGCTGGTGTGGGCTGTCAAGAAGTTCTGGCATTACATTCTCCAAAGCCAAGTCGTCGCTGTAGTTCTGAATGCAGCTGTGAAGTCCCTACTCATGTAGAGCGAGCTAGGAGAAAGGAGAGGCAAATGGATGGCCATCCTGCAAGAATTTGATTTGGAGATACATCCCATGAAACTAGTTAGGGGTACAGGCTTGTCTCAGTCCATGGAAAACGCTGGTGATAACATCATTTGTCAGCAATACACGACCCAGTCTTTCTCTAATGACCCTTGGTATGCTGATACCATATGCTTTATGCTCAACAATCAATGTCCAGAAGGAATGAATGCCACTCAAAGGAGAGCCCTAAGATTGAAGAGTTCTCATTACATGATCAAAGGAGGGGTTTCTATACAGGAGGAATTTTGAAGGAGTGTACCTAAGATTCCTTGATCATCAAGAGGCCAAGCAGGTGATTTCTAAGTTTCATGGGAAACATGGCATAGGTCTTGGGTTTGCAGATTCTTTGGCACACCAGATCCTCTGATCTGGTTATTACTGGCCATGTGTGTTCAAAGATGCCCATCAGCATGTGAGGACATGCCACATCTGCCATATCTCTACACCGAGGGAACGCCATGCAACCATGCCATTGCAGCTCGTCTACGAGGTGAGGCCATTTGCCCAGTGGGCACTGGATTTTATTGGAGTGATTAACCCAAACTCTTCTGTAGGACATAAATTCATCTTGACTACCACTGACTACTGCATGAGGTGGATAGAGGCCATACCTTGCAAGAACAACACCACAGAGGTAGTGATCAAGTTCCTCACCGAATGCATCATTACAAGGTTTGGGGTACCTTTCGCTCTGGTATGTGATAATGGTTCCACCTTTTCTTTTGCTGAATTTATTTCTTGGGCATATAATGATAAGATTGTCTTGAAATATTCTTCAAATTATTACCCACAAGGCAATGGAGTTGCAGAGTCTACCAATAAGAATCTCTTAGGGGTGATTAAGAAACTATTAGAACATAAACCTAGAGACTGGCATACCCAGCTGAGATTCACATTGTGGGTAGATAGGACTAGGATTAAGGCTACCTTAAACACCTCACCATTCAAGCTGGTATACGGCCAAGATCCTATCTTTCCTATCCATCTGCAAATACCTATCCTAGAGTTCATGCAGAAATTCTACTCTAGTGATAATAGGATAGAGGTCAGGTTAGCTGCTTTGTTAAAATTGGAAGAGCAAAAAGATGTGGCCTTACAACAATTCTTTAGGCATCGGGCTGTTGTCAAACAATGGTTTGACAAAAGAGCCAAGATAAAGGCTTTTAGGATATCTAACCTAGTGCTGTTATGGGATAAGGCCAGTGAAAAGAAAGGCAGCCACCAAAAGTTTGACAAACTCTGGCTAGGTCCTTATCAAATTGCTGAGATCCTAGGGGAAAATGCTTTTAGACTAAATAGCCTAACTAGAGAACCTATTCCATTGCCTATCAATGGGCAGTTCCTTAAGCACTATTTTGAATCTTGAGGCTTGCTAGTTTTAGTTTTGTATATAAGTACTGCGTTCTTTTCTTTATGTAAATAATTTGTGGTTGTGTATATAACTTTTGTCTCCTATTTGTAAATAACTCTTTCCTTTATGTAAATAGGTTGCTGCTCTTTGTGTAAATAATGTGGCTCTTGTCTACAAGTAGCTTCTGGCTTGTATGTTTTCCCCTGTCCCCTTTGGTTTTCTTTGCTGTTTGGTCTTTGTTTTATTTTGTTCTTTGGGGGTTTACCTGTCCTTCCCATCTTAAAAGGTTGGTTGTTATCTGAAGCATACTTTGGTCATTTGGAGAAGAATGGTTTAGATATTTTCAGGCTTTCTGTTTGGGTGATTTTGTCCTAAACTCTTTGTTTCATGCCCATCGTCCAATAAGAGTTGTGGAGCGTCTTGAAAACAAGGTGCAAAGTAAGTAACCTTCATTAGCTCCCTCTGAATCTATCACAAATCAATAAGATCATCTCCTCTTGTAATGGTATATTTGTCCTAGGATGGCAATGTTGTAAAACTTGAGTGAAAAATCCAATTTTCCAAGTGCGGACATGAGGTCCATGGTAGTTTTCAACCCATATCAGATGTTAAACATTTGACATATTGAAAAGGAATTAAATTAAATATCTGAAACTTCAAAAGAAAAAGGGAAGAATTATAAAAAAAAAAGAGGCTCAATATGAATGAGTGATTCTAGTATCTCTACCGGGGCTATGGACGCCTAACTGGTAGTAGAGCAATGCTGTGAGAAAATTAGAGGTATCTCCGTCGGGGCTATGGATGTCTGACTGGTAGTGGAGCAATGCCCAGGATATCATTGCATGACAGCTAAAGGAGGTCAACTCATTTAGCTCAAATCTTACACATTGTTCTCCAAAAGATGAAGAAAACTTCATAAGAGATGCGATGCACAATCAAGCACACACATTGATTCAGGGGGTAGCCATTGATTGAATTACATTTGAGATTCTAGCTCAGCCTTGCTTGCTAAAACTAACCCAACTGGAGTTGTGATGCTTATGAACCAGGAGTTCTGGGTAGCTGAATCCTTCAGATTCTTGAAAATGGTTAAACCATTTTTCCAGCCGAGTCTCTATTTGTTATGCCTTGCATAACCACCCCATTTTGAGTTGGAAAAAAATGGGTCCCCCTTTCTTTTCTTTTCTTTGCCTTTGGTTTTTGGTTTTGCCTTAGTTTGAATTCGGGTTTTCTCCTGGGTTCGGGATTTTCCACCCCATCTGGATTTTCCCAATCCCGCTCAAACTCTAGCTAGGAAGTCTCTTTTTCACGGATTTCCTTCGGGACTAGATTTTCCCAAAATTTGTTGTTCCTTGTTTGTTCCGGGTTTGCCAGAAAGTCTTCTTTTTCATGGATTTCCTTCGGGACCGGATTTTCCCAAAATCCGTCGTCCCCTGTTTTTCCCAGATTTTTTGAAATGTTCTCTTCTCGCGAAAATCTGGCCTACGCGGATTTCTCCAGAATATGAGGAAGTGTGGAGAATTTTGCAATAACAGGACTAGCTAATGAATAATGATGCATTCTATGTTTCCTTTATGCTATTTTGAGGATCTCACGTCCTGTTCCAAGTTTGATAATGATTGGATTGGGTTTCTAATGGGCGTTTCATGTCTATTCTGCTGGAATCTGCCTGACTCGGAATTCTCTAGGATTCCTCCCTGGCTTTGATTCCGCGGGCTGACCTGAAACTCGAACTGCTTATGATCATTTTGTTTGAAAATTTAACTGCACCCTGCTGGCATGGGAATTGTTTCAATGGTGTTTTTTTTTTATTATTTACCTTCTGTCCTTGTGATCTTCATTATGGTTTTCTTCGTTGAATGCAGGATTAAATCACATGCAGGACGGTATTTATCAAGAGAGCTCAGATGGAATGCATTCCCTAGTCCAGTTGGTCATGGAAATCAGCTAAGGAAACAGTCGGCAAGACCCCGGAGATGTCACAGCGAGTGGAATTTACATACAGGCATCTATCGGTGGAACTAAGGTCATTGTCCTGGCAAAAAGGAATTTTCTATCGGCATGAGTTTTCCCTTCGGCGCATGGTCTTGGCAAAGTCTTTTGGTCTCACCGACAGGCGGTAGGAAAAGGCATGTCGGTGGAAGATATTGAGTTCAGGATAGGGTCTTGCCAAAGGGAGTTGCATTCGGCGAAGGATAAAACTTTCGGTCTAATGTCTGGCCGAAAGGTGTGAGGTTACAGCAACAAAAGCGTCATCGGCGTAGCGGTTGGAGCCCGCTAAGAGGTCTTGGCGAGTGGGTGTAGTCTCGCCGACAAGGGTGTCTTCGGTGAGAGAATTAATAGGTCTTGCCGACTACCTTCAGAGGGGTTCTTATATCTCCATAAGGTTCTCTCCCCACCAAGAAGTCTTGGCGAGGAAAGAAAGTCTCACCGACTAGATAAAGGATCAAACACTTGGGGGGGAGTCATCTTCTTCGGCATATGGTATCGGTGAACCGATGATGTCTCACCGACAACAGGGAGCCTTTGGCATAGCATTCAAGTTGGAGAAAGGTCTCCCCAACTCCAATGTCTCACCGACAATAAAGAGATCACCAAGAGGGGATGCCTTTTCCGTAATGTCTCGGTGAAGACATAATGTCTCGCCGACTGAGTAAAGGGCTTGGATATGTTTGCCTTCAACGAAAGTATTACTGACAACAAAAAGGTCTTTCCGAAGTAAGGTTGTCTCCCCGACCAAAAAGGAACTCGCCGAAAGGCAAAGCATTCGCCAAAAGGTCCTGGTGACCAACTGAAGTCTCACTGAAGGGGCGTGGCTTCGGTATAAGGAATGAAGATCGACGAGATGTCTCGCCGATACCAAAGGGTCTTGCCGATAACAAGATGGGTTCGGCCAAGGATCATGCCTTCGCCACAAGGTCTTGGCGAAGGAAGAAAGTCACGCCAAAACAAAAATAGAAACTGGCGCGAGAGGGTCAACAAAGGAGGATATCGAGGAGACTCCAAGAGAAAACAAGGGTTTTGCCATGTGGTCTCAGCGACTGTCTCGTGTCTTGCCGATGGCTACCCAATGGATGAAGTTGCATCAGGGAGACACAGATGGTGTCTCATCGACATGCAATGGCCAAGCGAACTGCTTTTGACCACCAAAGAATCCTACGTGGCCTGTGATCATCCAGCGAGGGAGCCAAAGGACTGACTCATCGGTCCCTTTGACCAATTGACCGCCCTTATGTAAGAGACTAACAAAATGCAAGCAAGAAGGTTTCCTTCCGGGAATAGACGACGATGGATCGGCTCACATGATAATGCAAAGATCTATAGGGAGGCCCGATGGTGCTTCCAGAAGTGGTCAACGGATAGAAAAGTCCCAAAACAGAAAGGGAGGCCGAAGAATGAAGAAACCATGACTCACAAGGACAGCTGTGGCGACCACTGGCAGATGCAGATTAGTATTAATGGTGATATTCTGAAGCATTCAAGGTGACCCCAGTGGAGTTCAAAGATGGACACAGAGACAAAGGAGTAAATGCAACAGCTACAAAAAGCTCAAAAGAACTTCTCCTAAGGATAGAAATCCTTTGTGAGCATGGATAGTAGGGCTTTCACATTGAATGCACAACCAACTTTCTTCAAAATATCTGAGAGCGAACTCTCCTGGAAGCAGATATTTTGTAAACCCTAATACAGGAGGACAACGCATTCTTTTGATGCATTATGTATATAAGGCATTCTTGCCTCTTTGTAGAGGTTAGAGTTTTTACGGTTAGAACTTTTAGGATTAGAACTTCTAGATTAAAAGAACTTTTAGATCAATAGCTTTTAGAATTAGAACAGTTAGGAGTTAGCAAGTTAACGGAAGGAGATTGAGTTGCATCTTGATTCTCAGTAATGAGAGCTTCTTTGTCTTCTTGGTTAGCAGTTAGATTTCAGTATAGATTGTAATGTATTTTCTAAGTTCTCTTAGTGTAGTTGGAAACAATCTGGAGCCACAGATTCTCTATACACTAGTGATTGTGCCATCTTTGTAAACATTGTTTATCTATTTTAATAATAGTAGAAGCAATCAGAGTTTAATCTACTTTATGTTGTGTTCCTGAATGATATTTGTCTTAATTGATCATTTGATTTGTGAAGTCTTCAAGGGATGAGATATTATTTTGTGGTTTATTTGAATAACAATTAAGAATCTGTTATGCGAATTAGCACTGTGAATGAAAGAGGTTGTGTGTCAATCACAAGCTTATCTTGTTTTACAGTTTTGGTTTACAAATTCTTTGAAGTTAACAAGTCTGGTTAATATTGGATGAACTGTTGTTCTTTTTTGTTTCAAAACCTTGATCTATCTTTTGTTGTTTCTTTAAAACCCCAGTTAAAGTAGGTTTCATTTCATGCTGGATCTTAGAACAATCCAGAAGCTCAACACCAGCAGGCCCCTTGAATATTACTATTGCATTGACCACTGAGTAACATAAGCACAGTTGAGACCCAACTACAAAGACCTTGGGAGCTAAGGTATCCATGTGTTTCCTTTCTCTTTCAGGAGAAACAAAATAGCAATATTTTGTTTGCATTGTTGTGGTGCCAAAACCGCTATCAACAAGTCTTAAACCAAAGGATATAGAGAAATATTTTGCTATTCCTCCTCGTTCAGATAATTTCACTGTGGTTATCGAGGCCTGTGAGAAGATATGGGATGGAGATCAAGAACATTCGTAGAGAAAGGTGGCTCAGAGATGGCTGAAAGTTCAAATGATTAACATGCCTAAAAAGGTTGGTCATGGTGAATTCAAGGATGAGATTGTTGTTTTGATAACATTGCTCAATCGAGTTAAAGGTCAAGAGGATGCTAGCACTTTCCGATCATGGATGTTTTACCTTATTTCAAGAATTCTTGATAGCACATAACATTTTGACTGGGCTATGTTGATTAGTGATTGCCTACATCAGCAGATTTATGATTTTCTCAGGTTTCATGAGTTTCGTATGGTGTCCTACTTGGTCTACTTAGTTGCATTTGAAGGCAGCTACAGGCATCTAAAAACTAATGGCACTCTTGGTGTTCAACGTGTACACGAGTATTATTCCCATTTAGATTTTTCTAAATCTGAACAAGATTTCTGAGCAGTGAATGATCACTTTTCTATGAGAACAGTCAGAGATCTTGACAATGAAATGCACATCTGTGTTTATGCCGAGGCAAAATCAGCGATGGAGACTTGGGTGGATTGGTTTATCCAATTCCCTACTTTCATATACATTTAGGTTTATGGATATGTTGGAGAGCATCTGATGTTGCCGAGGTATCCTTCAGACAAGATCATCTTCATGGAGTTTCTCAGACAGATGCAACATGTTCATTCCTTTCTTCCCAGTCGTCATAAGATTGCAGCTACTTTTCCATTTGGATTGGGAATTTTCACATGCAGAACTACAACAGATGCCAAGCATATGTCAACCAAGATGGAAAGATTCAAAATTAAAACTCATATTGAGAGGCGTTCCTATGATCCTTTGGGTCACTATGCAGCCAGGTTAGAGCGAGGGATTGCACATAAGCCAACACTTGACGATGTATGGGCTAATTGTGAAGATGAATTTGAGGTTCGTCGTCATCACTATTGTAGACTCACTATTTCTCAGCTCTCTGATTACCTATCAGAGGATGTTGATGGTTTATCAGATGATGATGGAGAAGTTCTTCTCAATTCATATGTTAGAGATCAAATTGCTCGGCAGCCACTTCGCTCACCAGATTAGTACGCTAAAGAGAATACTTCTATTGAGGAGGTGTCTAGATCGGTTATCAAGACCAGCAAGGAGTTCTTGGAGAGTAAATTGAGGTGAAATTCAGTTCCTGTGACAGAGCTGCCAGAGAATATTTCTTCATTACCTTCTACTTCGAGGTCAAGGCGTCGGGTTAAGGCTATTGTGATACCTCCTGAAGGAGTTAGACTCAGTGGAAACACGGGAAAGAGAACTATTGGTAAAAGGAAGCAGAAGCAAGTTGAGAATGTATTTGAGATTCTAGTAGAGACAGTCATTCAGGCTGAGCCTCGTGTTTCACCTCCTAATTCACCACATGTGCAACCTATTGATATAGATTCAGAGCCTGTGATACCAATTTGAGTAGGATAAGAGACAACTGAACCCCCATAGTCTTGTTGGATCGAGAGGTCTTTGGGGAGACAGAGGCGAGAACCTTCATATAACCTTGATTTATCTGAGTTCGGTGAACTTTATCAGAGAAGTTCGAACAAGAAAATAAAGAAACAAGTGCATATTGAGAAGACTTCAGAATCAGAGATTGTTATAGAAGTTGTTATTCCTCCAGAGGGTAAGAGCCTAGATGAAGTTGAAGTCGGTGACTTTACTTTCACTAAGGAAAATCTTGGCAAGACCACTCAAGAGACAGACGTGACTCTTCTTAAGATTGTCACCAATAATCTTGAAGAATGCATCACGAAGGATGGAGAGGATAAGGCATTGCTTAAGGCTGAAAATGGTCAACTTTATCAGTATATCTCTGATCTTGTTCACGGAAATTCAAGTAGAGCGCCTGTTCTTCCTCAGAATACACCTGCAGAACAACGAAAGCTGGATCAGTTAGTCAATCATGGTAGACTTTTGGATAACTGGATTGAAAGCTTAGTCATTATAGGTCAACGTCATCTTATGGATTTGCATCAGTTGAGGAGTGATGCACATAAACTTCGTCAAGGTATTCAGTTGCTCGAGATTTCAGTTGCAAAGAGTTTAGCCAAGGATCGAGTTCTTGTGTCTCAATTATTTGTTGCATATGATGCCTTGGAGATTGATGAAGATCGAGAGAAATTTTTTACTTGGAGGGAGCAACACCTTTTCAAAATGGAAATATGTGAACATATCTCTACCACACGTATATTGAATTAGAGATAGTACAAGTTGAGTTTGAAAAGTTGATTCGTCATAGCCTTGAGGGAGATCCTATGGCAGCCAAGTTGGAGAATATTACAGTGATTGTAGCTAGTTTCAAAAAGGCAACTTAAGATGTCAGAGAATGCATGCATACAGTCAAGGAAAGTGACAAGGAGTTGAAGAAACAGATTATTGCTTTGGACAGCATCAAAGTGCCAGAATACAGAGTCATTGATGAGTTCCTGGATGAGGTGTTGAACCGAGATGACTTTGAGTGATCTTCTAGTTGCGACCTACAGTTAATTTCAAGGATAGAATCAAGAGCAGCAGTTAACTCAACTTTCAGTCTTGAGTTCACTTGCCGACATCATACATGCTTATCTCTTCCTTGGGATTATCTTCGCAGGAGTTAGGGTTAGGGTTTTTAGTTAACTGAGGGTAGTGTCCAATTAACTTTGCTTTAAATAAGCACGTGCATGCTTGCACATTGTCCATTTAGGTTAGATGTACCGGTTAGCTAGTGGTAGCTTTCTAGTTAATTGTATAGTTTACTTTATTAGGGTTTAGCAATAATCTTGCATGTATTGCTGACTGTAGTTCACTCAAGGTGATTTTAGGGTTCCCTACAACTTTTGATGTCTATAAATAAGAGCTTTTTCTCATTTGTACATAACTTTTGCATGAGAGAGAAATATATGTTGTTCCTACTTGCCTTCAATATTGCTCGTTCTGTATCTTTTCATGCGTTTTTACTATTATGATGAATTGTTATGCCACATAGGGTTTCATGCAATTATAATGGTGAATTCTTTCCTTAGTTAGATCGAATTTGTTTTGTGTTTAATAAACTCATTCAGATTGAGCTGATAGTTGTGCCACCTTGCCTTCAAGTTGAGAATTTGTACTTGGTTATCGTGTGATGTGTGTGAATAATAAAATTATTCAGATTGAGCTGATAGATGTGCCACCTTGCCTTCAAGTTGAGAATCTGTATACAGTTTATCGTATATTGTTGTTATCAATAAACTTGTTTAGATTGAGTTGATAGATGTGCCACCTTGCCTTCAAGTTGAGAATCTATACTTGTTTATCGTCAGATAGTCATCCTTGCTCCATTTCCTCATGCTCTTTTTTCTTGAGGAAGTTGGATAGATTTTAAGTAATTAGCCTAGTTGTAGTTAGTGATCTGTGAAACCAGAAAATACTTAGCTGCAACATATAGAGTTTTCTTGAAAGCATTGTACCTCTACAACTGAGACAAAAAGACAGGAGATAGTTTAGATTACTTTTCCCTTTCCAAGCATTTTTGTTAAAGCACAACGAGGGAGCTTCCCCTCCTAATTTGAAGAGAACTCATTGCATAGTGTGCATAGTTGTCCGTACCAACTATTACTCCAGAGGTGCTAGTTGTTACGCCAACAGTTTTCTGACGCCCACCATGGGGCAAGAGGCACGAAAACTTCTCAAGGCTTGGCCTTGCACGATTATGACTATCTGGCGTCCTACTGCTCTAGTACAACAACCGGCACTAATTTTGCCTATTATACAGCCGAATTTAGTTTTCATCAAAGCAGAACAGTCAGATATTATCAGTAGCTTGCGCACATTTATTTTTGAAAATCGTACATCTACCACACAGTGGAGAAATGCAGATACAACTCTGGACAAAGAAGAAGAGAAATTAAATCTTGCAGCAGGTAGACAAGTTTTTCCACCTCCCTCGTGGAATTAAGCATCCTGGCGTACCGAGTTTACATTAGAAGGAGAGGTCTTCCTCCCATCTGGCCAGACCCTATTTTCCAAGAGGCTCCTGATCAGTTTACTGAATCAAAAATTTTCAAAGAAGAGATTCCCACTCCAACTGTAGAGATGGGTGATCGTAACAACGGTGATCATAATGATGATAATCACAACGACCGTAATGGAAGAAATGCAAGACATCCAGCCCCCTTGCCTTGGGGTGACAATATTGGACCGTTGGCTTTAGCAAGACATCATGAACTACCCAAGGGTTCACATAATTTTTTCTCGAGATTTCATGGCGAAGGTTCTAAACATCCAGATGAACATTTATCAGCATTCATAGTGGCTTGTTCCGTTTTGCATTTTTACGCATGAAGACATTGTCATACGTCTTTTTGTGGAGACTCTTGAGAACAACGCAGTAGACTGGTTCAATAATCTTGAACCAGGAATTATCACCAGTTGGGCTGTCATGAGCGAGAAGTTCTTGGCAAGATTCAAGCCTGCTGAGGATAGTCATAGAATATTTGCACAACTCTCAAATTCAAAGATGGAAAAGCATGAACCGATGAGGGAATTCGTGGAAAGGTTTAATTGCCTTGTTACACGTCATTCTCACACCTTGAATCCGTCTGATGAGATTTTAATGAGTTATTTCATCAATGCGTTGCCTTCAGAAATTGCCTTTTTCCTGAAGATAAGTGAAGTAGATGATCTACAACACCTTTAGGAAGAAGCTATCAAGCTTGAAGATAACATGATTACAACAAGCAAGATGAAAGATGATTCAATCAGGCTGCTCGTGCAAGCGTCGGCCGATCCGTTGCTATAGAAGGTAGCAAACAAGGTGACAATACTGAAGAGACAGTCACCTTCTCAAGGGCAACCAACTTTTCCCGCACCACCACCTTTTCAACCACAACAACTGTACCAGCCGAGGAGAAATAATTTTCAGCCGTACAATAATTACAAGTCTAAGTTTTTGCAAGGAAAACTGAGATAGAATAATGAAGTTGAGAAGACCACAGTCTTTTGCACA
This sequence comes from Sequoia sempervirens, assembly GCA_007258455.2. Classification (NCBI taxonomy): domain Eukaryota; kingdom Viridiplantae; phylum Streptophyta; class Pinopsida; order Cupressales; family Cupressaceae; genus Sequoia; species Sequoia sempervirens. The sequence goes on from VDFB02263869.1 coordinate 334,247, forward strand.
TTCCATGATTCTGTTGAGCACACCAGGGCTACTTGTCTGAAAAATCAGAGAATGAATCAACTCATGGGATTTTCCGATTCTGCTCCTGGTTCAGACTTCATACCTTCTAGTTCAAACATCGTCTCTTCACAGACAGACGAGTTTGATGGCGACTTCACAACAGGATATTTTGATCGAGAACCTGTAAATCAAGAAGAAGAAGAATCCCGCCATTTTTCTCTCGCAGTGAATCATGAAAGTATTACCTCACCTATGTTCACACGTGCTCAGCATTTCAAGATGTAGAAGGAGGAAGAGGAAAAGCAGTTCTAATTTGAATACAAAAGCAAAGGAAGTAGCTTCTACTTCCAATCTTAAGCCTTCACAAGAGAATATCTTGCCAACTGCTTTAGATACGTCTTCAACAAGTTTTGACATCGTGTCTTCCATGATGAAGACGAAGGTATAGATATCTCAGATGGAGTATTTACAAGATCATCCAGAGCAGCTGGATAGAATCTTGAATGTTCTTAAAAAGAAGACTGTCGTTTAGCCGACATTGCTTCAATCCTCCGTCCCTGCAGAAGAGAAGCCCAAGCCACTTTATATATCTTTATATATAGGAGGTTTTAACTGAGCAATTGCATAATTGACAGCGGAGCTTCTCACAACATTATGTCCTTACAAATTATGAACGTGTTGGGACTTTCACGCACCCCGACTCAAGAAAAGTGTTATTCACTTGAGTCCAAGCCGGTGCCGTTAGTCAGACAACTCAAAGATGTGCAAGTAAGGATAGCGTCGTGTCCAAAGAAAAAGATCATGATGACCATCCTGGTGGCTGATATTCCTATCAGTTACGGGATGTTACTTAGTAGAAGTTTCTGCAAAGACCTTGGAGGAGAAATACATATGGATTGGTTGTTCGCGACAATCCCATTGAAGAAAGGTAATTTCAAGTTGGAACCTGAAACCAAATCAAAGTTCACAGTGGTGAAGTCCCAGGACCCACATGCTCAAGTGTTGTATCAAGACACGGGTCCAGGCACATATGCTATGGTGTCAGAGGTGATTGAATATTGTCAGAATTTTGCACTCTCCATAGAATTGTCAAATGAAGAATCAAAGATGTGGACGATGCAGTTTGATGGCAGTTGTTCGACTTCAGGCTCTAGAGCGGGAGTAGTGATTATCTCTCCTGAAGGTTGTTTATATCCTTTTGCATATAGGTTGCAATTCGATTGCACTAATAATACTACTGAATATGAGGTGCTTTTGTTAGGTCTAAAAAATGCAAAGGATATGGGGATCAAGTTGCTTCAAGTTGAAGGAGATGCATAGCTGATCGTAAAGTAGGTCAGAGAGCAGTTTCACGTGAGAAAGAATCATCACCAAAACTATAGGCAGAGAGTATGGAATGCAATCAATTGGTTTGATGCATTTAACATCAAATATATTTCAAGAATGAACAATAGTAAAGCTGATGCGCTTGCAGTTTCAGCCGCTCTTTTTATGCCTAATTCTGACTTTCGTCAGAATTCATTTGCTATTGAGCTAATCTACAGACCAGCTATTCCTAATAATTCAAACAACTGGAAAGTCTTCAGTGATGATGAGGATATTGAAGAATTTCTCATCATGGGAGACAATTATAAAGAATTGTTCTTTGAAAGGAGTTCAACTTCTCATAAAGAATCAATTGCTGAAGAATCTGAGGTTATAGAATCTGGAATCATACAATTGAAGGGAAATCAGATTCCTAAAGGTTTTGTATCCTTAGAGGATATTTTTGACAAGCATGATCATTACATCCAAGATCAGAAGAGGTTAGGGGTGAATACTTCATCAGAATATAATCAAGTTAACATAGGTACTGAAGACAAGCCTTGGTTTGTAAATTTGGGCAAATGTTATACTTCTGAAGAGACTGAGAGGTTTATCACCTTGTTCAAGCAATACAAGGATGTTTTTTCCTGGTCATATGAGGATTGAAAGTTCTTCACACCCATTGAATTGTCTCACACAATTCCACTGAAGTCTAGAGTCAAGCCTTTCAGGCATAAACAAAGACATTATAATCTAAGAATTCAAGATACTATTTATGTGGAGATTCAGAAGATGGTGGACTCAAGAATAATTTTTCCCATTCATCACTCCACCTGGGTGTCAAACATTATTCCTGTGTGCAAGAAAAATGGAGAAATCAGAATTTGTGTTGATTTCAGGAACTTGAATCAATCATCCTTAAAGGACAACTATCCCTTACCTATCATGGAGAATACATTGCAGACAGTTACCGGATCAGAAATGCTATCACTTCTTGATGGTTTTTCTGGCTATAATCAGATTGCAGTAGCTGAGGAGGATCATATCAAGATAGCATTCACCACGCTATGGGGAACGTTTGCTTATGAAAGGATGCCTTTCGGCCTTATCAACGCCGGTGCTACTTTTCAAAGAGCCATGGATTTAGCATTTGGGGATCTTAGGAATAAGATCATAGTCATCTACCTTGATGACTTAACTATTTTTTTAGATAAACAAAATGATCACTTTTCACATCTTGTGAAAGTGTTCGAGAGATGCAGGTATCATAAAATATCTTTGAATCTAAAGAAGACAATCTTTGCGGTGACAAAGGGCAAGTTACTTGGCCATGTCGTTTCCAAAGAAGGTACCAAAATAGATCCGAATCGGGTGGATTCAATTAGAAACCTATCTCTCCCTACAAGCAAAACACAAGTGTACTCCTTTTTTGGTAAAGTTAATTTTATCAGAAGGTTCGTACCTGATTTCTCAGAGATGATGAAGGATATTTCAGCAATGATGAAGAAGACATCTACTTTTGTGTGGACGAATGAAGGAAAACATGTCTTTACTAAAATCAAAGAAGCTATTGCTAGTGCACCAGTGTTAGTTCGGCCTAACTTTAGAAAAGATTTCATCCTTTATTGTTATGCGTCAGAACATTCATTGTCTGCCATATTGACACAGAAGCTCAGCAAAGAGGGAGAATCTCCTATTACTTTTATGAGTGCTAATTTTAAAGATGTTGAGATGCGTTATTCCCAGATTGAGAAGAATGCTTATGCTATCGTCAGAGCTGTCAAGAATTTTAGGTTTTATCTTTTGAATTCTCATACAATGGTGTATGTCACTGATCTAGCAGTCAAAAGCATGCTTACCCAATAGGAGATGGGCACAAAAAGAGGTAATTGGATCGCGAGAGTTCAAGAATATGATCGAGAGATTAAGCCGACCAAGCTTGTTTGGGGGCAAGGTCTTTGTCGTTTATTGGTAGAAGATGGAGATCGCAAATTCCAGAGCAATGGTTCCAGAGCAATGGTGGAATTGCTTAAGAGCAAGAAATTGAAGAGGACCTTCCTTTGGTCCTACTTGTTAATTATGCGGAAGAATGGTACACACCTTTGTGGTATTATTCAACGTATGGAGAATGTCCATGTCAAATGGACAAACAACAGAAAAGAACACTGAAATTGAAAGCACAAAATTTCGTGCTTGTTAACAATGTTCTGTACAAGCGTGGCCTTGATGGAACTTTTCTATTATGTGTCGGAAAGGATCAACAACGAAGATTGTTAGAAGCTTTTCATAATCAAGCATGCGAAGGACACTTTTCATCGAGGGTCACTGCATTCAAGATTTTACGAGCACAATTTTATTGGTCAACTATGTTTCGTGACTCATATAATTGGGTATACAAATGTCAATTATGTCAGCAGTTTGCTGGTAAAGTGAAATTGGCATCTTTCCCACTCAGGCCAGTTGTCATCGATGCTCCATTTTAGTAGTGGGGTATTGATTTTGTAGGACCTGTCAATCCAAGCTCTAGTAAGGGGCATGTTTTTGTCCTTACAGCGACAGATTATTTTACGAAGTGGGTTGAGGCGATTCCTACTAAACGAGCTACGTTCGAAGTGGTTTACAACTTTCTCAAGGAAAATATCATTTCTCACTTCAGAGTGCCTCAAAAAATTGTGACTGATAATGCAACATGTTTCTTGTTAGAGGAAATTTTAAGTTTTTGTTTTGATCATGGCATCATGCTGTTGCATTCGTCAGATTATTACCCTCAGGGTAATGGATAGGCTGAATCATCCAATAAGAACATTGTCACAATTATACGCAAGTTAGTTGAGTCAAATCAGCGAGCTTGGCATACCAAGTTATATGATGCTCTTTGGGCTGATCGTATAACTCCTAAAAGAGCTATTAGCACCTCGCCTTTTATACTTTTGTTTGGTACAAAAGCTATTCTGCCCATTACCTTGGAGCTATATGCTTTACAGTTAGCATCTGCAGTGGAGGATGAAGAATTCAATGATCCTATTCAGAAGCGGATGTTGCTCCTGATGAAACTTCAAGAGGAAAGGACAGAGGTTATTGATAAAATCACTCAGCATCAAGAAAGAGTGAAGAATATTTTTGATAAGAAGGCTCGTTACAGAGACTTTGAAATCGGAGATCAAGTCATTTTGTGGGACAAAAGACATGAGCCAAAAGGAATGCATGGAAAATTTGATTCCTTGTGGTTAGGGCCCTTCCGGATTCATGAGTCTGCAGGAGAAAATACATACATTCTCTCATATTCAGATGGAAGGCTCTTCCCACTTCCTTATAGCGGGAAATATCTTAAACACTTCAATCCTCTGAGAGAGGAGTGACTCTTTGTAAATTTTTGTAAATATTTTTTATGCTTTATCATTATGTCGTTTTGTTTTTCCCCGTTCTGTGATGTTATGTTGTGTTTTAGGTGATTAGGGTAGTCTTGTTTTAGGTGATTAGGGAAGTCCTGACTCCATGTACCCAACTTATAAGTCACTGGTCTATGAAAACACTGAGATTCTACGGATCTCCTATGCCGTAGGTATCCGACATGGTCACCAGACGGAGCCTAATGTTGTACCCAAACCAATTTCTTTGCTTCACTAAGGAATTTTTCTTAATTGAGTCTTAATCTTATTAAAGTGATGTTAGAAGGTCATTTTTGGGCTTTTTAAATATGGAGTTTGTGTCAGTTTCATGTCAGTCTGTTACTGAGGAAATTCAGGAAAAGTGAAAATCTGAAGGAAAATCATCAAAATTTTCTTTCTGGAGAGGGGAGCACATTTTCAAAAAGGCGCCCTATCTTTTAGGGGCTCGGATCTTGTTTTTAGGGTTTGTCACTTCCAGCAGACATTTTTTTGGTATCACACTAGCTTTGCAACGAACTATCAAGCCTGTCAAACGGACCTGTTTTGTTCGAGTTACGGAAGGTATAGCACAAAACGAGAGGAAAGAAAAAAATGGCTAACACTGGAAAAAAGAGCAGCTTTTGAGAAAGGCGCCCATCTTTTTGAGGTGTCAAATGAAGGTTTTTGACTAAATTCCACCTGAGATGTTTATCTCACATTTATTTAGGCTTCGCAATGCATCCGTCAGTGAGTGAATCTGAGTTGCAAAAGTGCCTGAGCCAGAGGTCAAACATAGGGTCAAATCTTGGTCAAAATATCAAGGAAAAAGTAAAAGAGCACATTTTTAGAAAGGCGCCTGAGCTTTTCAAGCCTTTAATGCCTTCTTTTTTATGTTCTCAGATATTCAGCTTCTCTGTGTTACATTCAACTTTCCATTGCCTGTCTTCGTCAGATCAGAAGATGACTCAGCAGCTTGCAGTCAGAGTTTTAGTGTTATTTTGGTCAGTTCCAGAAATGGCCAAGTCTGGAGGAAAAAGAGCAACTTTTCAAAAAGGCGCCCTTATTTTTCACCCCTCAGATGATGTTTTCTGGAAAAATGTGCCTTTGTAGCTGTCATGTGGAATGAGGTCAGCTCCGCAGTGAGCCTGTGATCCAGTCCTGAAACTTGGTTAGTCAGAAGTTATGAAGGATTTGATTATCCCCTTGTACGAGATGGAGATGAGAAAATTTGGCCAAGTTTGAGAAAAAGAGCAGCTTTTGAAAAGGGCGCTTGGATTTTTAACCCTTCAGATCTTAGTTTTAGGATATTCAGTCTCAAGGTACCTTTTGATCAGTTTTTGTACTACTCTACGATGCACCTGTCAGCCAGCCAATCGGTGGAGTCAGTCAGCCAGTGTCAGGGGTTGAATAGAGGTCCCAAAAGAGGTTCAAATTCAAATTTTCATCAAAATTGGCTAAGTCTGGAAAACGCCTAGAGAGGTCAAAGTTGATTTTTCGAAAGAAGTTGACTGGTGCGCCCTAACTTGAGTTCTGACTTCAGTTCAACTAAACGATTTTTGGGTTGTCATCTCCAGTTAACATTTTGGCATGTTGAGTGTTCTTTCAGTTCTGCATGTCGAGTTAACTAGTTTGCATGTCCATTTAACTGACTTTGCATGTTGAGTTAACTTGTTTGCATGTTCACTTAACTAAAGTGCATGTTCAAAAATCAACTTGAGCTTTAATGCATGGCACATTAATTGAAGTTTTGTGAAGTTGACACTTCATTATATTTTAACTTCAGTCTTCAAAAGGGACGCCTTAATTAAAGATGTTTATCTAAAGATTTAAAGCATGAATTTTGAGTTGTGAAGTATGGCGACCTTAATATGGAGTTGTCAACTGAAGCTTAACTCGCATGATGCTTTAAATAGAATTTTGCAACTGAATTCTTAATAAGGCGAGTTTAGTTCTAAAGCATGATGCTTTATTTAGCTCATTTTAGTCTTTAGTTAACTAAATTGAGGTCCAATCACAAGTCAAGCACAATTTTCAAGATTGCATGCATTTCTTACGAATTTTAGTGATGAAACTCTATTTATTCAAGCTTAGGTATCCATTATTTCTTCATCACAAGCTTAGAAACATACATTCTTCTTGAGTAAGCATCAATTTAAAGTAGCTACAAGTGTTAGAATTCAACGTTCTTCATAGCAACGGATTCATTTTGTTCAGAAGAAGAATATTCTAGACTTTGTTTTCAGTTTGCATGCAGGTTTCATCAAATCTAAAACAGAGATAGGCGAATTCTACACAAGTAGAGCAAATAAAACCTTCTTTCTTTTGTCTTATTCTTCTATTTCTCATCTTAGGTACTTTCTTCACATGTCAAAGAAATTCAACATATTTTCAGTCTAAGTTCGCATACTTCAGTATTTGCAGCAAAACCCATGTCTTAGATTTTTTCGAGAAAATTGCCCCGTAGTTTTCATTCTGAAGCTCTATGCTTTTTTCTGAGAATCTCTTTGCATGTGGGCCTAAAACACATTTTTTCAAGAATCGAGCTATCTGGGTTGTCTTAGAATTTGATTATGCATAAAACCCAAGTTTCGGAAAAATTCTAAATTTTTTTCCCGCAATAGGCTATTTTTAGCCTTGTCCAGAGATTTTTCAATTTTTCAGAAAGTTGTTCAAGTATATTCGACTTTACAGTCGAAAGTATTTATTTTCAAAATGTAGTTCAATCTCATTGATTATAAGACCAAATCGGTTCTTATGCATGATTTTTTCAAAACTTCAGATACGGACTTAAATCATGTTTATCCAGTGGTTAATTTGAGTAGTTTGGAGGGTGTTAGCAGCAATTCATTGAGAAATCTTGAATGTTCCGGATTACTGGCAGCGGTGTCTATTCCTGTTACCTCTTTTGATCTCGAATTTGTTCTTGCTTGCATCAAGCATTATGACTCATCTTCACAACAAATCAGATAAGCTAATGGGAGCGTTATCTGCAGTCTTAAACTGAAGGATATAGAGAAATGTTTTGCTATTCCTCCTCGTTCAGATAATTTCACTGTGGTTATCGAGGCCTGTGAGAAGATATGGGATGGAGATCAAGAATGTTCGCAGAGAAAGGTGGCTCAAAGATGGCTGAAAGTTCAAAAGACTAACATGCCTAAAAAGGTTAGTCGTGGTGAATTCAAGGATGAGGTTGTTGTTTTGATAACTTTGCTCAATCGAGTTACAGGTCAAGAGGATGCTAGCACTTTCCGATCATGGATGTTTTACCTTATTTCCAGAATTTTTGATGACACAGAACATTTTTCCTAGGCTATGTTGATTAGCGATTGCCTACATTAGTAGATTTATGATTTTCTCAGGTTTCATGAGTTTCGTATGGTGTCCTACTTGGTCAACTTAGTTGCATTTCAAGGCAGCTACAGGCATCTAAAAACTAATGGAACTCTTGGTGTTCAACGTGTTCACGAGTACCATTCCCAGTTAGAGTTTTCTAAATATGAACAAGATTTTCGAGCAGTGAATGATCACTTTTCTATGAGAACAGTCAGAGATCTTGACAATGAAATGCACATCTGTGTTTATGCCGAGGCAAAATCAGTGATGGAGACTTGGGCGGATTGGTTTATCCAATTCCCTACTTTCACATACATTCGGGTTTATGGATATGTTGGAGAGCCTCTGATGTTGCCGAGTTATCCCTCAGACAAGATCATCTTCATGGAGTTTCTCAGACAGATGCAACATGTTCATTCCTTTCTTCGCAGTCGTCATAAGATTGCAGCTACTTTTCCATTTGGATTGGGCATTTTCACATGTAGAATTGCAACAGATGCCAAGCATATGTCAACCGAGATGGAAAGATTCAAACTTAAAACTCATATTGAGAGGCGTTCCTATGATCCTTTGGGTCACTATGCAGCCAGGTTAGAGCAAGGGATTACACATAAGCCAACACTTGAAGATTTTTGGGCTAATTGTGAAGAGGAATTTGAGGTTCGTCATCGTCACTATTGTAGACTCACTATTGCTCAGCTCTCTGATTACCTATCAGAGGATGTTGATGGTTTATCAGATGATGATGGAGAAGTTCTTCTCAATTCATATGTCAAATATCAAATTATTTGGCAGCCACTTCGCTCACCAGATTGGTATGCTAAAGAGAATACTTCTATTGAGGAGGTGTCTAGATCGGTTATCAAGACCAGCAAGCAGTTCTTGGAGAGTAAACAGAGGTGAAAGTCAGTTCCTACGACAGAGCCGCTAGAGAATTTTTCTTCATTACCTTCTACTTCGAGGTCAAGGCGTCGGGTCAAGGCTATTGTGATACCTCCTGAAGGAGTTAGACTCAGTGGAAACACAAGAAAGAGAACTACTGGTAAAAGGAAGCAGAAGCAAGTTGAGAATGTACCTGAGATTCTAGTAGAGACAGTCATTCAGGCTGAGCCTCATATTTCACCTCCTAATTCACCACATGTGCAACCTATTGATATAGATTCAGAGCCTGCGATACCAATTCGAGTAGGATCAGAGACAACTGAATCCCCATAGGTTGGTACATCAGGGATAGTCTCCCCTCGAGTTGATAATATTGTCCAGTCTTGTTGGCTCGAGAGGTCTTTGGGGAGATAGAGGTGAGAACCTTCATATAACCTTGATTTATCTGAGTTCGGTGAACCTTATCAAAGAAGGTCAAACAAGAAAATCAAGAAATAGGTGCATATTGAGAAGACTCCAGAATCAAAGATTGTTATAGAAGTTGCTATTCCTCCAGAGGGTAAGAGCCTAGATGAAGTTGAAGTCGGTGACTTTACTTTCACTAAGGAAAATCTTGGCAAGGCCACTCAAGAGACAGACATGAATCTTCTTAAGATTATCACCAATAATCTTGAAGAACACATCATGAAGGATGGAGAGGATAAGGCATTGCTTAAGGCTAAAAATGGTCAACTTCGTCAGTATATCTCTGATCTTGTTCACGAAAATTCAAGTAGAGCGCCTGTTCTTCCTCAGAATACACCTGCAGAACAACGAAAGCTGGATCAGTTAGTCAATCATGGCAGACTTTTGGATAACTGGATTGAAAGCTTAGTCGTTACAGGTCAACGTCTTCTTATAGATTTGTATCAGTTGAGAAGTGACACACATAAACTTCGTCAAGGTATTCAGTTTCTTGAGATTTCAGTTGCAGAGAGTTTAGCCAAGGATCGAGTTCTTGTGTCTCAATTATCTATTGCATATGATGCCTTGGAGATTGATGAAGATCAAGAGAAAGTTTTTACTTGGAGGGAGCAACACCTTTTCAAAATGGAAATATGTGAAAAGATCTCTACCAAGTTGTTTTCACTGAAAGATAATGTCGTTGGAGCGCTTGCACTTGTCAATGGTTTTGTTGTTCATATTCCATGTCATTATCTTCTTGAGGATGGCACGTATATTGAATTAGACATAGTACAAGCTGAGTTCGAAAATTTGATTCGTGATAGCCTTGAGGGAGATCCTATGGCGGCCAAGTTGGAGAATATTACAGTGATTGCAGTTAGTTTCAAAAAGGCAGCTGAAGATGTCAAAGAATGCATGCATACAGTCAAGGAAAGTGACAAGGAGTTGAAGAAACAGATTATTGCTTTGGACAGCATCAAAGTGCCAGAAGATAGAGTAATTGATGAGTTCCTAGACGGTGTTGAACTGAGATGACTTTGAGTGATTTTCCAGTTGCGACCTACAATTAATTTCAAGGATAGAATCAAGAGCAGCAATTAACTTGACTTTCAGTCTTGAGTTCACTTGCTGACTTCATACATGCTTATCTCTTCCTTGGGATTATCTTCGCAGGAGTTAGGGTTAGTGTTTTCAGTTAACTAAGGGTAGTGTCCAGTTAACTTTGCTTTAAATAAGGACGTGCATGCTTGCACATTGTCCATTTAGGTTAGATGTACCAGTTAACTGATGGTAGCTTTCTAGTTAACTGTATAGTTTACTTTATTAGGGTTTAGCAATAAATCTTGCATGCATTGCAAGACTGTAGTTGACTCAAGGTGATTTTAGGGTTCCCTACACCTTTTGATGTCTATAAGTAAGACCTTTTGCTCATTTGTACATAACTTTTGCATGAGAGAGAAATATATGTTGTGCCTACCTTACCTTCAATATTGCTCGTTCTGTATCTGTTCATGCGTTTTTACTATTATGATGAATTGTTATGCCACATAGGGTTTCATGCAATTATAATGGTGAATTCTTTCCTTAGTTAGATCGAATTTGTTTTGTGTTCAATAAACTCGTTTAGATTGAGCTGATAGTTGTGCCACCTTGCCTTCAAGTTGAGAATCTGTACTTGGTTATCATGTGATGTGTGTGAATAATAAACTTATTTAGATTGAGCTGATAGATGTGCCACCTTGCCTTCAAGTTGAGAATTTGTATTCAGTTTATCGTATATTGTTGTTATCAATAAACTTGTTTAGATTGAGCTGATAGATGTGCCACCTTGCCTTCAAGTTGAGAATCTATACTTGTTTATCATCAGATAGTCATCCTTGCTCCTTTTCCTCATGCTCTATTTTCTTGAGGAAACTGGATAGATTTTAAGTAATTAGCCTAGTTGTAGTTAGTGATCTGCGAAACCAAAAAATACTTAGCTGCAACATATAGAGTTTTCTTGAAAGCCTTGTACCTCTACAGCTGAGACAAAAAGACAAGAGATAGTTTAGATTACTTTTCCCTTTCCAAGCATTTTTGTTAAAGCACAACGAGGGAGCTTCCCCTCCTACTTTGAAGAGCACTCATTACGTAGTGTGCATAGCTTTTCGTACCAACTCTTACTCCAGAGGTCCTAGTTGTTATGCCAACAAAACTGATTAACTTTCCCAACATACTACATTGGTGAAACAGAGGAAATCTCCTTTAAATAATCCTTGGGATGGGATAAAGGGAGATCTTTTTCAATTTGAGCCAATTCATAGTCAATTACAGATAGAACTTTCTCCTGAGCAACCGCATTAAATTTTACCTTGGAATCTAGGATGATCTTCTGAATTTTATCAATCAATTGTTGGTCCATCGAAAATTGATTCGGAGATTTGCAATTTGAGCCCGAAACAAGCAAGCCTGCTAGATCTGAGCTAGACTGTGTTTTTCTTTTTAAGCCCATAGGTTCAGCCAAGTCCTGATGATGTTTCTCTGAATAGGAGTGTGCACAAGGACCGATTTAGGGGTTTTATGCCCATATTTATCGATTATGCCACTTAAGGACAACCTGTCACATATTGTCATGTTTGAAGCGATAGGAACCCCCAAATGAGGATTTGGAAAGGTTATAGGAGACGAAGAAACACAGTTCCCAATGAAAGACCCATATCCCTTCTAAGAGATAGGAATGACCTAATTTTCCTTTAACTGAGGCAAGCCAAGTGGTTTAACCTTTGTATTCTTAAGTTTCCGGCCTCTTTTTAAGGGAGAGGACTAAGGGCCCTTAACTGACACATCCAACTTCGAAGAAGGAAAATGGCTGGTAGACCTAGGGGTGAGATCGATCCCATTTTTAGATGAGATAATATCAAAAGGATTATAAACAGATATCCCTTCACGAACAAGAACACATTCTTTAGTAGTCCTGGAATTAGGGAGTTTTGACAAATTTCCCAACAAATCATTTTTTTGGTCCAGGATAGCAACTAAATTTTTGGCCATAGAGAAGAATATTTCAGGAACTTGGCCACTAATAGGGTTACCCATAGGTTCCCCAACGCGGATTTCTTTTATAGCTAGATGGTTATCATTCTTATCAATTGATCCAGAAGTTAAAATTGCTGAGTCCAAAGCCCCCAAGTTTTCCCCAAGACCATTAGCAGGAAAAAGAAAAGGCTCCTTAGTGACTGGAGGGTCCGCTGGAGGACCATTATGAATTTTATTGCTTTCCCCAACAGGAAGATTTTCCATTTCCAGAACTTCGCTATTTATAGGGTTTATTATTATTTTTGTACCCCTAGCATTCAAGATGTCAAAATGTTATTGATTGTTATTTTTTAAATTGAGAAATTAGTGTGTTTATTTTTGTTTATTGTAAATTTAAATATAAGTTGAAAACATTATATTAAAGTTGTTTTATTTATAAGATCTCATTCATTATTGGAGTGTTTTTTATTTTATAAGGTTCTATTTGATAATAATATGTAATGCCCGTCATTATTAGTGGAACTACTCTTACAACTACAACCACTTTTCTTTGCTTCCCCCTCAACGAAAGGTATTTAATTTGTTTCCTTAAATCATAGATTTTGGTCAAGTGTAAAGTAGTGTTGAGGCAATTTCCATGACTTTGCGACTAAGATTGAGAGTTTTAATCCCCACTACATTTGCTATAACACCTCAAAAAATTTAGCTAATAATTAGTTGGCTATTATTATATATTAGGATATAAGTTTTTATTCTATTTTAATTAGGTTAATAGTAATGATAATGATATCATTATCATTGCTTTCTTAATAGATCATATATGGGTTTTCTATTAGGGCCCAATCTTATAGAAAAATAATAAATGAATCTCACAACAACCATACAATACAAACCAATCAAACATAATACCTTGTTAATTAATTGCCTAGCGTTCGATATCCTACTCAACTACTTTTTCTTATGAGATCAAATGATCATTTGAGAAGAGTCTTTCTTTCTCAATCAATATTTTCTATTAAATATCATTGTCCAAGCTCCTTTACTAGAGGAAACATCTCCCAAAAGTAAATTCTTATCCCCTACCCCATAGTAGAGAGATTCATCAAGATAATCTAAAATCATAGCCTTAGTATCCATAGTTTGTAGAACATGAAAATATTTATAATAGTGCTCTCTAATAATTTCTGCAAAAATCCTTAAAAAGAGGGCATTGATTCTAATATTAGTTAGTATTCGTAAAATGAAGAGAGAAATAGGCAATCCTCATCCCCCAAAAGAGGCAGGCACATCTCCTCAGAAGAATTTACACTTTGAGCTAAAGAAGATCTACAAAAAATCCATCTTTATGAGGGGTCAAAGAATATTTTGGAATTAAAGGAGTCTCTTAAGAAGGCTTGAATGACATTTTCTCCCCCAATGCCCCCTTAATAGTGAAGTGGTAGGGGTTTTAATTTTTCCAAAAAATTTAGGACCTAATTGATTTTCATTTCAAGCTTAAGATGATTTTCATTTCAGGCTTAAGAAATTTGCATCCACATGGCTTGTTTCATAACCTTTACAACATCAAAAGGCTATATTTTCATAATCTAATTGTTGAATCCATACGTAATATTTTACTTTGAGCCTAATTTCTAGTATGAAATATTTCAAGATATCTATCTCCACCCAATTAGAAAAAATGGTAGGGAGAAATCTAAGGTTTTAGTAGTACATATATACTTACCTAGGGATTTAACAATCACCTACCATACCAAATATGTTGCAAATGGTTCCATTGATAAGTTCAAGGCTTATCTTGTTGCAAAGGGTTTCTCTCAGGTTGAAGATATTGATTATTCAGAGACCATTGGCCCTATTGCCAAGATGAACCCTATTCACCTTATATGTTCACTTGTAGCATCACATGGATGGATAGTATTTCAGATGGATGTGAAGAGTGCCTTCATGGTGATCTCCATGGGGAAATTTATATGGAGCAGCCACATGGTTTTATTAAGGACTCTTCGCTAGTTTTCAGGCTTCGTAGTTCATTATATGGTCTCAAATAGGCCCCTCAAGCTTGGTATGAGAAGATGGTCACTTTTCTACTTTCTTTTGGATTTACACGATTTCATTCTAATCCCACAATGTACAATAAATGATAGGAGGTGATATTTTGATCATTGTGCTATATGTGGATGATTTTGATCCTTACAAGAAGTTCATCCTCCATGATCCAAAGTTTTTAATGAGATTTGATGGATCAATTTGAGATGACAGATCTTGGCCTTTTACACTACTTTCTTGGTTTATAGGTTATTCATTCTTCATATGGGATTTCCACATTTTAGTAGAAGTATGCTCTTGACATGCTTAAAAGAGATTTTGCATGCTTGATTGCAAGCCTACCTCCACACCATTTCATTCAAGTGTTGTATTTTATTCCACTTGTACTACTCCTTCAGTAGATGCTACATTATATAGGTAGTTGGTTGGTAATCTTTTGTACTTGACACCTTCATATCCTGATCTTTCTTTTGTAGTTGGTATTTTCTCTCGATTCTCACATGATCCACATGGGAGTCATTGGAAAGATTCCAAACTTATTTTGAGATATATTCAAGGCACCTCACATATGGTATTCACTATAAATCAGGAGATCCTTAGATAGTTGGATTCATCGAATCAGATGGGGCTGGCGATGTCAATGATAAGTTCGCTTTTGTCTTTTTTTTTCCCTTGGTTCTAGTCTCATTACATGGTCTTGCAAGAAGCAATCTGATATTGCATTATCATCCACAAAGGATGAGTATCATGTCGCGGTTTTGTCTAGCTAGGAGGTTTTGTGGCTTTGTTAGTCATTGAATGAGTTTGGTTTTCCTCTTGATAGTCCCATTATTCTTTGGTAAGACAATCAGAGTGCCATTCACATTTCTCACAACCCAGTGGACCATCAACATACCAAGTACATAGAGATTCACATGTACTTCATACAACAGTTGATTCAAGATGGTTTTCTCACTTTGGAGTACATGCCTATAGAGGAGCAGATTGCATACATCTTCATGAAACCTTTGGCATCGCCTCGTTACCTTCAGTTGTGATTGATGCTTGGGGTAAAGGAAGTTGTCCTTAGGGGGTCTTCACGAGGCCTCCTTCCTTCATGCTTTCATACATTTTTTCATCTCTCTTTAGGAGAGGAGTTTTTTCTCAAGTGGTTTTCTCCTTTTGTCCAATTATGAGATTTCTTTGATTGTACATGGGTACCTCATTAGGCCTTGTTTCTAAGATCCATTCATGCTTTCTTTGTTTTTTTTGTATTGGATTTTTAGAGTTTTTAGCTACTCCCTAAGTTACACTTAAGGGGGGTGTTAGTGTAATAATGTATTAGCTAATAATTAATTATTAGGATAATTTATTTATTCTCATGCACTTAAGCTAAATTTAGAAGTTTTTTTTTTTTTAGTTAACTAGAGAGTTATTATTAGATCAATTTGTCTCATCACATAGGATGATGACACTTTCCATGCTCTAATCCCTTTATCATTTAGGGTTGCTCCTTTAAATCACTCTCTCATTGTATTATCACCAAATCTTCTTGAAGACTCTTGAGGTTTATTCTATACGTTTTTCTTGTTCATGATATAGACTTGATTATTTTTTGAAACTCTCTTGTGTGGAAGGTGTTTTTGTTTGTTGTTTGATCCTGCATTTTGTGTTTATTCACAATTCTAATGGAATCAATCCAAAAATTTAGAAGGATATTTGGGAGTTTGGCCCAAATAAGAATCACCTTAAGGATTTTATCAAAGGGTTAAAAGTTGGGAACTAAGATTTCTTTAGGAGAGAATGATTCCCTAATACATCTTTTCATAGATAAATAAATCTCTTTCTTTGATTTAAAAACTATAACAAAATCTTGTGTGAGATGACACAAATCCATATTAATTTATATAAATAACTTTCAATTATGGGAGACCCATTTGTGCACCTTTGGTACACTTGTTGAATTTACAAAGAATATGATTTTTCGAGCATTATAGGCCCATTCTTCTAAAAATTCCTCTCAAAAATAAAAATATGGGGTTGTCATGAACATTTTAAAGGAACAATCTTCTCAAATTTATGAGAGTCCTTTGATTTTTTAATTTTTACATCTACTTGCTCCACCCTTTCAAAAATTCTAGCAAAATATATTTTTGTTGAAGATAAACAACCATAAGACTTACTAGAAGTGTTTCTTGAAATTTGGAATGGAAGACAAAAACACCCCAAATGGGTTAGATCATTGAAAATATTAACCATACAAAAGAGGACACATGTGATGCACTATCATTCTTCATAGATTGAGAGTGATTTTTTTTTAGTGTTATGAGTGCAATCACTCAAATTGAAACCATGTGTAACATTCCCTTATTTAACACACCATAGAATCCATCTACGCCACACTATATGTCCAACAAGCCCATGTTAGAAGCAACAACTATATTAAGGATTTCATGAGAAAATACAATAAATTTTAGTTTGATAAGATACTTTGTAACTGCTACCATTATGCTATATATTATAGCACTATCACAATCAATGTTATGGTAATGACTAACTTGATATTATTGTATACAAGATCATTTGAACTAGGTTGATTTGACTACAATTGATTAACAAGATTAATTAGTAACTAATAGTAAAATAATTATTGTTATTAATACATTATTAGGTGATAACCATGAACAAGAGATTATAATGTTTTTTCTTTATTTAGAATTAGTAAATTATTTATCTGATAATTCATTCTTATGATGAATTTTATTTGTATCTCCCAGATTTTTGCTATTCCTTAGTGCTCCAAAAATTATTTTTTAATATTATAGTCCTTTAAATATATTGAGTGGACACATTTTAAGCTATTTATTTGATAGATTTTTGTTATCTATTTTTTAAATTTTTATAATATTATTATATACTATCATGACTTATCCATTACACTTACATGTAACATATACAATTAGTATCTTATTTACCAATGCACTATACTTTTTGTCTAATTTTTTTTTAGTATTCTTCACTATTTCAACATATGAACAACTTGAAAGCTAAAATCTATGATGAAAAAGAAACACATCACCAAGTTATGATAACCTCCTCACTATGAAAGAAAAATGTCAGATGATCCATAATATTTTCAAACTAATTTTTTTATACACAATTTTGGAAAATTTGATTTTGAAAAATCTTTTGATTATTGAAAAATATGTGAATAATATTGTATAAACATTTGAGTGTTATAATCCTTAACATTACTGGGTAGAGTTTAACTAGTTTTCTTTGTATGCATGTGTACTATATTTATCTGCAAGTTAATGAAGATAATGATGTGAAAGAGCTTCATGCAGTATAATGAAAATAAAATTGGGTCATTTATGTGGTGTTAGATTCATTGACTCCCAAGAATAAGAGAAACCATACATCTCTTGAAAACAATCTCGTGGAGGAAAGTGGCACTGAAGTTTTGAAGGCAAATGATAGGAAGATAACATTCTTGAGCACTCCAAAGGAGGATTTTAGTGAAAAGGAAACTATCAAGTTTTTGGTACCATCGCCAATGTGATAACCCAATGAGCTCACGACAAAACAAGCAATTTTAAATAATTGGACTTATTGTAAGCTATCAAAAATAAACACGAACACATTGGTTCCTCGGCCTAGCATAATATAAGGGAATCACAAGAGGTGCAAGGACCATTAGCTCTTCCAATGCCATACTTGACCACACGGTGCATATTTTCAAAACCCTTAACATAAGACATCTTACACTAGAAAAACTTCGCCTGAAATCCTAGGACCCATGTATGATGACTTAGCCTTGCTAGCCAACTGCACATCGAGCTTCTCACAAATATGAGAGTGCCTACTTGAGAGTGCTAGAGTTTGATATTATCTAATTGCATTAACTTAATAAAACAAGTAAAGGGGGTGTCTCACCTCAGTTGGGTGGGTTGGGGTTCTTGAGATTAATAATACAATCTTATTTTGATTGTTCTTAAGGGAATTTTATTTGATTGCATGAGTTATTGTGTTAGAATGAGATCAACATACATAACCTTCTTGATCATAATGAGGAATATGTGTTCATAAAATGTTAATAAGGGAAATGAATTATTATCCTCATCTTCATAGAACATATCATTATCATGAGGTTACAAAGATAATGTAGAGTAAGGATTCAATGTAGAGAAGGAATAGACATTGATCCAAGCTTCTTGCAAGTGATAATTATTCAAGGGATCCAATCAATTTCTTGATATCTAGATTTACGAAAAAGACATTTAGGCTCAACCATGATTTTGGTTTAGATCCCCTACAATGAGGCTATAATGACTGAGAAATTTTGAATTCACATAGCCCCTTATCACTGGGATCTTAGCTTAGATTCTAATTTCGGATTTGGTCCATTGACTCTAAATAGAATCTAAACAAGTAACATTATCCACTTAACACTTAGTAAAAAGTATATTAGGAATATCATAACATTAGCAATAAGGTCTGGCTTTACCAATAAGTAACTAGCATTAGAAAATATAAACTTAAAATTATACACAAACTCATTAAGTCTTTTAGGGAACTCTTTGGAACCTAACATAATTTACCACACTTAGAATGGGATGATCGCTAGTGATGCAGGAGCATGTTGAGTGTATGGAAATCCTGCATTGAATTAAAAAAAGGTGGATTTATTTTGTCTAATGAGTATTTGTATTTTGTAGGCAATTATAGGTTGTAGAAGTCAGAGGATGGTGCATAAGGGAATTTGGCAAAGGGCGCAGTTAAGAGGAAGATATATAAAATTTAAAACAATGATAATTGGAGAGAGCAACAAGAGAGGGGTCGCACCATGTTGGAAGAATATGAAAAGTGCCAAGGTAATAAAAATGCAATGAAGAGAAAAAGGAAGCAGATAGCTAATGAACAACAATAAAAATTTGATAACCATCACTTATATGAGAAGAGGCACATATAGTAATCACAAAAATTAAGCAATGGTTACTATGCCACATATAGGGGAAGATGAACATGTAGCACCACATTGGGGAAAGTGTGGAATGAAAGAAAAAAAAGAAAATACAATAAGAAAAAAAAAAAAGACAGGGAGAAAGAAGGAGGTCATGTGAAAGTAGGGGGTGATAAGATTTAGAATGAAGTAAAAAAAAATTACAATGATTATAGAGGGGAGATTTCATATGAATAGAGTGGGTTTAAAAAAAAAATCCAAGTATACTATGGAGGAGGAGGTACATATAAGAGTAAATGAGAAGAGAGTGAAGTGTATGAAGTTCCAATAACAGAGACTATAAATGATAGATTTTTGAAACATATATTTGGGTGAATAAAATTTGAATTTCCTCAATCTTTTATCTAATGTAAATTCGGATGTGAATACTATTTACCTTTTATTGAATGATCATTGATATATAATACAAATTTAAATCGATTTTGATTGAAAAATAAAATTATCAATTCAAATTGTTGATTGGATGTGAATTGTGTCATTTTGATAAAACTCACACAACTTGGTCTACATTAAAGTGGTATCAGAGCAAGGAATTGTAGTCATGCTGAAGGAGAACACAAAAAAAAATTGTTTTGGGGTTGTGAAGAGAAGAGACTCACGGCTATAAAGGGTTGTGGACATGGTACTAAGGGGATGTGGGCAAAGAGGACCACATAATGGACTACAAAATGATGATGGTGCATACATCATGGAGATGCTATGAGGCATCATAGCAAGGATGGATGCAATGGAGATTAAGCAACAAAGAGGAATGTCAGTGGTATATGTTAGTGATGACAAAGAGGAGGTTGAGATTTTAAAACTTAACTTGGAAGATGATGGAAGAGAAGAAGCAAAAGGAATATTTTTGCAAGCCATGGCAAGGATTAGGAGCAAGCTAAGGTTGGACCCCCCTAGTTACAATGGAAACTTGAATCTGGAAGAGTTAGTGGATCAGATATCCAAGATGGAGAAATATTTCAACCTTGAGTCAATTGAGGACCCAAAAAGGGTAAAGTACACTTGCATAAAGTTGAAAGGACATGCTTCATTGTGGCGGGAGTACATACAAGTTGAAAGGCAACAAAGAGGCAAAGAGAAAATCTAAACATGGGAGAGGATGATCACAAAGTTGAAGGAAAAATTGCTGCCCATTGATTACCACATCAGCCTATTCAAGAAGTTGTAGAATCTGAAACAAAGGGAGGAGAATGCACAAGAGTATACTGAGTTTTATAGGTTGAGTATTCAAGTAGGACATATGGATGATGATGCAAATAAGGTGTCAATATATGTGAGTGGCCTTAACAATTTGATCCAAGATGAGATGAGAATGATTTGGATAACAAGTGTAGAGGAGGCATACTAGTATGCATTGAAGGCAAAGGAGAAGCTTGCAAGAAAAAATCAAAATAGCTCTTGTGGTAGGGGCATATTTTCAAGAGGTAGAGGACAAACCACCAGTGATAGAGGTTACCAAAACAAGCAAGAGGAGGCAAGCACATCTCATAAAAACACACAAGAAATTAAGGGAAGAGGAGATTATTCTTGTGGTAGAGGATATTTTGGAAGAGGTGGATGAAGAGGCTTTGGTGGTACATTCTTTCAATATGGAGATATGAGGCATAGGGAATTTGAATGTACACAAATATAGAAAGCTAATGGTAAAGGAAAATAGGTGAAAATCAATGTGGTGCAAGATGAAAATGAAGGTGTGGGTTCACAAAACCATGGAGAAGATACTGAAGATGGAGAGTCCCTAATGCTACGAAGGATTTTGTTAAATATGGATAAGGAAAAAGTGGAGCCAATACATGGGAGAGATTTGTTCCGAACAAGGTGCAAGGCTGGTGGAAAGTGTTGCAAAGTAATAGTGGATAAAATTATATTTGAGGAGATGGTGGAAAAGTTGAAATTGAAGAAGGTAAAACATCTCAACCCATATCGAGTTTCATGGTTGCAAAAAGAGCATTGTTTGGTGGTACAAGAACAATGTTTGGTGAGCTTTTAGATTGGAAACTACAAGGATGAAATAACACGTGATGTGATGCTAATGGATGCATGTCATATCCTCTTGGGGAGGCCTTGGAAATTTGATAGGAAAGTTGTTAATGATGGGAGAACGAACACCTATAGAATCAAGAAAGAAGGAAAGGAATACATTTTAAATCCTTTGAAGGATAGGGAAGAAGAGGTGGAAAATAATTCCAAAGTATGTTTTGTTTCCAAAAAGTAATTTTTTGAGAGACTTGAAGAAAAAGGGAACATGTTTTGCAATTGTTCCAAATCCTATAGCAGTTGGGACAATGAAAGAAAATGAAGATATACCAAGTCAAGTTCAGATAATTTTGGGTGAATATGTTGATATATTGATGGAGTTTCTTGATGGATTGCCACCAATGAGTAGCATAAGCCATTGTATGGATTTTATTCCTAGTGCAAGATTTTCGAATAAAGCACCATATAGAATGAACCCTATGGAGAATGAGGAAACAAATAAGCAAGTACAAGAGTTACTTGAGAAAGGGATAATTAGGGAAAGCTTGAGTTCATGTGTTTCTCTAGAAATGTTGACACCAAATAATTATGGTGAGTGGTAGATGTATATGAACTCAAGAGCAATAAATAAGATAACCATCAAGTACCATTTTTTGTTGCCTTGAATGGATGATATGATAGATTATTTGATTGGAGAAAAATAATTCACCAAAATTGATTTGCAAAGTGGATACCATCAAATAAGAATACAAGGTGATGAGTGGAAGACGATCTTCAAAATGAAGGATGGTTTGTATGAATGGATGGTGATGCCATTTGGTTTGATGAATGATCCCAATATGTTCATGAGGTTGATGAATGAATTCTTGAAACTATATCTTGGTAAGTTTTTTATTGTGTATTTGGATGATCTTTTAATATTTAGTAAAACAAAAGAAGAGCATTTGTAGCATGTTAGGGCTGTTTTAAAAAGGTTAAAAGAAGATAAGTTATTGGTGAATTTGAAGAAGTGCAACTTCATGAAGGAGGAGCTAGTATAGTTGGGGTTTGTTGTTTTGAGAAGTAGATTGAAAATGGACATAGAAAAAGTAAAGGGTATCATAGATTGGCCTTCACCAAAGAGTATGTTTGAAGCAATAAGCTTCCATGGGTTGGAAAGTTTCTATATAGAAAGTTCGTTTGAAATTTTAGTGGTATTTTTGCATTGATTACAAAAACAATGAAAGGTTATTCAAAGGAGTTTGTGTGGACATCTGTAACAGAGAGGATTTTTAATATATTGAAGGCAAAGGTAATGGAGCAGCCCATTTTAGCACTTCTAGATTTTTGAAATGTGTTCCAAGTAGATTGTGATGAAAGTGGGACAAGGATTGGAGGTGTTCTAAGTTAAGAGGGAAAATCAATAGCTTACTTTAGTGAGAAGATAAATGAGGCAAAGAGGAAGTATTCCATATATGATCAAGAATTATAGGCAATCATGCAACCACTTAAGAAGTGGCGACATCATTTACTACCAAAGGATTTTTTTGTACACTGACTATCGTTCACTACAATTTATAAATAACAAAGGAAAAATAAGTCAAAAACATGTAAAGTGGGTTGAGTTTCTTCAAATTTATTCATTTGTTTTGAATCCTAGAAGTGACAAATCTAACCAAGTGGTTGATGCATTAAGTCAAAAGTGTTTTTTGGTGAATGAGATGCAAATAAATGTTGTTGGTTTTGACTCAATGAAAGAATTGTATGAAGATGATGTTAATTTTAGAGAAGCATGGACATCGTGCAAGAATCCAGTAGCAATAGATAGAACTCCATGGCTTAAGCATTTTGTACAAGAGGGTTTGTTGTTCAAAGGAAAGAGATTGTGCATACCTCATGGCTCAATGAGAAAGAATTTGATAAGGGAGAAACATAGTGGGGGTTTGAGTAGCCATTTTGGAGTGGAAAAAACTTTGGCATGACTAAATAAGAGTTATTATTGGCTGGGGTTGAGTGTAAATGTAAAGAAGTTGGTGCAAGGTTGCGGGTGTTGTTAATATGTCAAGGGAGTGAGGAAAACCATAGGGTTATACCACCATTTCCAATACTAGAAAGATCATGGGAACATATTAGCATAGATTTTGTTTTGGAGTTTCCACGAACACAAAGAGGTAATGATTATATTTTTGTTGTGGTGGATAGGTTTTCAAAAATGGTTCATTTCATAACAAAAGTGTAGTGATGTTTCACACATAATTTTTTTTTTTCAAGGAAGTAGTTTGATTGCATGGGTTGTCAAAGAGTATTGTTTTTGATAGAGACACCAAATTTGTTGGTCATTTTTGGTGCACTTTATGGAAAAAGTGTTGGAAATAGGATGCCATTTAATTGCAAATCCTAAACATTAATTATTTCATGTATCTCCTAAGTTATTTGAATGTGTTTAACAACACTAAGATTAGGATGAGATTAATATTTGATGAAATAAATCATGAAATTGGCATTTGTAGTTATTCCTAAATAATAGGAACATGTGGGTGCACACATGGTAAGGTGACACTCACCTTGTGTTCAGTTAACTATTCAGAGTAAGAGATAACACTTCTGAATGCATGCAAAGATCCTAGGAGTTAGGGTTTGATGTTTGCATGCATGAAGTTTAGTTTAGTTCAATTCAGATGAGTTCAGTTTAGTTCAATTTAGTTTAGTTCAGTTCAGAATCAGTTTAGTTTAGTTCAGTTCAGTTCAGTTCAGTTCAGTTATGGTTCAGTTATCTTTAGTTGCATGCAAGTGCATGTTGCATGCATGTTGGTTATTTTGAGTTGCATGTAGTTAGCTTCAGTTAACTTGGAATGCATGGCTAATAACTTGAGTTATATGATAGATAACAGGGACTACCTCCAGTTAACAGGGGATGACCATTCTTGCATGAATGGTGTTGAGTAAATGTTTTAGTTAACAAGAAATCACTTGGAGAAAACTTGGGCACCCAAAATGCTTTCTTGGATTTACCTCTTTTGTATGTTGAGTTATTTCAAAAGGCTCAGTTAAGTAGGATTACTTATGGGCGCCAACTTTGAGGAAGAGCTTTGGAATTATCACCGAAGTGAAGGATGAGTTGTAGCTTCAGTTTGGGACGCCCAAATGGATGAAGCACATGTTTTAACATTGTTCTTCATAGGATAACCTTATTTGCATGAGATAGGTGTACCTTTTATGGATAGGGCTTGTGCATTGTAATTGTAACTCATGTTGAGTTTACAAAGCTGAGAAATGCCTATTTATCTCAAGCAAGTTGAATAGAGTTGGGAGAGTTTTTATTGCAAGTTGTGAAGATGATTGGAAAAGACAGAAGAAGCATTCTCAAGCAAGAATTAAAGCTATTGTAACTCAGAGATTGAATAATACAATAATTCTTGGTGGAGTTTTTTCCTGAAAGGGTTTCTCCACGATACATCTTTTGTAATCTTTCTAATATCCTGTCTAGTTCTTCTATCAAATTTTGTCTACATTCTACAACAGTAAAATGGATTAATCAAGATAATCACCCACAAAGAATATATCTAACAAAGAAAAAGCTTACTTAGATCAGCAATATTAAAGGTTTACATAGTATTAAGGTAAGAAAACACCTCATTTTTCAACAAGAAGATGGGAACACAATTGAGTTTTAGTTCATCCTATCATCTACAAACAGATGTAAAAACTAAAGTGGTGAATAGAAATTTGGGTAATTTGTTGAGGTGTTTGGTTGGTGATAAGCCGAATAAGTGGGATTTAACATTGGCTCAAGTGGAGTTTGCATACAATAATTTGGTCAAGCAAAGTGTGAGTAAGAGTCCATTTCAAACTGTGTATGGTTATAGCCCTAGAGGAGTGGGTGAATTGAGGGATAATGCATATTTGAGTAGGAAAAGTGCTATAGAAGAGTATTTTTCTGAGTACATCCATGATTTTCATAAAGAGGTGGAGAAGAATTTGGAGAAAAGTGCCATGAAGTATAAGGAGTTCGTTGATATGCGTCGAAGAGAACATAATTTTTTAGATTGGCAAGTTGGTGATGGCACATTTGTAGAAGGAGAGATTCTTGCAAGGAACCTATAACAAGATGAAGTGGAAAAATATTGGTTTGTGTAAGATTTTGACAAAATTTTCATCAAATGCATACGAGGCGAAACTTCCAAATGGTATTGGCATTTCTCCAATATTCAATGTTGTTGATTTGTATAAGTATTACAAAAGGAAAGCAAGTGGACAAGGGAGTCAAAAATCAAATTTTTTGGATGCACATGAGTGGGTACAATAGTTTCCAAAGAAGAGGTTTGAAGTGATTGATGAGGTAATTGATTCCCCTATAGCCAAAAAAACAAGGGGAAATGAGAATTGGGAATATTTGGTCCATTGGAAGAACTGAGAAGTTGATGAAACTTCATGGGGCAATGCTTCAGACTTGGTGATGTTTGAAATTTTGGTTCCAATATTACCCATATATTCATGAGCTCCTCACTCATGAAACATTTTTTATACTTAGTGTGTTTGATGCAGGATCATCTCGGGTGTATGGAAATCCTACGCCGAATAGAAAAAGGTGAAGTTATTTTTTCTAATGAGTATTTGTATTTTATAGGAAATTAAAGGTTTTAGAAGTTAGAGAATGGCGCATAACGGAATTTGGTAAAGGGTGCGGTCAAGAGGAATATATAGAAAATTCAAAATAATAATAATTGGAGAGAGTAATAGGAGAGGGGTTGTGCCATGTTGGTTGAATATGAAAAGTGCCAAGGTAATAAAAATGCAATGAAGAGAATAGGGAGGTAGCTAGCTAATGAACAACAATAAAAAGTTGATAACCATCACTTATATGAGGAGGGGGCACATATAGTAATATAAAAAATTAAGCAATGATTACTATGCTGCATACATGGGTAGATGGACAGGTAGTTCCATATTGGGGGAAGTGTGGAATGAAAGAACATAAAAAGAATACAATAAGAAAAAAAGAAAGAAGATGGGAAAAAACGAGTTTGTGTGAAAGTAGGGGGGGAATAAGATTTAGAATGAAGTAAAAAAAATTATAGTGATTATAGAAGGGTGATTTCATATGAAATAGAGAATATTTTAAAAAGAAAAGTCAAGTATGACTGTGGAGGAGGTATAGATAAGAGTAAATGAGAAAGTAAAGTATAGGAAGTTCAAGTAACAAAGACTATAAATGATAGATTTCTGAAACATATATTTGGGTGAATAAAATTTGAATTTTCTCAATATTTTATCTAATGTCAGTTTGGATGTGAATGCTATTTATCTTTTATTGAATGACCATTTAGATATAATGCAAATTTAAATCAATTTTGATTGAAAAATAAAATTTTCAATTCAAATTATTGATTGGCTACGAATTGTGTGAGTTTGATAAAACTTACACAACTCAATCTTCATTAACTAGCCATTCATGAGTCAAATGTTACAATACTTAGTTTCTTCTAGAAGTGAAATATCAACTTAACTACATGCAAGAACTAAGGCTCTTACCATAATTTCATGTCTATAATATCTAGTTAAGAGACTTAATATTCTTAGCCTATATGCCACTTGGTTTCTTGTTAAAAAAATATAGAGATCACCTATTTTCACCACTCATTTAGTTGACCTTATGATAACCTACAAAACTCCTCCATAATAGTTATGATGCTCAATTCCTCTTGGTACCTACAACAATTTGAATAAGTTTAATTAAGGAATCCACTATAAATTATCCATATGGTGTAAATATCATAATCAACCTTAAATTTAATAAATTAGAAAGGGGTTCAAAGATCATTGAGTTACATCATCACAAGGTTAGAATTTTTAAACTTTCAAGGCCAACCCAAGCATTTGATTTGGTTTTCCACTCGACCACCCTCATAATAGGTAGTCAAATTTACATGAAGGATGGTGAGGTCCATGACAATAATAAATTTTTGTACTCAACTTGATAATCATGAGGATTCCATAATTCAACCAATTTAGGCTTCAAAATTATTAGCATGTTCAACACAAATACACATGAATGTGCCCATGTAGTTACACACAATTCACTACTCATTGGATTAACTAGATCATCCATGAACAATCATGCTTGAACACAAATACAAACATATGTATTAACATTCAAGTCACAAATGTAATCCAAACACAATCTAGGAGGGATACTACCACTCTACTAGGCACAAGCTTGGTGAACAAGAAACAACTTGATATTAAGGGAACACCTTGAGGATTTGGATGTATATACTTTTTCGATCATCCTTTGAGCTATTTTGAATAATCACATATGCTTGGGAAATACTAGCTAGTTTGATTAAAATTTATGTAAATATAGGTCATAAGCTATTATTTTGGGACCCATGAATTATATTTAATCAAATTCTACTCTAAGTAGGTCCCCCCCTTGAAGAGGCATACCATTTATCAATGAAAATCTATTAATTCATTGAACATAAATTTTGATCTTGTTACATGTAATTTATATTTTTTATATTCATGTTATCGATATGATTTCTTGTAGGTAGGATTGATGCATCTTGTATCAAAGCTCTTTCTAGGGTCAAATTTATTGTTGCTTAAAAAATATTTTTTAATTATTATTTGTGCTCTCAATGCTTGTATGGCTATCCACTATATGATCTCCCCTTTCCCTTTTTGGGGGGATCATGGTAAAACTAGAAAGTTGTTGCAATATTATAAACTTGATTAGTTTCTTATTTTCTATAGTAATTTTTCTTAGGCTAGAAACCTTGTATTAAGAGTTTTAAAATAATCACAAAATATTTTTTTATTTTGGGCATAGTTTAATTCCCCATATAGTTTTCTAGGGAAGGATGAAGGGTTTCCTTTGCGAGCCACGCCGTCAGATAGATTTATATATGGTCTTATGCTCCCATGCCTTGCAATTATATAGAAAGATCCCTTAAGGTTTTTCTAAAATGTATATAGCCTTAGGAATCCATCAACCATCTCTAATATATGATGCATTGGTAAGTGGTTAGCCTTAGGAAGTTACTCATAGCATACCTAATTTTCTAGGACATATTTATTGCAAGTTTACATGCCAAATACACCATGTAGCAATCTTCTTGTTTTCCATCTTGCCTCATTTATCTCTTGGCATATTTAGAAAATAGAAGAAATCACAAACAACAACATATTTATTTAGATCTATTTATCTATAGGGTACAACAATGCATGTTGAAGGGTTTTTAGTACCTTTGTGAAAAATAATAGCTCAAAATTTTGAAAGGTATAGGTATAGAGCCACACCCCCAAAGGTTTTGAAATATCATTTTAGGAATAAAAAAATAAAAGCAATTCACTATTTGTATAAAAAATCTATCAATGTTTTTGTCCCATATGAGAGCTAAAATTGTTAAGAAACCTACATTAATTATAAAATAATCTAGGAAATTTCTTTTTTCCCTATTTTTTGCTTCTATAAAATTGTCCCATTGAAACCATATTATTGTGCCAATCATTTTGGAACATATTTTTGGTTTTTT
Organism: Sequoia sempervirens; assembly: GCA_007258455.2. Classification (NCBI taxonomy): domain Eukaryota; kingdom Viridiplantae; phylum Streptophyta; class Pinopsida; order Cupressales; family Cupressaceae; genus Sequoia; species Sequoia sempervirens. The sequence continues at coordinate 363,136 of VDFB02263869.1, forward strand.
AATATTTCACCTTCCTCTCATGTTCATTCCATGTCTCTTGTTTGAAGAAAGTTCTTGAATAAATCCTCAATATGCACTCCAACCATCTTCATAATTGTACAATCACCATGTTCTTGATCTAGTGGCATGATATGCACCTAAAATATGTAGCTTGAGAACCACTTCAACAATCATTTCCTTCCCTTCCACTTTGAGAACAAGTACTTTAAAGGAGGAGGGGACGTTAAGACCCCTTAGTCATAACTTTTTTTCCTTATTATTATAAAGGATTTGGAAGCATATGTTTTGTAACTCATTTGAATAATTCCATATGCTTGGGAAATATTAGTTAGCTTGACCAAAATTAGTATAAATATAGGTCATATGTTATTTTTTTAGCACTCATGAATTATATTATATTGAGAACTCCTCAAAGGAGGTTGCCCCCTCAAAGACGCCTATGATTTATGAATGCAATACAATTTTTGTGTTTTGTATTATGCAATTTGTATTTTTTATAATTTTTATTGGTATAACCTATTGTAGGTTGGATCATCACATATGGTATTAGAGCTCTTTCTAGGGTTGTGTTTACTATATATATATATATATATATATATTTATCTCAACATTTATACAATTATCTATTGATACTCTCATTTTTCCCTACTTTTGGGGATCTTGGTGACCAAAAATGGGCTATAGTAGTACCAATATTGAGTTTTTTCCCATTCTTGTAGTATTTTTTTTACGCTATAAACTCTATACCAAGGATTTTAAAATAAACAAAATATTTTTTGTTCCAAGCATAACTAGATTCACCACATAGGTTTCTAGTGGAGGAGGAAGGGTCACCTTCCCAATCCATACATCAAATAGACTTTGTATATAGTCTTGTGTTTCCACATCCCTTGGCATATTAGAAGACCCCTTAGGATTTTTTACAACTTGGCCTTTTGAAGATATTAACAAAAAGTAACCTATAATGTATAGGTAAGTTGTTAAAGCCTTGGGAAGTTATTTGAACCATATTGGATCTACCATGATCTATATATTTGCAACCTCACATACTAGATAGACTTCGTAGAAAATTTCTTGTTTGCTATTTTTCCTCATTTCTCTCCAAGCATATTCAAAAAGTAGAAGAAACTTCCACCAACACCTACTTCCTTTAGATCTATCCATATATAAGGTACAACAATGCATGCATAATAGTTTTGAATGCCTATGTGATAGAAAATAGCTCAAATTTGTGAAAAGTATACACATAGAACTAGATCTTAAAGGGTTTGAAATATTATTTTAAGCATAAAAATTAAAACACTATCCCATATTTGTAGAGGAAATCCATCAATGTTTTGGTCCCATATGGGAGTTAAAACTATTGATAAATTTGATGTAGGAGCATCTGGTGGTGTAAGGGCAATCCTACATCACCAAAAAAAAAAGAGTTTCATTTCATGTTAGTAGTTTCTTAGATATTTTTACATTTATGGATACCCTTTTCGTCATAATATAATTCCCAACTTATGGTTTTATTTTTCTATTCCTGGGTTGAAAGATATTGCAGTTTTAGTCTCCCAGAATTGCACCTGAAAACCTTCTAGGTCAGATTTGACGCATTAAACGCTCCCAAAATGGCCCTGAAACTTGTTGACATTGGCATAGCTAATTTTGAGCATGTTCTTGACTCTAAGACCTTTCCAACAGTTCAAATGGTTCAAAAAACAGAGTCTCAAATCAAAAGTTATAGCTCCCGAAAGTTGGCACACTTTCTAGAAGATACTAATTTTTGAATGTACTTTTGAAATTTGAATTTCAAGTTGTAATTTTCAGCACTAGACCACCAAAAACTCAAATTTGAATGTTGTTTTGGCTCCAAACTAAAAAGGGAGCTCTATTTATGGGCGGGTTTCTAATTTTTGTGTAGCTTTCTGGGGACAAGTTCGCATACTACGAAAAGGGGTTTTTCTATAATTTTGTAGTTTGCATATTTCCAAAACTTGAGGATATCAGATCCTTTGCATGCAAGAAGATCATTTTTAGAATAATAAAATAACATTCTCTGTTTGGTGTGTTAATTTTTTTGTGTCTTGGGTTGCACCCTCGTCAGGTGGTATCAGAGCGAGGTTTTCTTGAGCGTGTGAAAAGATCGCTGATCATGAGGTAGTTCACACCAGGACCATGGTTGTGGATCGAGGTCAAGAAAGATGCCTCCAAGAGTGATGCCTGGTAGGCGTGGTGGTGCCAAAGGTGGTCGAGGTGACAGAAATTCTAGTGGAAGAGATCCACTAGCGACTGAGGGTTTCAGAGCCCTCCAAAGACAAATTGATGCATTGCAAGAGCAGATGAGAAGAGGGTTAAACCTGAGAAGGAGAGAAGAAAGTGAGGATGAAGAAGAGGAGGAAGATTCAGATGTAGAAGAGGAAGAAGAAGCAATTGACCAAGACCAAATGTGGCTGATAAGGGCCATTTCAAAGATTAGGAAAAGACCCAGAGCAGAAGTCCCCAGTTATTCCGGAAGTCTGAACCCAAAAGAGTTGATCGACTAGATCAATGAGTTGGAAGAATATTTTGAGTATGAGGAGATAGAGGACCCAGATCGGGTCAAGTTTGCAAAAGATAAGTTGAAGGGCCATGCTAGTATTTGGTGGAAATAGGTCCAGTTGGAGAGAAACCGAAGAGGAAAAGGAAAGATCACCAGATGGGATTGCATGGTAGAGAAACTGAAAAAGCAGTTCATACCAGTGGGCTACGAGCTAGATCTGTTGAAGAAATTGCAAGGGTTGAAACAAGGAAGCAAATATGTGAAAGAATACATTGAATATTTTCATAAGATGATCATTAGAATGGGTCATACAGAGGCCAACAAGGAGAAGGTAGCCCGTTATCTTAATGGGTTATGACTGAGCATTCAGGAGGAGCTAAGCCTGGTCAAAATGACCACCATTAAGGATGCATACCAGTTTGCTTTGAAAGTTGAAGAGAAGCTAAACAAAAGATTTGATAGCAAGAAAAAAGGACGAGGAGGTCAAAGTGGAAAGGGTAGTGGAAGATCTTCCTGAAACTGAAATGATGATGAGAAGAAAAATGAAGATGTGGATACCAGTCAAAACTAGAAGAATGATAACTTCTACGACCCTCGTGATCAAAACAGTGGTGATTAAAGAGGTAGAGGACAAGGGAGATCTGGACAAGGATCCGGAAGAGGTGGTTATAGAGGAACATATTTCCAATGTGGTGAAGAAGGACATCGAGCCTATGAATGTCTGCAACATCAAGGAAGGGTAGAAAAAAGGCCAAAAGGTCATGGAAGGTTTGCACATGCAGATGAGGAGGCTCAATCTGAACATTCAGATGATGCTGAAAGGGGAGAATCCCTAGTGATTAGAAGAGAATTGGTGACTAAAGAGAAGGAACCCGAATAGAGGAAGAATCTATTCTACACAAGGTGTAAATGTGAAGGCAAATGTTGTGATGTCATCATTGACAGTGGGAGCACCGATAATCTGGTGTCAGAGGAGATGGTTACAAAGTTGAAGCTAAAGAGGGAAAGGAATCCACATTCGTATTGGATTTCCTGGTTGTAGAAGGACCACAAAGTTTTGGTCAATGAGCAATGCCTGGTGAAGTTCAAGATCGAGAGCTACCATGATGAGGTACTTTGTGATATCATCCCCATGGATGCATGTCACATGTTGTTGGGGAGTTTGTGGTAGTTCAACAGGCAAGCTATACATGATGGCCATGCAAACACTTATTCCCTGACGAAGGATGGGGTTCGTCACAAGTTGAAACCCCTGAATGAGGTAGAAGAAAAGGTATGCAGTAGTGCTAGAATTTGTTATGTTGATGGAATAAAATTTGTAGAAGGTATGAAGCATGAGTGTGTGTGCTGTGCATTGATTCCTAGAGTGGGTAAGGAGGATAGTGAGAAGGTGCCAGTAGAAGTTTTTGGGTTGTTGGATGAGTTTCAGAATATTGTTTCTGATAACGTACCTGAGGGTTTACCTCTAGTGAGGAAGATCAGTCATCATATTGACTTGATCCCTGGAGCTAGTTTGTCAAATAAGGCAGCTTACATAATGACCCCGATAGAAAATGAGTTAAATAGACAAGTTCAGAAGTTGTTGAAGAAGGGTTTGATTCAAGAGATTCTGAGCCCATGTGCAGTACCTGCAGTACTAGAAACAAAGAAGGATGGGGAGTGGAGGGTGTGTACAGACTCCCAAACCATAAACAAGATAACAATCAAGTACAAATTTCCCTTGCCAAGGATGGACGACCTGATGGAATGTTTGAGTGGAGCTCAGTACTTCACAAAGATTGATCTGAAGAGTGGTTATCACCATATCCATATTCGAGAGGGAGATGAATGGAAGACTACCTTCAAGACCAAAGAGGGTCTGTACGAGTGGTTAGTCATGCCTTTTGGGCTAACCAATGCACCGAGCACATTCATGCGACTCATGAACCAGGTATGGAAAGAGTTTTTTGGAAGTTTTGCTATTGTGTATTTAGATGATATTTTGATTTTCAGTAGGACTTTGGATTAGCATTTGATGCATATTCAGAGAGTCTTTGAGAAGTTAAGAGAGGAGAAATTGTTGATTAATCTGAAGAAGTGTAGTTTTGTGAAGGAGCTAGTGTACTTGGGGTTTGTTGTCTCGGCAGAAGGTCTCAAGATGGACCCAGAGAAGGTGAAGGCTATTATGGAATGGTCTACCCCAAGAATTGCTACTGAGGTGAGATTTTTCCATGGTTTGGCTAGTTTTTATAGAAAGTTCATTAGAAACTTTAGTAGTATTTGTGCACCCCTAACTGAAACAATGGGAGGGGATAGAAAAGACTTCAAGTGGAGCACTGGAGCAACGAAAAGTTTTAAACTGTTGAAACAGAAGATGACAGAGCAGCTTATTCTAGCCCTCCCAGATTTCAATAAGGTGATTCAGGTGGATTGTGATGCCAGTGATTGTGCCATTGGAGTAGTGTTGAGCCAAGAAGGTAAGCCCATTGCCTATTTCAGTGAAAAGTTAAATGATGCCAAGAGAAAGTATTATGTATATAATCAAGAATTTTATGCAATAGTTCAAGCACTAAAGAGTTGGAGGCATTATCTGTTGCCAAAGGAATTTGTCTTGTATACTGATCATCAAGTATTACAATATCTGAATAGTTAGGGAAAATTAAATCAAAGGCATATGAAATGGGTAGAATTTTTGCAGATCTATACCTTTGTTCTAAAGCATAGGAGTGGGAGGTCGAATAGGGTTGTAGATGCCTTAAGTAGGAGCAAACATTGATGACAAAGATGCAGATTGAAGTGGTTGCGTTCAATGAACTCAAAACATTGTATCCAGAAGATCCTGATTTCGCAAAGGCTTGGAGAGCTTGCAAGGAGCCTGTTACAGTGGATAGGACAAGGTGGATGGATTTCATAATTCATGATGGCGTGTTGTTTAAGGGAAGCCAATTGTGTATTTTGAGTTCCATGAGGGAGAATCTGATTAAGGAGAAGCACAGTGGAGGAATGGCCGGGCATTTTGGTCGGGATAAGACCATTGCCATTATCAGTGAGCATTATTATTGGCCTCAGTTATCACAAGATGTAAAGAAGTATGTATAGAGTTGCAGGGTATGTCAGATGGCTAAAGGAGTGAGCCAGAATATAGGGTTATATCAGCCCTTACTTGTACTAGAGAGGTTGTGGGAGGATATAAGTATAGATTTTGTTCTTGGTTTTCCAAGGACACAGAGAGGGAATGATTCAGTATTTGTGGTGGTTGACAGGTTTTCAAAAATGACACATTTCATTTTGTGTCAGAAGATCCATGATGTAGTCCACATTGCTGACTTGTTCTTCAAAGAGGTGGTGCGGCTACATGGTATACCAAAGAGTATTGTCTTAGATCGTGACACTAAATTTGTGGGATACTTTTGGAGTACCTTGTGGAAGAAGTTGAGAACAGAGTTGAAGTTCAGTTCTGCACACCATCCACAAACAAATGGGCAGACGAAGGTTATGAATAGGAGTTTGGGTAACCTACTGAGATGCTTGGTAGGAGATAAACCCAAGGGATGGGACTTGATCTTTCCCCATGCGGAATTTTCTTACAATAGTTTTATCAACAGAAGCACTGGTAGATCACCATTCCAAATTGTGTATGGAGACATCCCCAAAACAGCTCCAGAATTGAGGAAGATGGACCATGAGAAGAAGATAAGTGCCAAAGCCGAAGATTTTGCAGAGCACATCAAGGATATACATGAGAAGGTAAGAGAACATATTAACAAGATGAATATGCAGTATAAGGCCAAGGCAGATCAAAAAAGGAGGAATAAGGAGTTTCAGATTGGTGATAAAGTAATGGTCCACTTGAGGAAAGAAAGGTTTCCAGTGGGAACCTATAACAAACTGAAGATGAAAAAATTCGGTCCCTGCAAGATTTTGAAGAAGCATGATTCAGGGAATGCATATGAGGTAGAGTTGTCGAATGGAGTCAACATTTCCCCTATGTTCAACATTTCATATTTGACAGAGTATCATGAAGGTGGCGCAAAGGAAGCACCGACAATAGGACAATATGAAATTCTAGCACCTACTTCAGAGAAGGAGGAGATTGAAGCAATCCTGGATAGCCGTGTGAGAAGGAATACCAAACACAAACAGTATGAAGAATATCTGGTGAAATGGAGAGGAAGGCCTATGGAAGATTCATCCTAACTATCTAAGGTAGAGGTTGACCATTTTGGTTTCTCTCAACCATCTAAGACATGACAGGGTCACTTCTCAAACTACCCTAGGTGTCTGATGCAGGAGCATCCAATGGTGTAAGGGCAATCCTACACAAAAAAAAAAAAAAGAGTTTCATTTCATGTTGGTAGTTTCTTAGATGTTTTTGCATTTCTAGATACCCTTTTTTTCATAATGTAATTCCCAACTTACAGTTTTTTTTTCTATTCCTGGGTTGAAAGATATTGCAGTTTTAGTCTCACATAATTGCACCTAAAAACCTACCAGGTCAAATTTGAGGCACTAAACGGTCCCGAAACAGCCCCAAAACTTGCTGAAATTGATGTAGCTAATTTAAGGATTGTTCCTGACTCTGAGACCTTTACAATGGTTCAAACGGTTCAACAAATGGAGTCTCGGATCAAATGTTATGGCTCCCGAAAGTTGGCGCACTTTCTAAAAGATACTAATTTTCGAATGTACTTTTGAAATTTGAATTTCAAGTTGTAATTTTTGGTGCTAGACTGCCAAAAACTCAAATTTGAATGTTGTTTTGGCTCCAAACTAAAAAAGGAGCTCTATTTATGGGCGGGTTTCTAATTTTTGTGTAGCTTTTTGGGGACAAATTCGCATACTGCGAAAATGGGTTTTTCTATAATTTTGTAGTTTGCATATTTCTAGAACTTGAGGATATCATATCCTCTGCATGTAAGAAGATCATTTTCAGAATAATAAAATAACATTCTCTGTTTGGTGTGTTAATTTTCTATGTCTCGGGTTGCACCCTCGTCACAAAGAAAATATGACAGTCTAGAAAATATTTTAGATTTTTTTTGAATTTAGGAGCACAAAGTCTTTTTGCAATCATTGTATAGTAAATATGTGAAAGAGAAATTTCTCCGAAAGAGAAAAGAGGAACCTTTATAATGATACGAATTTACAATAAATAAAGAAAAAGGTAGTTATCTTTCACATAATTGTGTAGCTACCTCTTTTCAGTCTTTATATATCCAAAACTCGCCAATGAGTGTACATTTCTTAAACAATTAAAATAAATCAATTTCAGACATTTATAAAATTGATTTTATGATTAAAACCGAGTCTTTGTTGAAACTTGACGGGTGTTTGATTGTTGTAGAAGCTCCCTTGCATATGTTCAAAGTATTCTTTGAAAGACCTGAAGTTTTGCTTAATAGAACACTAGTTTGACTTCCCATCTAATTGCAACCTGTCCCCACAAAAGCGAGGTTTCATAATTGTCCTTGGTTCCATAATCGAATTTATAATCTCATGTCCCCATGTGGCTGCTTAACTTCATTTTCTGTAGCGAGAGTGTTCTCATACATAAATTTTATTGTTGGGAAAGGATAATTTGGAATCTTTTCCTATTTTAATGGAGCAGCTTCTATTTAGGAATTGAAAATAAGGGTACGGTCCCATGGAGGGGGGCTTCCTAAAAAATTTCAGCAGTGCTGCTAAGATTTTTTAGGAATATTTTAAAGATGGTGGTCCCATGAATTCAATTTTGCAATTCAGCTTAAAAGTTTGAGCTCCAAAAATCAAGGGACGAAGTGGAGTAATTTGATAAAAATTAATAAACAAATAAAAATTCTCTCATTTTTTAGTTTTTTTTAGGAATTTAAAATTCAAAGTGATAGACAAGTGGCAGAAAAAATTCCTAAAAAATTTCTAAGTTGTAGGGGCAATTTCTAGCCCCACCTCAATTTCACCCGCTGAAATTTGCAGTCCTAAAAGGTAGGGGCTGCTATTTTTCAGGAGGAGATTCCAATTAATCCTGTAGCATAATTTTGTTTGCTCCATGGGACCGCTTGATCCATGAAAATAGAAGCCCAAGCCGCCCCATGGGACCATACAGTAAGCCGTGGGAAAAAAACGGGGCTGGAAATAAGAAGCAACTGCATATTGTTACAAATCCACGTGGCTCCACAAATTTCTTTCCCTCTTTTTTAAGATATGCATTCATTTTTTTTTCTAATTTTTTGTACAAATTATTATTAATACTGTTAATACAAATTTAAACTGCCTGCTAAAAAATAAGTAGAAAAATTAAGCATTCATGGAGCCATTAGCTCCACAAATAACTCCTAAATAAGTTGAACAGTGGCTGTTAGCCAAAATAAGCTAAACAGCCACATAAAAACCTGCCCTAAAAGTCTGAAAGGGAGGGTGTCAATTTGTGCCTATCCAAACATATATACTGTTCAACAATCCAAGGTACAGCGTTTCAGAGAAAAGATCATTATCTGTATCAGGATTTATATTAGAACCAAATACCCTAAACTCCATTAAACTATTACACCAATAGTAATGCGCATTTCATACGTGCACAACTGCTTGGACCCACTGATGCAAAATACTCAAAAATAACTTACTAGTTTTGAGTCTTCAAAGAATAAAATGATATCCTTCTCCGGAAAGCTTCAAAGTTTTGTTAACGATATTTGGCTTCTCATACAAACTTTTGCTGACTGAGGGATCTGTAGCTTGATACGCATCTCTTAGCAATATAAAAAATGGAGGTGATAAATTGATTTTCTATTCCTGTTGTAGTTTCTAGAAGCTCCATAATATTCATAAGGTGCATCTAATTGTTGTAGGCAATTACATTAAATACTGCTACCTTTCGTTTCTTGTAGTTCCCTAGATGCCAGCTGCAATATATCTTTCTGAGGGAACTTTTTTTTTTCATCTTGCGAGGATCTAGAAAAACGATTCTCAAAACCTGTAATAGTGGATTAGGTGGAGTAATACCCTCTGCAATCTTGCGCATAAGAGCAACAAGAATTGTCCCAGCCCACTTTCCCAGTATACCATGACCAATGGCTACCGATTATAGAAGACGCTTCAATGTTATTTACCATGACGCTTGTTTCAATTTCTTAACTTCCAAGGATTTTTGAATGCGAAGCAATTATAATTCTAGATTCACAAAACTAATGTTGGAAAAATAACTACCATAAGACAATCTTGATCGTTTCAGATGTTAAGATAAGCGACCTGATAACATTTAAATTCTAGTTCCACTTCAAACAAGAGAGCTAGAAATCAATTTAACATCCTTCCACCTCTGAGTGATCAACGGTGTGATGGGACTAATCATTTTCTTAGTGCTATTTTGAAATTCCGCTCCATTACATAAAGGGAAATTTCAGATAATTATAATGCCCTTCCATCTCTGGATACTCCAAAATGGAAGAAGATTCGTTTAACATTGTCTGAAATTAACCAGTCCATGAAAGGCAAGCCATTTAAAAGAATAGTGCCATGGAACCCTCTTCCTAAAGATTGAGTCAATGGTAAATGCTTTCCTCTTTTGAGCACCACGTCGTCTTGATTTAAAGGCCACATCCTCCTCTACAAAATCTCCTCCTACATAACAATGTGTCTCAGACATCTCTTGCCCATCCTTGGCGGACTTGGGAGCAAAATTCATTCCATGTTCTATATATTGACAATTGAGCAACTGCAACTATAATATTTGACAAAAAAATCTCTACTCTTTTATACGTTTTGATTCTTGTAACAACTCTCTAATTTTGGCATGAGCCAAGGGTTTGTTATAGCAAAGTTTGGGAATTCGACAAATTTAATCTTACTGGAGCAAACCAGCTGCTGAGAACAAGCCTATTGGTCAAAAAATAAATATTTGGAAAAAAAATTAGCATCTAGAGAGGCGTTTGGAACGATTTGGGTGTTTGGAGAGAGGTCTCAGGCACAACTAAAAATGCTGAATAAAATTATTAGCTCGGGCTTTACGCCTGCCAATTACATTTGCTTCAAAATTTGAAGCATTTTCAACAAATCGTTTTATGAACATTTGCTTCAAAATTTGAAGCCTTTTCAACAAATCGTTTTATGAACATTTGCTTCAAAAAATTTAAAGCCTTTTCAACAAGTCGTTTTATGAACATTTGCTTCAAAAAATTTAAAGCCTTTCCAACAAATCGTTTTATGAACATTTACTTGAGAACTTGCAAAATGCCGAAACATTACATAGGCCACAGGAAAATGCTGACAAAAGTTGTGGAATTTGTTTTTCGACTTGCCAATCACATTTGCATTTTATTTTCTAAATATTTTTCATTAAATTCAAATTGTGCATATCTAGCAACCATTGCATTTCATGAAATAAATTTCTCCCAGAGGCATTATGTCGAATAGTCCATGTGACTTGGCAATGTTTTGCAATTTGTTTACCAGAGCGGTAGCAACTGCAAGATCTTATAAAAATATGTTTAAATTATGTTTTGAGTTGACGTCCATACCTTGTTCTTAAGCTCCTATTTTCACACAGGCAACAATCATGCTGGTAAAGATGTGGAATTTGGCGTTGCATCTGCCAAAGAGGTGCATGGAACTGTTCAAGCCGCTTATGTAAATCCCTGATATATTGTTGTAAAATAGTCGTAACATTTTGTACTTAATTAAAAAGACGTTTCCAATTAATGCACATCAACCTTCGATATGTGTCTATTGAACTTCTAATGAAAGAATTTGAACTATAAAATTGAATTGCCACGAGCTTTCAAGAATCCAAGTTGCATCGTATGTATCTTTTGATACTTGAAAGCTCCATTGTGAAATTAATACCCTGATCAATTTTTTCTCAAAATTTTTAACTGAAAGAGGGCTAAAAATTTATTCAAGAGCAAGAAAGATACAGAGAAGAAGGACAAGCTGCTCCAAGGAATTTAAAGAGCCCGGTCACTGTCCATTAACTGATCTAACATAGTAACCTTACCAAGGGGCAATTGCCCATTATCAACAATATTCCAAGCATACATTTGATCAGAAGCCCATTTGGCCAAACAATCAGCAACCCCATTCCACTTTCTAAGAATATGCCTAAAAACAATACAATCAAAAGAGCCACACAGCTGAAGAATCTGTCTAATAACCAACTACAAGTGTCAGCCCACACCATCTAACTGTTGTCTAGTAAGCAAAGACACCACCACCTGAGAATCAGACTCGCAAATGATCCTTTGCCAACCTAGAACACAGCTACGCTCAACAGTGCACAAGATGGCTAGGGCCTCCATAAGATTATTGGTTTGAAGGCCTTTACAAACAGAAAAAATAAATTGAATGTCCCCAGAGCTATCGCGACCAACACCACCAATACCATCCTGGCCAGGATTCCAACGGGATGAACCATTAGTGTTAATTTTGAAAACTCCTTGTGGAGGAGGGGTCCAATGACCCTCCCTATTGATTCTCTGTAGAGGGTGTCTGCGTCTATTCCTCATAAACTGACCAACAAACAACAAAACACCTCCATGAAGAGGAAAAGTGAGGCGAGTACAGATAGCAACCTCCTCAGGATCCACACCACTAGAAAAGTCACACTTTGCTCAGACAGTCTTCCGAAGAGAATGAACAATTTTTCACCATAAATGTTGAACAACCATCCTACTATCTTGAAAAATCCTACGATTCCTCTCCAACCAAATATGCCAAATGGTAAAAGAGGGACCCACAACCTAGGCCACCTAAAGGAAAGAGCTCCTTACAAGGGCATTCCCCCAACGGGCCCAAAACTCAACCAAAGAAGAAACATGCCAACAGGATTGACCCTAAACTATCCACCATAAGTGTCAGATCTGCTTAGCAAAGAAACATTGAAAGAAAATATGAGAGACCGATTATGAGTAACCAACCACATAAAAAAATCGCACTTTGGCCAAGAAAATTTACTCCAGACCTGCTTCCACCAAGGAACCTCAATATCCCCAAACATTTGCCTAAAAAGCTCCAAGTAACCTGCAAAAATAGAGTATTTTCCCATCGAGGAACTGCCCCAGGCCAAAACATCATGCCCAACTAGAGAGTTACACCCCCGAGAAGCACAAATCTGAGCCAACTCATTTTGTTGCTCCTCTGAACTACCCGCCGGCCATTCACAAGGATCCTTCCATCTGTACCCCACAGTAAGGCCTATATTTCGAGCACACTTATAATGCATAACCTTATTCCAACTAGCTACTATAAACCTATCACAGAGGGGTTGCAAATGTGGATACATGGAAAGCAAAGGAGGATTACCATCCCAAGAATCCATCTAAAAAAGAGCTTTAGAGCCTCGATTGCAAATTCAAAAAAGACCCTTCTTAATAAGTTGAGCCCCAGTTTTCAGAGTGTGCCAAATCATAGAGCCCCTGCCCTCCAAAGGGTAGCAACCAACATCCACCTGATTGACACCAGATAAGTACTTATGCCTGAGAATCCGAGCCCAAAGCTAATTCTGATTTGTACACCATTGCTAATACAATTTGGCTACTAAAGCCTTCCCATTCCAGATAGAAGATCGAACACCCAGACCTCCTTCCTTCTTTGGATGACACAACTTCCCATCGAACAAGGCTCCACTTAGAAGTCTACAAATTACCGCTCCAAAGAAATTGGCGTGAGAGAGCATCAAATTCTTTAAGAAAATAAACATGAGCTACCTGAACAAAACTTCTATAAATAGGAAGAACCTAAATCACCGATTGAAGAAGGGTAACCCTAGTAGCAGTGGAAAACCACCGATGAGTCCAGTGATTAACTTTCCTATGCAGCTTATCAAGCAAGTCTTGCCAAAGTGGCATTGATAGCCGGCCAACAACAAGGAGAACACCCAGATAAAGCAAGGGAAGAGACCCAATTTGAAACCTCAAGATATTGGCAATTCTCCTCTGAATAGAATCTAAGGTGTTAAAAAAATAGATTGAAGACTTGTGATCATTGAATTTTTGACCCGAAGCAGCTAAGTAGATTAGAAAGCATTTGCAATTATGACTACAATTGATGATTATGATTTAATAATCAAGTCAACACTGCAAGACAATCAAGAATGCTCACAAATGAGACTTGATGCACACATGCAAGCTAAGTCGATAGGGAGACAATACATGTGGCTTGGAAGTCTAATACAACTCTTAGGAAAATGATTTGATGAAGTGTGTCAATTAACAAACATGAAAAAGTTTTAAATATCTTGAGGTAAATAATGTAGACAACATAATCCCACCTCTTCATTAGGGCAATGAACATCTCACAACGATATAACATCAAGGGCAACTTCAATATGTAGTGCAATTCAACTCTAGGCAATAGCTCTTTATGACCATCTCCCATATCTAATCCTTGTAAAATTTGGAGCACTACATTATGGTGTCACTCTTAAATCTCTTTGATATTTTATACAAAAAATAAAGTAGGAAACAAACTGAAATCAATTGAATTTTTACAAAATTTGGATCAAAAAATCTCTAGTACATCAAGAAATAGAAGTAGAACAAAATAATATCTACCTATAGTAGTTTGCATGTTGCATAGATCTAACCACACTTATGAGGATGGAGCTATTTCATAAGTTCGTAGTCATGCCAACAAGGACATGATGATGTGAAAATTGGCCATGGTTGCATGACCCTAAACTAGTTGAAAAATCTTATAACATCATCATTAAAATTGAAATTTTTCAAAAAATAAAAGTTAAAACTTTTCAAAAAAAGAAAAAGAAAAATTGAAAACTTTTCACTTACCAACTTAGAAATGTGCTAGTTGTAACTACCTATCTCACATGACTCACCCAATAACCAATCAATATGCATCATCATGACATGGTAACTAGTCTTGGGTTAGGTTCTTGATTAGTATGGAGTAAAAATGAAAATAACCTTTACCTTTTTATTATTATTATAATTTATAGTAAAAAGTATATCCTAAAAACAAAATCCTTTGGGAAAACACATTTAATATTTA